>JAKLWY010000009.1:3000000-3567930 GCA_023512815.1 Cercospora zeae-maydis | reverse complement strand
CCTAACCCTAACCCTAACCCTAACCCTAACCCTAACCCTAACCCTAACACTAACCCTAACCCTAACCCTAAACCTAACCCTAACCCTAACCCTAACCCTAACCCTAACCCTAACCCTAACCCTAACCCTAACCCTAACCCTAACCCTAACCCTAACCCTAACCCTACTTTTACTTTTACTTTTACTTTTATTTCTTTCTACTTTTACTTTTACTTTTACTTTTATTCTTACTTTTATTCTTACTTTAATTTTTATTTTTACTTTTATTTTTACTTTTACTTTTACTTTAATTCTTATTCTTACTTTTATTCTTACTTTAATTTTTATTTTTACTTTTACTTTTACTTTTATTTTTACTTTTACTTTTACTTTAATTCTTATTCTTACTTTTATTTTTATTTTTACTTTTACTTTTACTTTTATTTTTACTTTTACTTTTACTTTAATTCTTATTCTTACTTTTATTTTTATTTTTACTTTTACTTTTACTTTTACTTTTACTTTTATTTTTACTTTTATTTTTACTTTTACTTTTACTTTTACTTTTACTTTTACTTTTATTTTTACTTTTACTCTTACTTTTACTTTTACTTTTATTCTTACTTTTACTTTTACTTTTACTTTAATTCTTATTCTTATTTTTATTTTTACTTTAATTTTTATTTTTACTTTTATTCTTACTTTTACTTTTACCTTTACTTTTACTTCTATTTTTACTTTTACTTTAATTCTTATTCTTATTTTTATTTTTATTTTTACTTTTACTTTTACTTTTATTCTTACTTTAATTCTTATTTTTATTTTTATTCTTATTTTTACTTTAATTTTTATTTTTACTTTTATTCTTACTTTTACTTTTACTTTTATTTTTACTTTTATTTTTACTTTTATTTTTACTTTTACTTTTACTTTTACTTTTATTTCTACTCTTACTTTTACTTTAATTCTTATTCTTACTTTTATTCTTACTTTTACTTTTACCTTTACTTTTACTTTTACTTCTATTTTTACTTTTACTTTAATTCTTATTCTTATTTTTATTTTTACTTTAATTTTTATTTTTACTTTTATTTTAACTTTTACTTTTACTTTTACTTTTATTTTTACTTTTACTCTTACTTTTACTTTTACTTTTATTCTAATTCTTATTCTTACTTTTATTCTTACTTTAATTTTTATTTTTACTTTTATTCTTACTTTTATTTATATTTTTATTTTTACTTTTATAGTATAATCTGTTTATAGCGATCTTCCGAGTAACGATATCTCGTTATATTAATACGCGTCTTTGCCTACCGCGGTTTTTTGCTATATATAGCGATATAGCGATATTGTTCTCGATTCGGTAGTGCGTACGGTGCAGCTACCGTAGTAATATCGCTATAATCGACTAGCCGGCTAGGTAGTAGCAGCGTATTTTATATAGTAGCCCCTAGTAAAATTCTTAGTCTTTCCCGCCTCTTCGGTCTTACTATTTATCGCTTAAAACTATGCCTCTAAAACGCGCTGCCTTTACTAATAAGGATCGTATTAGTGTTTGTCGCTATTAGAATATCTATAAGCACTATATAACCTAGGCAGAAGTATATCGCTAGTTCGAGTATAAATTTAGCCGGCTAGTTAAGCAAAATACGGTATTAGAATAGCTATTAGATAGGTAGCAGTCGCTTAATTAAGGTATCTAGTAGCTACTTTAGAAGAAGCGGCGCGGCGAGAACTACCCTAAATTAGAGGCGTATTTAATTAATCGCGTGCAGTTTCTTAAGCAAAGGGTAGTAGTAACTAGCGATATAATCGCCTCGAAGGCGCGGCGTATTTAGATGCGGCGATAGCTAGAGATACTAGTTCCGAAGTTCTCGCTAGGTTAGATTAGTAGTTTTAAGGCGCGGAAGGGTATTAAAGAGCGGATTAGGTATAGTAAGGCAGGTAGTATTAATATAGATAAGATAGAAAAGGAGTTTATAAGTGCTAAAACGCGAACTTAATACGATATTTTAAGCCGCAAACGGCGTGTTTATTTACTAATACCTCCGTAGGCGGCTTATTATAAAGAGGTTAAGCCTTATAAGCTACGGAATCGCTAGAACTGCGACGAGACTAGCCTTTATTAGCGGCTAACTCTAGAGCGTTTACTAACTACTTAGGCGCTGCTAGGCCTAAAGAGTTAGAAGGCGCGTATAATAGTGCATTATATAGTTAATATAGAAGGCCGTAAATTAACGAACTAGCTTATTAGTACCTCCGCGCAGCTGCGTGCGTTTAAGGCCTAGCGTATTAATATTAACCGGTTTAATATCGTTTATAGGCATAATAAACGAGCGTAAATAAACGGAGGCGTCTTTAAGAAGTACCTCTATTAGTTTAATAGGCAGATAACTAAGCCGTTAGTGCTTCTAATAGATAACTTCTTAGCGTACGAGTCCGCCTATAGAGAGATTATAGCTGCTAGCGGCGTTAAATAGACTAAGGTTATCTTCCTTCTACCGAATATAATATCGCGAACGTAGCCTCTTAATTAAGGAATTATTCGCGCGCTTAAGGCGCACTACCGGAAGGGCTAGCTAAACTATATAATTAAAGAGATAAATAGTAGCCGTAATCCGCTAAAGATAATAAACGTATTATAGGCTATTCGCTTCTTTATTCGAGCGTAGAATAAGGTAAAGGCTAATACTATAGTAAATTGCTAGCTTTATAGTAGTTTACTCGGCGAACGAGCGATATGCTTTATACGGCGGCAGTTTATAGACTACTACGGAATTAGTTATAACCTTTTAGGCTATATCTAAGAAGACGAGATTAATTAGCGCCGCCGCGTTTAATTAGGCCTCGCCGCTAAACCTTAAGAGGTAGAAGAAGAGGTAGAACTGCAGGTAAAGAAACTAGTGCGATTACGCGTAGTAGACGCGGCTATAGATATTAATAACTTCCTTAATCTACGAGAAGAGGTTATTATAGACAATAAAGACAACGACGATTAGGCTTTCGAAGAGATAATAGAATTATATAAGCTAGCGGTATAAGATAATTAGCCGGCGGAAATTAAGGTCGTTATAGATATAATTAGCTATATAGAGGCGCTTAAGGCGCTTTAGAGGCTACGGCTTTATAAAGAACAATAGCTAACTAGGTCTAATAGCAGATAGTTATTTAAGTGCTAGAAGTAAGAGGCAGTGCTATTTGCTAGGAAGAATGCTTTACTAGTTTTAGGGGATATCCGTAGCATATTTGCGAAATAGGTAGCAAAGTAGTATTTATTTAATATCGCGTTTTAACCGTGTTTTAATCGTGTCTTAATAATATTAATATAAGTTTAATAGTTTAAATCTATATAAGATTTAAATCTACTACTAAGACTGCTATATTTTAGGACAAACTATAGACTTCTATAGGCGTATTAGCCGTATTTCTACTATACCTATAGTAGCTAAAGTTTAGGGTTTATATCTTAGGGTTGCTAGAATTCTAACTTTAGGTGCTAGCAATACTGCTAAAACGCATAATTCTGCATACTTTAATAAGCTTATTTAATTCTTTAACCTCTAATTAGTTAGAACCTTTAATATAGCGCGTTTCTAAGGGTTGCTGCTATTGCAAACCGTCGCTAAACCTTAGTTTCTAAAATAGCAGCGATGCAATAGTATAAATTAAGCTTAAAATACTATATCGTTAATAATACTACTAAAAGTTAGCGGTTTAATAGTATAGTTATATAGAAAAAACTCTAACATTTAGTACGTAATTTTGCAGCGTTTAGTAGGTATACTAGACTCGTAGTTAGAATATTATTTAGGGTGTTTATAGTGTCGCAGTTTAATGTTCTTTAGCTAGAGGTTGCGGCTATTAGCTATAGCTAATTAGAAGGCGGCTAGCTTAGCTAGATTACGTGCTACTTTAAGTAACGATTCCTCGTTATTACGATAAAAAACGCTAATACGGAGGTATCGTTATAGACAGATTATACTATATTCTTACTTTAATTCTTATTTTTACTCTTATTCTTACTCTAATTCTTATTTTTACTTTTATTCTTACTTTTATTCTTACTTTTACTTTTATTTCTACTCTTACTTTTATATTTACTCTTACTCTTACTACTATTTATAGACTAAAAACTTCTATATAAATCTTTTTAGTTTTCTCTAATACTCTACTCTATTATATACCTTAAACCTAATTATAGGCCTACTTAGTTCTTTTAATATACTAAATATAGTTAATAAAAATAACTTTAACTACCTTCTACTGCTAACTATTAGTAGCTACTAACTATATTTATTTCTAATAGTACTAGGCCTATAGCAAATATATAAGCTAACTTAAGACCTATAACCTTATAAGATATTATATAACCTATAGGCGCTTAGTATAGCATCTATTTAGACTAGGTTAGGCCTAGCAATCGGAGATTCTCGGCGGGGACGTTCTTAAATAGCGTAAAGTAGCGGAGGTGCTAGCTAGCCTTCTTATAGATCTTAAACGTAGAGTTAAGGAAGTCGAAGTAGGGGAACTCTCTGCCCGAGCTAAACGAGTTCTGCAGTATATTAAGGAGGCCTTCGCGCTTTTTAGCAAACTGCTTGCCTCTCTTATAAATGTCTATTACGCCTTTTAGTCCTTCTAATGCTCCTTCTTAAGTACGAGAGGAGGCCCGCTAGCCGAGTTCTTAAATAAACTAGAAGATAATAAAGGCGCAGCGGTCGTTATCTCCTTAAATAGCGCTATAAACGGAACGAAGAACGGTCTGCTTCTCTTCTTCTATAGCTGCGTTAGTAACCGCGTCTAGTATCTATACGCGAGTAAGCTGTCCGCTAAGCTTAGAAATATTAAGCGTAAAGTTGCGGAAATTAGCTAACTTAGAGTCGGCGGCATAGGCGAGCGAGTCGGGGTTAGAGTAGCGGACTACCGCCTTAGGCTTAGGGGTAGGCGCTTTAGCAGCCGCGTTAGTTATCGCGATATTCCGGTCGGCTATTATACTAGTAAGGTAGAGGGAGAGAAAAACGGACTATATAGAAGAGAGTATGCTATATGCGAGCGGAGGGAGCTAGTTAGGGGTAGGCGTTTTCTATAAGCGAGTTCTTAAGAGCGCGTAAAGCGGAGAACGTGCGGGTCCTCTAAATAGATAAGTTTATGCTAGCAGCGGTAAAGACAGTTAGTATAGAAGAAGTTGTTATTATTATGCAGAGTTTTCGCGGTTTGTTTGCTTAAAAACTCTATATAACTGTCGTTACCGCTGCTGCCTGCACTTAGCGGCCCTAGGGTAGTTATTAGGCCGGAACTTCTTAATAGTTATTATGCTTAAGATAGATGTTAAGGTTAATAAGACTAAGAAGAGACTAGAAGAGCCGAAAAGGGGAGGAGTTTTATGCTCGAACCCGCTACCTAGACGTAAGGGTATTCGTAGCTATACGTTAGAGGGTCCTTAGCGCTATTCGAAGTAAACTAGCTAGTTCGCTTTATTTTCACCGCTAGAAATAAGGAAGCATATACGTGCTCGCGATTACTTTTAGGCAGCTATTAGCTAAAATTAAGTAAGAGTCGCCTAATCTTATCCCTCGCTGCTCCTAGGAGCCTAGGCTAGTTAGGAACTAGTATTCTCCTAACGGTAGATCCTCTTATTTATAGTAACAGTCCTTTTGTTTAGCTTCCTAAGGTCTGTTCTGCTTCCGCTACTAATCCTCCCTTTCTTGCAGCACTAGCTATATAAGAGTAACAAGTAATACGTTTCTCCCTATTTCTTATGCCGAGATAGACGTAATTAGAAACATTTTTTTTTTTTTAAAAATTAGGGGCCTACTAGGATTCCTCTAGCATTGGAATGTCTAGCTAACGGACATTCTCTTATGCAGCCGGCCCTAGATTACGAGTTTCTATCGGTTAGCGCCCTTAACGACTTCGTCGAGTCTATAGCTATAGATAAAGTGCTACCGTTATTCCGTGCTTAGACCTGCAATATAGTCTTTACTATCGAGAAGGTGCTCGCAAAGCGCATTATCGAGATTTATAAGGCAGGACTATCGTTTAAGCTACGCGAGGCTTAAGATCTTATAACGGAGTATCTAGACCTTAGCAGCTACAATTTTCGTGCATTAGCTCGAATACTATAAGAGATAATCGAGGACTAGAGGTACTAGTTTAAGGCGCAGTAGGAAGCTGCCGACCTTTCACGCGCTAACGATTTGCAAGCGTATATAAACGAAGCAATTTAGCAGATAAACGATGTTGGCCTTAAGAACTAGGGTCCTTTTATTATATCGTAAGACTACCGATCGGATAACGAGTCGGAGGTGTTAGAGTAACTATTCTAGTAAGCAATCGAGGCTTAGATGCGGCTTCTAAATATAGCAAGAACTCTAAAGCAAACTTATATATGCTTAACTTATATAAGATGCACGTATATAGGGGAATTAGGGGCCTACTAGGATTCCTCTAGCATTAGAATGTCTAGCTAACGGACATACTCCCCCCTCTCTTCTTAAGTTATTCCTAATAGCTTACTAATCCGGACCTAAGGGTGCAGATAACTACGCGGCCGTAGTTTAGGAGGTAGAGGACCTAGCTGCCCCGGATTAAAGTTATCCTCCTAAGGAACTACAGCTTCCGGATCCCTCTAGTACGGCACCGGCTTTAAGTTAAACCTAGGGAACGTATAGTAAAGGACCTCCCCGCTAAGCTCCTTAATCTTGTACGCCTTCCCTTTACGAATAATAGCATGCATAAGAAACGGACCGCGCTATCGGTACCGCAGCTTATTTAAGAAGCTCGTTTTTAGTTCCGATCGGTAAACGACTACTATCTGTCTAGGACGAAGCTCCTGCTAATTAGCGTTCTTCTAGTTATTAAAATACTTAATATTATGCTTCCGCAGCCGGTCCTATCTAGCACGAGCTTCCTTAAGCGTCGTGTGCATCCGTTCTATAGCAGCAGCTCGCATCGCCAATAAGGAAGGGCGGTTACGGACTGTCCCCTACTTAGCTACTCGGTAAGTACGGAACTTAAGTTCTACGGGCAATATAGCATCTCTGCCTATTATTATCTCTGCTAGAGTTAGCCCTATTATCTAGTTAGTCGTAGTACGTTCCGCTTAAAGGACCGAGGGAATGTGCTTAGCTGCAGCGCTTACTCCTCCGCCTATAAGCTTAAAGAGGGCCGCTAGAATTAGACGGTAGCCCCGTTTAACGATTCCGTTAGCCTATAGGTAGTAGGGGGAGATCGTAACCTGCTTAATTCCGTAGCTAGTAAGCAGCGCTTCTTAAACGTTCTCTCCGCCCCCGTCTATATAGATCTCGGCTATAGCCCTACCTTCGGCTCTATTTTAATGCGTAAATCCTATACTACTTTAACTAGCTTATAGCTAACTAGGCGTGCATATCTATATCGCTAAGGCCTAACAGCCCTAGAATTAGGTATATAGCAGTCGCACGCAGCGTAACAACGCGCAGTCCTCGCCTCTCGTCCTAGGTAGCTAGGCTTAGGAATCCTCGTAAGCACTGCAGTTTGGATCGAGTAACGGCTACGCTCGCAGTTACGTTCTACGTTTAGCTCGCGAACCCTTATATTAGCTATATCGTCTCCCGTATTAGCTAGCAGGGCGGGTACGCATAGAACGTAAGATAATACTAGAACTATAAACAAGAAACGTAGGGTAGATAATTAATTAATATAGAGGAGAGCCTAAGCTCGCGCTTTTATAGGCGCCCGAGCTGCTAAGAATATGCGGTTTCCGCCTATTACTAGAAAAACCGTTAATAGAACAAGCGGCCCGACCGACGAAACAATAAATAGCGAACGTAAATAGGCGCTCGTAACTCGGACGGGTAAATAGTTAAATATAATATAAAGACGTCGGGAAAATAAACGAATATAATATAAAGACGTTAGGATAATATACAAACATAATATAAAGACGTTAGGAGAATAAGCAAACGTAGCATAAAGACTTCGGGTAAATAAACAAACATAATATAAAGACGTCGGGTAAATAAACAAATATAATATAAAGACGTCGGGTAAATAAACAAACATAATATAAAGACGTCGAGTGAATAAACAAATATAACATAAAGACGTCGGGTAAATAAACAAATATAATATAAAGACGTCGGGTAAATAAACAAACATAACATAAAGACGTCGGGTAAATAAACAAATATAATATAAAGACGTCGGGTAAATAAACAAACATATTACAAAGACGTCGGGTAAATAAACAAATATAACACAAAGACGTCGGGTAAATAAACAAACATAACACAAAGGCGTAACTCTACCCGCCGCCTTACTATATACTTATAAAGCTACGACTAAACGCATCGCTAACATCTGCAAATTAAACACCTAGAGACTCGACCGAACTAGCACTTAAACCGGATAAGCTAGCGCTTATATACGCACGAGTAAGCTCTACCTTTAACTACTACCGCCTAACCCTGCCCGAATATAGACGCACCGCTACGGCTAGTCGCGAAGCGCGTGCGAGCAACCTAGGAGGTCTTTAAACTAATCGTATATAGGATGCACCGAGACAAGCTAGAAGACTGCTATAAGATAAAGAAGGGCTAAGACAAGCTAGAAGACTGCTATAAGATAGAGAAGGGCCGAGATAAGCTAGAAGACTGCTATAAGACGGAGAAGGTGCTAAAGCAGCTATTCTATAGGGGCCGCACGGAAGAAGTAATTATACACAACTTACTAGACGGCACTAGCACCCTACTTAGAAAGGAGACGGACATCGACGTCCTTAAAATAGCATAGGGCGAAACTTTTGTCTATAGTTTACGCAAGATATAGTCGATAGATGCACCACCCGAGTTACTAGACTAAGACCTCTAGGAGGGTTATTAGATTAAATAGATAACGAAGGACGAGTTCCTCGCCGCCCGTAACGACCTTAAAGTGCGCTACCGTATCTAGTCCCGGTTTGGCCGAGAGGAGTAGTATGCATACGAGGATACGTACGGCGGGTCGAGGCGGCACTAATAAACGACGGGTTCGATGGCACGAAGGTCTCTACTCGGCGGCAGGCGGGTATCGAGCGACTTTACGACAGAGGAGGATACATTAAGCTAGGAACGATACTAGGCGGAATAATAGTATAATATAGGACAGACGGGACTTCCCTACGCGAGCCGTATAAGCGTATGCATTAGTAGACGTGCACTCTTAGAGCCCGTCTAGTTTATGGATTTATAGAGGCGTTATTTATTTTCTTAGGAAATTAATCTAATTATTCGCTAGCATTTAGCTAGTGTTCCGTTCGTTCGTCCTAAAGTAAATTAATTTAAACCACAATAATAGTTTAACTTCTAACTATTTGAATTTAATATAATTATCTAATCGCTAGCAGTAGAAGGCATTAGGTACCTACTTTTAAAGGTAAATAAACGCTAGCGATTAGCATGTTAGTAGGTACTAGCATGTCACTGCGGTTAAACGCGGATATATATAATAGGCGGCGATTCTATACGCTATAGCCGCTATATAATTAAACTACCTCCGTACGTCTACCGGACACGCTCGATTATCTAATCCGTTACTATAGCTTACGCCAAATCGAACTTAATAGCTAAATAATACCCGTATATAGCGCTACTAAATTAATCTATTACTTACGAACTAGACGGGCTCTTAGGCACGGTGCGCTAGGATATATAGACTACTTAGCTATATAAAGACTATGCTAACGTTATAGAAAGCTAGACCTTAGGACAAACTATAAGTATAGGCCTAAGGTAGATAAATATATACTACGTAGAGAGAGGCGCGTCGGACTAGAGATAAAAGGAGAGAACTGTTAATTATACGCTATTAAGCATAACGCCCTCTCGCAGAGTATAAGCACATCTACTACTATAAACGGAGCGGGAGCAGAGAACAACACTATGCAACTAACCGCCTCTCCTATCGAGACGCCGCAAACTATCGGACTAAAAACGTCTGCGCGAGAAAAACCGATACTAACTTCCCTACGCTTACTTACGAAAGTTAGGCGGCTTAGTATAGCCTTGCTTAACTAAACGATTCGCGATCCGAGTCCGAACCTGCGTAGCGTTAAGTCTCCTCGTGCGCGCAATCTCTAGAATTCCCTCGTTATCCTAACGACGAGCCTAGGTTAGCAAGCGATCCTTCGTTATACGCCCTAGGCGGCTTACTATTAATAGAGCCGTCGCGCTAGAGGCTAGAGGAGGCGCGCCTACCGTACTGCTACCGGTGCCTACGTTACTAGTATCCGGACTGCCCGCGGCACTACCTAGAGGAGCTCCGGGAGAAAGGGCGTCCGGCATCGAAGTGTCGCCTATAGAAGCCGTACTCGGAGCTGCAGCTAGTGCTATGCTATCTAGCGTATTCTAGCGACGCTAGGTAAACGAGAGGATAAGCTTAAACTTCGGCTAAGGTTGCCTAAACGTAGACGGTAGGCGATTCGTTAGCTAGGGAGGATTAGGGGGCGTGCTAGTCTGCTGCTAAGGCTCCTCTAGCTTAGAAGAAACGGATAGCGGGCTAGACCGTAGTTGCTCTAGTATCGGCATTAGCGTATTACCGTTATCGCGTCTATTATTATCTTCGCGAGGCTTCTTGCCGCTACGCTTGCCGCTAGCGTCGTCTGCACTGCCGTCGCCCTCGCTATCGTGCTTGCGCTTCTTTCCGCGCTCGCTCGGGCCGGTACCCTTAGCAGACGGTAAATCGAACCTACCCTCTTCGCCGGAGTTATACTTAGAGGAGGAGTCGACGGTAGCGTCGGGGTCTAGACGGGACGCCTTTACGTCTCTCTTCGCCTTGCTAATAGCCTCGCCGATCTACCGGGATAGTATCTTAACGGTATCCTTTACTATTATAAGGATCTCTATTAAATAGTTAGCGCTATATAAATGTTAAAAAACCGTAAAGGACTAAAAATATCCGCGCGGAATTTTCTAAAGAATTTTCCCGCGCGGGACTTTTTAGTCTGCACGGGGATTATAGGGCAGTATATAGACGTACCGATAGTGCGTATATCTTCGGTAATAGCTAAGGGCGACTTAGCGATCTGCTCTGCCGCGGTAATTATATAATAGACGACTAGGCGATAATCGTCGATAGCGGGGGCTGGTTCGCAATATACGTACGGCTCGGAGTATTAGTCTATAGCGAGCATACCCTCGAGTAAGACGAGATCCGGGCGCTTATCTGCGTCGGCCTTGCGGGGCTGCTTGTCTTTCTCCTTCTTCTCCTTAAGCTACTTAAACAATTTGCGGGCTAGGATTCTACTATACGCGAACCGAAAGAGGATTTCGTAGGGGGACTCGATATTCTTCGCGAACGCATCGGTAACTTTTTCCTAGCCGCCTCTAAGTCGGTCCGAGCGAATACCGAACATTTAGCGCACTAGTGCTTTAGCGTAGGAGGGGCGGAGGCGACTAGTAGCAATGTCCTCGACGGGGATTTTAAAAGACTAACTCTCCTTCTATAGGTCCTATCTCTCCTACGCATTAACATTGCTAATATATTGCTAGATAAGCTCGTTAGGGATCTTAATAGTAGCGGACACCTATTCGTAGAACCGCCTTATATAGGTAACCTATAGCGCTTAGTCTATAGTTTTATCTACGGTAAGGAAGTAGATCGTCTGTTTCTTCTTCTAACTAATGCAATAGCCGCGACCGATGCACTGCAGCGCGACGGTTACGCTCGTAACCTCTATAAAGACTTAAATATGCCTACCGTACTGCAGGTTAGCGGACTTAGACGCCGAACGGGTCGATATAATAGCAAGCATTACCTTAGGGTCGAAGTTGTATGCCTCCTCTCGCTAGAAACGGTCGGCGGCGGACATGCCCGCTCGAAACGTAACAAATTCTACGCCTATAAGGTAGCAGAGCACTTCGACTTCGAGGCGCGGCGTAGGATCGTTATACTAGATAATTATCTTCTCGTTGTTCTCGAAGATATGCAGGATAATGCGGCTAAGGAGATATCGCTACTTAGGGGAGATGTCGGAGAGCTACTTTATTATATCGATCCGGGGTGCAGGTCCGATAGCCTCGTAGTCGGATTTTATATGCATATGCAGATACTAAAAGGTATCGACATCCTAGGCTTGCCTAGACAAAATTAGTACAAAAATAACTAAAAAGTCCCGCGCTAGAAAATCTAAGGATTTTTCCGCGCGGGTTTTTTTAGTCTAACTTATAGTATATTAATTGCCTTAGCAGTGCTGGCGGCCTTAGTCTCGAGTATTACGCGATTGCGAGGGTAAAATACGGAATGCGTTAGAATGCGACGCTGCGGTATAGGGCGGCCGGTGTCCGTATTGTCGGCTAAGATAGTAGAGAGCTTAGGGCGGTCGGTATAGTATAACATCTTTTAAAACCCCTAGTTATATACGGCATATCCGACTTCGTTAAAGCGAGTCTCTACGAGGATGCCTACCTAAGCGGGGATCTCGCCGCCTAGGACGATTCTCCGACCGAGGACGTATAGAATATACCCCTTCTTTCGCGATAGTAGCAGGAGCGTAAGTAGGCCTAGGCCGACCTTAGAAGCCTTTTCGGAATCGATAGTAGCCGACGGGACATACTTCTTAAACGCTTCCGGGTTAAGGAGAGCATATAAGTAGGTTGCGCCGTCCCGGAGCGCCGCGATAAAATTGCGACCGTATTTGTTCTTAAGTTCGGCATAGAATGCCTAGTAGTCGTAGATAGTTATGTTTTCCTGCATATCCGCGTCTACGAAGCGTTAGCAGCGCTTCTAAGGAAAACGCAATAGTGCGTAGAGATCGCCGACGGAATTCTTGCAGGGAGTCGCGGATAGAAGGACGTACTTGCAGTTCGGCATTTAGTACGCCGCGTCGTATTGCTATAAGTTCTTGTCCTTAAGACGGTAGGCTTTATTAACTACTAGGACACCTACCCTATCGGCATTTACGAAAGCTAGACCCGAGTCTAGCACCTTCTCCTAGCGCGGGGGCGTAGTGTTACTAGCGTTTCCGCTAGCACTATTATCTTCCGGCGTCTTATCGGGCTTAGGGTTATCGTTATCGTCGTCTTTATCGTTACTATCGATAATTAAATCCTCGGGCTTCGAGGAGGCGACTATACCGGCGCCCTTCTTGCCGAAGCGCTTCTTCTTACGCTATAGGGCACGCTCGTTCTAATATATGCATTTCTTTACTATAGTGCCTAGGGCGATAAAGATAATGTAATAGGACGTACTTATCTTGCTCCTATCGTATTAGGCGATATGCTTATCTAGGGTAGTAGCCGTAGCGGGCTTAATAGCGCGGACCTTCGTAGCGACGGCGCTAGAATCCTTAGGGTTAAGCGCGTTTATAGTCGCGAAGGTGCACGAGCGCGGGGTGCCCGGCTCGGAGAAAAACTTCGTTGCGTCTCGGGCCTATATAGTAATAGCGGTAGAGGGCATTATAACTATAACTACGCTATATAGGGGGATATCGCCCTCCTTCCTTATATGCTCGTCCTCGATAGCTTCCTACCGGTTAACCTGCGATTAATCGGCTATATCTAAACGCGGTTAGCAAGCATAGAGTTATCTATAGGGAAATAGACCTACCGCTTAAGCATCCGCGGTAGTATTTTAAGACCGCCTCTAGGCCGGCTTCGATAACCGCCTTAGAGGGTATCTAACCCTACTTTATATAGAGAGGGGCAAGTGCTTCGATAAGTTTAGCTATAAAATGTTAGCATACGGTACCCTAAGAAGAACCGGAAGCGGAAAAGGACTAAAAAAGTCCGCGCGAGAAAATAGTAGAGAAAATTCCGCGCGGGACTTTTTAGTTATTTTCGAAGGGGAAATTCGTACCTTGCTAGGCTACCCGCTAAGTCTCGATATTATAGCCTCGCTAGACTAGGGCGACGAGGGTTATTAATATCTTGCCTAGGCCGATATCGTCGTAGTTAAAAGCGTAACTATAGGGTGCCTCTATATATTCTAGTATATGCACGATAGCTTACGGTTGCTATAGTTTAAGCCCTAGCCCGTAGTATTCGACGGAAAAATCTTGCTTCGTAACATCGTCGTCCTCTTCGAGATCCTATACGACGGTAAGGTTTAGACGCTTTATATAGTATTCGAACGACTATAGGACCGCGCTCTCGTAGAACATAGTACGGGTAAGGTTAGCGAATGCTTCTACGTCTCGTACCGGACCTATATATAGCTCGGCCTCTCCTATGCGGTCGGCCTAAAAGGTCGCCTCGTCGGCCGTATCCCGGGGCGGAGTCTCTATAAAGCCGAGGGTAAACGCACGCGCGGAATTATTATACAATACGTTACTGCCCTTGCTATTGCAGATAATAGTTCGCATATATGCGATAGTCTCCTCCCGGGTCTATACGTCGAGGGAGCCGACGCGCGCGTCTATAGTATTAAGTAAATTCTCTATATTATAGATGCGATTCTAATCGTCGAGTCTATTCTAGGCTTTTAGTTCGCGGAGTTCGGCACGAATATCGTCTCTTAGGTCTCCTCGTAACGCCTCCTAGAAAGAGCGCTCCTAGCGACGCTGCTACTCTGCGGTATCGCGAAGCTTACTATAGTATACGCCGTAGAAGGCGATATTAGACGGGTTAAGCTTTAAGGAGCTAGGGCTAAATTTAACGGGCTAGACATAGTCCGCGGATATAGCATTGTTATCGTTCTTGCTCCGCTTGCTCTACTAGGCTATCTAGTAGGCCTTAAAAAACACGAACAAATTAAGGATACGGAACAGGTCTTCGCCGCAGAGATCCGGGAAGGCGCTATATAGGAAGACGGGTTCGATAGTGCCCTTGCCATCGGGCAGGATAGTGCCGTAACAAAACTAGGCCGTAGGGAAGTCCTTTACCTCGGACTCGTCGCTATCCCGGAGTCTCTTAATAATATTTAGAATCTCTTGCACGTATCGAGCGTAGGCCTATATTATACGGGTGTAATTCTCTAGGTCGTCGAGGGGGGCGAAGGTAGCGTCGGGTGGGGTGTCGGTAGAGACGTGCGTAGGTAGTAGCTTAAAGGTAGGTTAGGTAGCGTTTCGAGCGAACTATTCTACGATAGTTTAGGCGGAGGTAATCTTGCTATTCGTAAGGTTCTTTAGGTCCTTCGCATCGGTCTAAGTAAGATCGAAGTTCTAAAAACGGTTAGCGACTATTCTTCTCCGCCTAAAACTATAGGTTTTAGGCAAAAGGACTAAAAAAGCCCGCGCGAGAAAATGCAAGATAAAATCTCGCGCGGGATTTTTTAGTCGTTTTGTTAGTTTCGCACGAATTAGTATATAAAGGAAATATAGAAAAAACGGTAAGAAAGTAACTAAAAAGGTCCGCGCGAATTTTTTAATTTTTTTTTCTCGCGCTAATAATTTTAGTCGTTAGGAACAAAATAAGAAAAAAGGAAGGGTATAAGAGTAAGAATAGGGTACTTATAGCGGTTTTACCGTACCTACCTTATATGCGGTCTAGTATAGCTTTGTAAGCGAGTCGATAAATGCACGGAAGAGTCCGTAGAAGGAGTCCGAGTCGAAAGCCCGGAAGTACGACATCGGCAGTAATTTTTAGCCGGTAAGCGTATTTCTATTTACGTTAGCGACCTATATCTCGAGTTTAGGTGCGAGCGGGATATATTCTGCCTTAGTCGGGTTTAGGCAAGCGTCCTCCCGCTACGCCTAGACGATATTCTCGTGCTCTAGTCGGCCGCGCTCGGCTAGGTTCCAGGCGAGCTCGGTAGCGGTAAGGGGCGTAGGTATGCGAGGATCTGCGATAGATATTGCCTTACCTTTACCCTTCTTCCTATCTATCGGTATTTATAGCGCGTTACTATCCTAGTCGCCGCTAGTACGGCGGGAGGCCTTAAGGGCTATAAAGAATATTATAGAGGGATCTAGAATAACTAAAAAAGTCTGCGCGAGAAAAATAGTAATCTAAAGGCGAGCGGGGCAATGTTAATAAAAAGGTTTAGGTTTAGAAGGTAGGGGGCAGGGGGCGGTTAGGTATTTATACTAGAAGGCGCGCGGCGCGGCGGTTGCTATTAATACTGCTGCTTACGTTATACTAGCTTACTTCTATACCGGTTGCGCTCGTAAGCTAATAAGGACACGATAACGCCGTTTACTTATAGTAAATAGCGACAGGTTACGTAAATAGTAGGGCGGTTTCCGCTAATAGGCAGACGGTACTAATCTTTCGAGCAGAAATCTAGTCTATTACTTGTAGTGCGGGACCTACCAGCTAACTACTGCCCCGCACCGATCGTGCCTAAGGATGCTATTGCGGCCGCGAGGTACGCGGAATTTTATTAGCGCGGATTTTGTTAGTTATTCCTCGTAGCTTCGCGGAATTTATTAGCGCGGACTTTTTTAGTTATTTCTCGTAGCTTCGCGGAATTTATTAGCGCGGACTTTTTAGTTATTCCTCGTAGCTTCGCGGAATTTATTAGCGCGGACTTTTTTAGTTATTTCTTATAGCTTCGCGGAATTTATTAGCGCGGACTTTTTAGTTATTGCTCGTAGCTTTAATCCCGTAGTAGTAAGTTCCTAATGCTGCGGTAGACTCTAATTATCCTATATGCGCGCATTACTTAATATAAGGGATACTATATAAAACCTGCTCTAGATATATTCTCTATATATCGGAGTCGTAAGATTTACTACCTTATTAGACGCTATTATCGGCTGCTATCTAGTAGCTGCCTAGACGGCAAGTTCGTCTATACTAGCCTATCTACTACGCCGTACGCTAGAAATGCTAGGAAGAATCGAACCTAGTCGGAGGTATGCCCTATAAGGCTACGAGTACCGGGTCGTCGGCATAGCGAAAGACGCGCGCGAGGGCTAAGGCAGTTACGAGGACGCCTTATATCGCTAGCTAACCGCCAAACGTAACCTTATTGCGGAGCTAGTCGATATATAGATCTACGTCGTCCTAGATCTCGCCGAACGTCGAAGTTAACTAGGGGCGCTAATATTAGATAACTGCTAGGCAAATAGGGAATACGACGTCGCGCGAGTCGCATAGCGGCTCTCCTTTCCTACGCCCCGCATAGATAGAGGGGCGGGGTTGCAGATAAAGGAAGCAGCACGTATTAGGTAACAAATAGGTATAGTTATAGCGGCGGTCGGCGCGTTTGCGCGCATCGAATATAGTGCTACGGTAGGGACACTCTTCGAACGGGTACTCGGTATTAGCTCCGGAGACGAGATAGTATACGTAGCGGCGCGCATAGGCGGCTAGGTACTGCTAGTACCGATCGGCGACCTCGACGTCTTCCGCAGCTCGCCGCAATATCTCCTCCTAGCCTTAGTATAGCATAGGGCTAGCTAAACGCCCTTCGTTACCACCCCCTCGGCCGGTGTCGTCGTTATCTATAGTAGCTAGGCAAACCCCGTAGTAGAGGTCGTCGCCGGAATAGGAGCGCTAATAAGCAGGGCCGTCTAAATACGCGGATAGAGCTAAGCGGTAATAGACGCGTGCGGCTAATAAGCTATCGACCGCATCCCGCTCCCGCCGGCTAGCGCGGGAAGGGTTTACGTAGTCGGGCACGTAGTTAGCGTCGTCGCCGAGGGGGACGTCGGAGCCCGCTTAATGCGGGTAGCGAAGTAGTACGATACTAGCTGCGGGTAACTTATCCCGCCCCGCGCGGCCGGACTCCTAGCTAAACCGAATAAGGGAGGCTACGGGTCCGAAATAGACGACTAGGCGTACGTAAGGATAGTTAAAGCCCTCCGCTAACGCCTAGGTAGCGACTAATAGTCGGGACTAGGGGTTATCGATCTAGTCTCGGAGGATAGCGGCCTTCTCTTCCGGCGTACTAGACTAAGCCGTATAGGAGGAGCATTCGAGCTCTAACGCGAACTGCGCGGCCTAGGTACGGTAGGGGACGTAGACGATAACCTTATCCCGACCCGGGACGAACGCGGGTAATACGCGCATATACTCGTCGATAATACGTATTAACTAGGCAATGTCGTCGTTATCCTTATCTATTAGGTCTTTCGTTCGCACGGCATAGTATATATTAGGCCGGCTAGTAGAAGCGCGGATAGTTAGCAGCCGTGCTAGAAAGTTCCGCTTTATAAAGTCCTGCTCTATTAACGGCGGCAGCGTAGTACTAAGATAGACGAACCGTATGCGCACGGCCCGGATCTGCGGCAATTGCTCTATATACGGGCGATAGTACGCAGCGACTACGAGGAGATAGCACTTATCTATTACGATGCGATTAAGGCGATCGTACGCTACGAGCTCCTAGAGGTACTCTAGGAAATTAGTAGTAGCCGCCCCCTCGGCGCTTACTAACACTAATAGGCTATACGGCCTTTACTAAGGAGCCTACTCCGCGTAATTTACGCCGCCCTCCCGGAGCCTCCGTATTATATTACTTCGGAGCGATACGAGAGGGAGGATAAGGATAGTTACCGTTGCTATAGGCAGAAGGCAGGGCAGTATAAAGAGGAGGGACTTTCCCGACCCGGTAGCTATAACTACGACTACCTCCTCGTTCTGCTTAAAGGTAATAGCCTCGAGAGCCTACGACTAATGCTACGACCGCTAGTAGAAGTCGGAGCGACTAGTAAGCTAGCGACCGGCGGCTAAGAGCACGTCGGCACCCGTAACGGCGCGCTTGCGCTTGCGATTAACGTTAAGGCGGCGGACAAGTAAAGAACCCCCCTCGGCTATAGAACGATAGCGGTCGTCGTAGGGATATATAGCGAATAACCGGTCTATGCTTTAGAATTTCTACTATATGCGCAAGGCACGCCGACCGATATCGATAAGACTATCCTATACGTTTGCGGCCTAGGTCTAGTTCGCATATAAGCGATTAACCGTAAACGTTATATAATTGCGCTATATAGTTATAGCGCGGATATCTTTATTTATCTCCTTATCGCGGTCGTTACTAGTCCCGGCGCTAACGTCGAAGCAGGCTACGTCGGTAGCTAAGTGCGTCTTAATAATACCTACCGTAAGCTACCGCTAATTAGCGATTTTTAGCTACGGAATACGCGATCGCATAGACGCTCGCTCTATAGCCTAGGCGAGCTTCTCGCCCTCCTACGTTACCCTATATAACTTAAATAGGTAAGGAGACGGCCGGCGTCCTAGATATAGCTCGGCAAGTATAATCTAACGTAAAGGGAGCACGTATATAAGGTAGTTAACTACGAGGCACGCGAGCGCTAGCGGTACGAAGCGCATATTGTCTTTCTAACGCCCCGTAATCGCAAGGCCCTTATAATACCGCAGGTAGATTATTATGCGACCGTCCTTTAACAAAATAGCGCGGTTAAGCGCGGTATTACGCTACGTTATACTAAGGAACTCGGGTTAACGCACGGGCTGCCCGCAACAGATATAGAGCAAGACCGCGAGACTCTCTAAAAAGCCCTATACCTTCTCTTCGTACGCATATAGCGCCGAGGGCCGCTAACGGGGCGCGCCGTCTACGTCGCTAAGAAACGCACGGGCGAGAGTAGGTACGGAAGTAATCTCTCCTACTACGAGCGCTTCCGCCCCGGCGAGCAAAGAAGCGTTGCCGGTATGCTTCTTAAAACTCTACCTAATCTGCCGGTTAGAGTCTACGTCTTGCAATTGCTAGGGCTGCAGTCGGGCGTAACGGATTCCGAGGAGAAGGTCTTCGTAGAGGATCTAAGAGCAATTCCGGAACTCCTGCCTTATAAACGACTTAATAGCATTTAGCCTATACTTTACCCCGGCATACGTAACGATACTACGGTCGTCGTTCTACGTTATATAATGCTTAGATACTACGTCGTAGCTAAACTGCATTAGGTATCCCCGCAATCGCAACACTTCGGACATAGCGCCCTTCTAAGTAGCGTCTAGCGTAGCCGCGCGGAGCTAGCGCAGCTAGGGCAGCAACTATAGCCTACGACCCCGGGCCGCCTTAACGGCCTCTTAATATATAAGGACCTACACGGTCTAGACGAGACTAGAGAGGGTGCTACTATAGTTGCGGGCATCTGCCTAGGCGCCGGTGCCCGCGCTAATACTAAACATAGCGACGAAGCTAATAAGAGGGGACTAGAATCTATCCGTTAGAATATTATATCGCGCGAGGGATAGCACGAAGCAGTTAATTGCCAAATGCAGCTGCCGAGCTCCGTCCTCGCTATTATTAAGGAGCTCCCTATCCGCATCTACGAGGGACTGCACTATACTCTACCGCGCCGCGCTTGCTTAGAAGCCCTCGAACGCGTCCCTAGGATCGCGCTCGCCCTAGAAATATCTCTCTAAGGCTGCGACTATACGCGTATAGTAGCATACGAGTTATTAGACTATACGCAAATTCTTCCTAATAGTGCCTTCTCCCCTAGGATCGGGCCGGAACGATACTCGTTACTCGATAGGGCTACCGAGGGTGCTAAGCTCTATCTCGCACGGGGCAGATATTTCGAGTTAGAGCATTATCTTTAAATGCGCGGCAACGAGTGCATCGTTAGTATAGATAGCGATAGCCTCGAGGAAAGGGTCGCTACCCGGCTTCGGGAGGGCGATAGCGGAGGCAATCTCTGCCTTAGATAACTAGGCGAGATAAGCGTCTATTCCGAATCGACGCGCCTATAGGGGCACTAGCGATGCATAGTCGCCGTCGGAGCCTACTACGGCGTCTCCGGCGGCAATAAGGGCCTCTACGGCGTAAAGCGAGTTAAGCTAGGCGTCGATAAAGGCCGTAGTCGAAGCGGACTTAGGATTTTGCGGAGCAGGCGCGCACTCCCCCCGACCGATCTTAACGTATCTTTTCTACGGTGCAACGTAAAACTAAAGCTAATAGCGTACGCTATACCGATACGGTTTGTTAGGTGCGTGCTTCTCCTAGGCCCGCTTATTACCTCCTCTGCCCTACGAGCTCTTCTATTTATGCTTCCGCAGTAGGTGCACGTCTATAGAGCGCTCTTTACCGCTAATATAGCTATATTCTCGACTATGCTCGTTAGGCTACGAATAGGCAAAGCTATTAATTTCCGGGATAATAGGTATTAGTTAATCCGTAGGCTCGGGCTAATCTATATCCTCGGGAGCTCGGGCTAGAAGCGGCAGCGTATCGATAAGGCTGCAAACCTGCTTTCGTTCTAACGTAGAAATGTTTAGGTATTAATTGCGAAGGTATATAGATATATAGGCAGGGGGGACGGCATAGGCGCATTAGCGATAGACAATAATCGTATGCTACCGATACTATTCGAATAGGCTTTTAAAGACATCTATCGTAGCGTTATCGCATCTTAAGTTCGAGTATTATATGCGATGTCGCGGAATGTATTCGTATTTTAAGGCGCATCGTAGCAAGCGGATATTGTCCGCATGCGATAAAAGGGGCCGCTAAGCTTAGTCCGATACGCTAGTTGCTTTAGCCGAAGTCGACGCGTTCTAAGCGAGCGACTAATACGTCGCCTCTGCGATAGGGGCGCATAAGCACCTACTCGTCCGCCGTCGCGTCTCTTCGCTAACTATACGAGCATTATAGCGCTAATGCCTCCTCCTAAGAATACCGCGCTAATATCTATATAGCTAGAGCGTGCTGCTAGGTCGAATAGACCGCACATCCCGGGCTAACTAGACTATATATCCGACGGAGAGGTCGAGCGCTAGCTATCGCAGCTCTACTTCGACGCATAGGGGCCTTCGATATTAGAACGTATTGTAAGAGCGAAGTGAAGCTGGAAGTCAGGGGCCTCAGGCCTTACTGGTGCTTGGCAAGCGGCTGCTGCCGCATTGCTTGGCACACAGTATTCGCATGCGCGAAGCATGCGACACACAATGACGCTGCAAGAATTAGCGCTATCTTCGGACGGAGGTCCAAGGTGGTCTATACGTTGCTACATACCCTCTTACAGTTCTAATTCTTCTACCCTATACGGGGTAGCGGCCCATAGACACCAATGTCAGACGAACGAGAATCGCGAGCGCGTCGCACCGAGAACGCAGGCTCCACACCACGAGCTCCACCAATGCAGGAACCAAGCGAAGAGACGCTAAACCTTGAGGAGACAATAGTGGACGATGACGTTAACGCGGAGTACAGGCAACTCGAACGCGAGACGGAGGAGCTTCGCAAGCGACTCGCAGTACGCATGCTCCGAGAAGAGCGTAAGCGTCTCGAGCGCGAGCTCGCTGCGACACCAGAAGGCGACGACTCTCCTTCCGGTGGATCCGAAGCCCGCCGCACGCAGAGTGGCGCGGAAGGGAACGCTGGAGAGGAAGAAGAAGAAGCCAGCGACGCCAGTGCGGCCGACACGCGGAGCGCACGCGACGCGCTGTCGGGAAGCTCGTCAGCGAAGGGCGCGAAGATACGCGATCCAAAGCCGTTTAAGGGTGAAAGCGAAGATGAGGCTCGGGAGTTTATCCGCCACCTCAAGATGATCTTCGTTAATAATCCGACAACGTACTGTAGCCCTCGCAAGAAGGCGCTGTATGCTATCATGTGGCTCGCAGGCGAGGCGAAGGACACGTGGCATGACCAGTACGACGCTGAAAATCTTCCAGCTGAGTATGGCTGGGAAGACTTCCAGCGGTTTGCATACGACGTGGTCGGGGATCAGGCGAACCGCACGCTCCTCACCACCATCGAGTACGAGAAGGCCCATCAGCGTGAAGGGCAGAGCGTACGACAGTTCGCGAACGAGTTGGCCCATCTGGAGGCGCAACTTGGCGACTACCGCGAGCCGCAGCTGGTTCGCCAGCTACTCGCGAAGTTGAGAGCTCCCTTGCAGAGGGACATTATCAAGAACCATGACACGACGGGGTTCAAGAGAGCCGACCTCGTGGCGCTTGCGATGCGTTTGGAACAGGCCGAGAAGGCCATATCCTCACGGGGCAACCATGGAGGTTCGTCAAGCAAAAGCGGGCCAGGCAAGCATGTCGGACGCGAGACGCAGGCGAACCACAAGCGCAAGGGCAGCGACAACACTGCGGCGCGATTCGGGAAAGAGAGATCCCGCCCCAGCGGGCAGCGTCAATCCAAGAGGGATAAAGACGACCCGGACTGGAAACTCAAAGCTGAATGCTATGGGTGCAAGGAAAAGGGGCACATCCGGTCGGAATGCCCCCGGCCAGACCTGTGGGAGCCGCCTGCTGTACGCAGGGTGGCCACAGGCGGGCCGCCAAAAGGCAAGGCATCTGGGAAGACCCGCAAGCTCTAGATGCCGTAATGAGCGGGACAGATCACCTGCCTGTGCAGAGCAGGCCAGCGATTCCCATCGTGGCCGAGGTTGAGACGGATGCGGGCCACATGCGAGCCGAGTGCGTGCTTGATGGGGGCGCCGACATCAATGTGGTCTCTAGATCCTACGCTCTGCAGCATGACCTTCCAGTAAGGAAGAATGCTGCTTTGCCGCCAGCCACGTCCTTTACTGGGCAGCTGGGGCACTGCTACGGTGCGCATTATATGCGCCTGCGAGCCACCGACTCCAAGGGAGCGACTCGCATGTGCGGGGGCATCTTTTATGCATATGATATGCCAACTCCTCACGTCTTGCTGGGCCGGCCGTGGCGTGCAGCCCATAGAGTGATGGAGGATGCCAGCACGGATGAGTGGACCTTTGGGTCCGGAGGCGAGACGCATGCGGTACAAGTGCGCGAAGCGCATGAGTTTTACAAGGACCTTCAAAAGGCCCCGCATGTCTTTGCCGTGTCACTCCAGAAGGTGGATGCTGGCCAAGAGCCGCTGCCTGCGGAGTTCCAGGACTTTGCAGACCTCTTTAATCCTACAGAGGAGATGAGGAGCATGCCAGTCGAAGGCGCTGAGCATGCGATTGACCTGCTACCTGGCACCAAGCCGCCGTTCAAGCCACTGTACCATCAGTCTGGCCGCGAGCTTAGTGAGTTAAGTCGTTACCTCCAAGAAGCGTTGGAGCACGATTGGATCGAGCGGAGCGAAAGCGAGGCAGGTGCGCCTATCCTGTTCGTTCCGAAGAAGAATGGTACCCTGCGGTTATGCGTAGATTACCGTGGATTAAATGAGATCACGGTAAAGAATCGCCATCCCCTGCCACTTATCAGCGAGACGCTTGATAGGCTCATGGGAGCCGCATGGTTCACGTCGCTGGACCTCGCAGATGCGTACTATCGCATCCGTGTGAGGCCAACCGACCGCTGGAAGACTGCGTTTCGCACGCGGTACGGACACTTCCAGTACAAGGTAATGCCTTTCGGGTTGACTAACGCACCAGCTACCTTTCAGGGGTACATCAACAGAGCCCTCTCAGGCCTCGTAGATGTATGCTGTGTAGTGTACCTGGATGACATCCTTGTGTATAGCGCCTCGCGTGAGGCCCACGTGCGAGACGTACGTGCCGTGCTGGAGCGACTCCGGAAGTTCGGATTGTATGCTCAGCGCGTGAAATGCCACTTCTTCAAGAAGGAGGTTGAGTTCCTCGGGTTTATCGTGCGCCCCGAAGGCGTGACGATGGATCCTCGCAGGGTCGACGCAATTGCGGCGTGGCCAACGCCCACAACGCTCACTAAGGTGCAGTCGTTCCTTGGGTTCGCCAATTTCTACCGGCGATTCATATATGGGTACTCCAGGATTGTCGCTGCTTTGACAGCACTGTCGAAAGGGGCCAAAGCAGGCAAGAAGCCAGGGCGTGTCAGCTGGGGCGAAAGCGAGGAGCTTGCGTTCCGCAGGATCAAAGACGCATTCCAAGCTGCTCCACTGCTGAGACACTATAACCCTGCGGCACGCACGCGAGTCGAAACCGATGCGTCGGACTTCGCGATTGCGGGCATCCTGAGCCAGTTGTTCGAGGATGGGAACTGGCATCCAGTAGCATTCTTCTCACGGAAGATGATTCCAGCAGAATGCAACTATAAGACCCATAACAAAGAGCTTCTGGCTGTTGTGGAAGCATTCAAGGCGTGGCGGCCGTACCTCGAAGGCGCCTCGCATTCGGTTACCGTGCTTGTCGACCACGCTAACCTCAAAGCCTTCATGACAATGAAGCAACTTGTGGGCAGACAGGCTCGTTGGGCCGTGTTTCTGGCCCCATTTGATTTCGTGATTGAGCATCGACCAGGGAAAACGAACCCAGCCGATGCGCCGTCGAGACGCAGTAACTACGCACGCGAACAGGCGCATATATCGAACCTGCTGCCAACATTGCAGAAGAAGCTCCAGGTATACAGTGCAAGAGCCGAGTGCGGCGATCAGGCGTTCCTCCGGCGTGTCGCAATCACGACACAAGAGCAACTCGCAAGCATGGCCTTGGGGCAGCCCCCGGAAGGGTGCGCACAAGACTGCTTCTCGAGCAGCGTGCGTGTCGCACGCGCAGCGGTTGCTGCAGAAGGACCATACCTGAATGTTTCAGACCTGGTTCTTGACTTTGCCAAATCGCTGACGCTGTGGGAGCCCAATGCGAAAGAACTCTTCGAGGAGGCGCAGCGCAGTGGAGGCGAATGCGATGGGTATCGCATCAGGGAAGGAGTACTGTATCATGGCGATCAGCTGTATCTTCCCAAGGACCACGCACTGCGGACGCAGGTGATCCGCATGCACCACGATGATCCACTCGCTGGTCACTTTGGCAAGGACAAAACCACCGAGTTGGTACAGCGGAAGTATTACTGGCCGGGCATGTCCACGGACATCAGCCAGTACGTCCAATCCTGTTGGGAGTGTCAAGTGTCGAAGGCGAGACGCCATCGACCATACGGCGAGCTATCAGCATTGCCGCAGCCGGAGCTCCCATGGAAGGAGCTGACCATGGACTTTATCACGGACCTGCCGCCCAGCAAGCGAGACGCATGCGTGTACGATGCGGTCCTGGTGATTGTCGACCGGTACTCGAAGATGAACCTCTTCGTGCCAACCACCAAGAAATGTACGAGCGTGGACCTCGCACAGATCCTGATTGACAGGGTGATTTGCCGATTCGGAATGCCACATGGAATTGTAAGCGACAGAGGCACTGTCTTCACTAGCCAGTTCTGGTCGGACTTCTGCTTCGAGTCGCATGTGAACCGCAAGCTGTCCACAGCCTTCCATCCGCAGACCGACGGGCAGACGGAACGTGCCAACCAGACGCTGGAACAGTACTTGCGTATCTTCTGTAACGACAAGCAGGACGACTGGGCGACGTTGCTGCCTCAGGCGGAATTGGCTTGTAACAACGCGGTGCATCTAACGTTCAAAATGAGTCCGTTCAAGGTAGTGCACGGCTACGACGCGGAGATTGCGACGAGCACGCGAGTCGCTCGGGACGAGCTCTCTGGGAGAGAGGCACCAGCAGCAATCGACGCTGCGAAACGACTGCGAGAAACGCACGAGGACCTTGCGAAACGCTGGCGACACGCAGCTGAAGCGCAAGCCAGATACTTCAATGCCAGGCACAAGCCGATGGAGTTCAAGGTTGGCGACATGGTGTTGTTGTCCTCGAAGAACCTCCGCTTGAAGGTGCCTACAAAGAAGTTAGCACCGAAGTTCGTGGGTCCATTCAAGGTGATTGACGCGATCGGGAAGCAGGCGTACCGCCTGGCCTTACCAAGCGCATAGCGCGTTCACAACGTGTTCCACGTGTCTTTGCTGGAGCCTTGGAAGGGCGCCGCAGGCGACGCGGATGCGGAAGGCATGCCGCTCGCAGAAGAAGACTCAGGCGAGTGGCAAGTTGAAGAGATCCTGGACACGCGAGTCAGACACAAGAAACGTCAGTGGTTGGTCAAGTGGACAGGCTGGCCGGAAGAACACAACACGTGGGAACCAGTCGAGCACATTGGAGAATGTGAGGCACTGGACAAATTCGAGGCGACGCGCAAGGTAAACAAGCGCAGCCCGAAGGCGACGCGACGGCGCGTCGCACGTAACACGCAGGCACAAAAGGTAGAATGAACAGCTTTTCATTCTATGGACAAGCTTTGCATCATTTACAGGGAGCCAACCAAAACATTCATCGTGGCGTGTCGCACGCGGCGCGCGCGAGCGGCGCATGTGCGGAAGTGTGGAGGAGCGTGAGGAGCGCTGGCTCAAACATCCTCTGCAGCCAGCTCATACTCAGAGGCCTCCTCCTCTGAGGAGGCCTCCTCTGCCTCATCCTCCTCCTCTGAGGATGGATGGAGGCCAATGGCGGCGTTGACAGCGTCCCGCTCCACCGGGACGCCGCTGTGCTCAGCGATCTGCGAGTGCGGTCAGCATGCGACACGAAAGCGACAAGCCACCAGACATACCTGAGTGAGCAGCTCCATCACACCCCTGAGGGTGCCATTGAGCTGGGTGGCCTCATGGACGAGCGCGCGGGACCCCTGCGGGGCGCCGCCGCCGCTCTCCTTCTTGGCAGGCTCACCGCCAGCCAGCTTGCTGTCGTTGGTCTGGAGACGCTTCATGACCGTCTTGGTCTCTGTGCGCGTGGTCAGCAAATGCGAGACGCAAGCGACGCGCACGCCACGCGCGACGTCAAAAGGAGAACTCACCGGCGCAGGCAGCGTCCAGCTGGGTCTGGGCATCCACCACCGCTTGCCGGCCATCAGCTCGTGCTGCATCGGTCCTGCAGCGGCCGAGCTCGGCCTGGCGACGCACCAGCGCGTCGCGTGCGTCGTACATGCGACGCACCACCGACTTGACGGCTTCGCGGTGGGTCCACTTGCAGGCATGCTTGCCACGCACACAGCGTGTGCACTTCTTGGTGTTGATGTCCTTGGGTGGCTTGCCAGAGCACTCAGCCCAGCCTGCACCGCGGTTAGCATGCGAACAGAATGCGACGAGACAGCGAGCAGGAAGGGACTCACGGTTGCGTCCACCTGGATCGCAGTCATTGCGGACACAGCGATCACACCACTTGAGGTACTTGGTCTTGGCTGCACCAACACGAGGAGTGGCGGGAGCCGGGCCGAGTGCGGCGCTGGTGCGTGGTGTGGTGGCGGCGCCTGCGAGGCGTTGGCGCTTCGCAGCTGGCGTGCGATCAGGAGGGGCCATGGGTCTGTTGGTGATGAGGTCTGGCAAGGAGCCTGGCTCCGAGAACGGGGAGCGAGCGCGCTTCGCAGGCGCACCGCCGCCGAGCAGGAGTTGGGCCGATGGCGACCCGCCCGGCACGCGCTCACCCTGGCCTCCACTCATCATTGGGCTGGAGCCAATGTAGTTGCCATCATGGCTGTCTCCTCTGAGACGTCCAGCAGTGTTGGGGGCTGGGGATGGGCTTGGCTGCGGGCCACCACCGGGGGCATTGGGGCTCGCCTGAGGCGAGCGCGCGCCGCGCATGCCACCCGTCTGGTCGCCCTCACCTGGTACAATGCTGCCCAGACGTGAAGGGGGGGATTGGCCACCAGCCAAACTTGGGGCGCGGCTGCTGGGCGCACCAGTGTTTCCACCGGTGCGCTCCAGGCCCGCCTGCGAGCCGCTTGATGGGGGGGCTGTGGCAGCCTCTTTGCCCTTGGGTGGATTCTTGTTCTTCTTGGGGCCCATCTTGTGGTGGTTCTTGAGTGCGTGCGTGGAGCGTGCGTGGAGAGTGCGAGGAGTGTGTGTGTGTGTGGCGAGGCGAGGGCGGAGCGCGTCCAAAGAAAACCAAAACAACCAAGTGTTGGTGTTGTGGAAGAAGTTTGGAAGCGCGCAAGCAAGAATTTATGATGCCATCACCGCAACAAACACAACAACGCGCGTTGCCATCAACAATGACACACGGCAACGACTCACTTGCGTCACGCACGCGAATCGCAATAGTGACGTGCGATGGAACTCAATGGAAGGCCTACGAGCAACAAGAGATGCGCGGACGCAATGGGGACGTCGCGCATGCGAGAAGACTGCTGCCCGCCTGTCGAGCTGGGACAGCTCGATAGGGGGAGGGAGGCAGTTGTAAGAGCGAAGTGAAGCTGGAAGTCAGGGGCCTCAGGCCTTACTGGTGCTTGGCAAGCGGCTGCTGCCGCATTGCTTGGCACACAGTATTCGCATGCGCGAAGCATGCGACACACAATGACGCTGCAAGAATTAGCGCTATCTTCGGACGGAGGTCCAAGGTGGTCTATACGTTGCTACATACCCTCTTACACGTATCCGGAATCCGCAGCGCGGCTAGACTGCCGCAGACGCCGTATAAGAGGCACTTAAGTTCCTAGCGGATTATACGGAAAACGCGGGCCTGCAGACCGCGCTATTATAGCGGTATATATAGATATACTAGACCTAGAAGACGCACGCGAACCTAGCGATGCGCACGAGCGAGGCGTAGCTAAACAATATAGACTAGAGTGCGATTATGCGGGTAAATATTAGAGTCGGGACGTCTATAGATACGGCGAAGAGAGGTAGCCTGCGGATTATCGAAAACGCCTAGGGAAGGGACTAGTTCGAACGACTTGCGCTAGAGAATAGGCTAAAGTGCGACTCTGCTAAGACGGCGCTAAAGAGGCTATTGTTTTAAATCGCGGCGAATTGCAAGAGGAGTTGCATACTCGAAGAAGCGGAGGCTAGCTAGGCGCGCGCTCGGTCGCGCAGGTTAGACCTAGAATAGCGACGAGAGAACCGCTACATAGCGCCTAAATCCTCTTATATTATTAATGCAGATGTAGCGTCGCTTAATATAAGGGCGGAGGGTACCGAAGGTCGCCGTATAGTCGAAGCATTCTTCCCGGACTTGTAGGAGAACCGACTAGAATTAAAGAGTCTATAGGCGACGCAACGGGTAGCAGAGACGCCGGCGGCGACGCCGCATACAAAATTACCGGCCCCTAGGTAGAAGAAGAGGCGCCGCATCGCTATAGAAGAGCGAGAGGCAGGTATTAGCGGCAATAGAGGTAACCCCGAGACTGCGGCCGGGGATAGCGTAGTGCAGTGCGGCGGGGCGAAGATCCGGCAGGCGATAACTAGTATATAAGAGATACTAAAAGATAAGGATTTCTGCACCTCCTACCTTAGTATCGTCGATAACCTAGACGCGGAGGACCTCGATAACTATAGATTCCGCCTCGGAAACGTAGGAGTTTATATAAATAAGGAGTAGCACTATAACCCTCCTACCTACCCTTCTCTTATATTTTCTAATATATTAAAGATAGGCAGGGTTAGACCTAGACCGAGGCTCGAAATTAGAGACTAAGAAAGTCTACGCAGATTTTCTAGCGATAAATTTGCGCGGCATTTTTTAGTTACGAATAAGGCGGGCGCATAGGTATATATGCGTCCTATTCCGCATATGCAGTAAGGTAACTACTTTAAGCGATTGCAATCCTAAGTAACTCGCTTCGCAATTATAGGATGCCTAGATAGGGTAGTGTCAACTGCTCTAACTGCCTTAAGTAGCAGAGTTTTGCGTCGTATAATATGCGACGGTTACGTATACGTAGGCAGTATTAGGTAGGAACGTTACGCGCTACACGGTCGCGTCGACGGTAGCACCTATTTCTAAATGCGCTACTTAAAAGCGAATATTATTAGATAACCTTCTAGAATATAGCAGTGCTCTTCGCGACATGTTTGCGATAGGCGTCGGTTTGTATTGTTAATAGTCTGCGCACGAAGAATCGCTAGTTGCGGCGTTCGTCGTCGGAGCTATATGCGCGGCTAATTAAGCTATGCAGCGAGCCGCTATGCAGCGAGCCCCCGCGCCCGACCGGAGTAAGCGCCGCGCGCACTAAAAGCTATGCAGCGAACCCTCGCTGCACGACTTCTATCTATAGGGTTATGCTACGCAAATTATAACCCCTATTCTAAATTCTTAACTAAAACCCTAAGCTTTACTACTTTCTATACAAGCGTTATACTATTCTAACTACTTTATGCTTACTATAACTACGGGTTATACTCCGTATAATAATAAATTACCCTTTATACCTATTACTACTCTCTGCTCCTAAACTCTACCTTTAACTTATATCTAATTAATATATTTAACTTTATTAACTCTATTCTCTTCCTTCTACTTCTACTATATATTATAGTATTAATGTATTAAACTAGATAGTATACTAATATTCTTATAAAAATTAAATTTATTAGACTTATCTATTTAGAATCTTAATCCTTTATTAACTTAGGCTTTAGCTTATTTCTATATATATAAATAAAGAGAATATAAACTTTTTAAATATAGATTAGAGTACTAAATACTATATATTCTAACTAAATTCTAACTTTTAAACGTCTAGCTATTAGTTTTTATTAGTCTCTATTCTTTATATTAACTTTTATACTTTATATTACTATACTATTATATAATAATTGCTTTTTACTAACTCTAAGCTATAGCTCTACTATTATATACCTAGAATATAATAATAAAACTCTACTTTTTTAACTAATTCTTAATATTACTCTTAGCTCTTATCTTAGACTTTACCCTATCCTATTATTTATTTTCTCTTTATATTAGAGTCTAGGAATACTAATCTCAAGTTATATTTAAGAATATAGAGTAAGTATACTTAAAGCCCTAGCTTTATCGTAAGTATATATTTATTTCTACTAACTTATTACTCTAAAATTTATCTTACTTTAAATATACTAATATAAGTATATATATCTCTTCGATTTTTATTCTATAAGTCTCCTAAGTATATTATATACTTTAGATATAATCGTTTTAGAAAACTCTCTAAGTTTAGTAAGAGTTATACTATAAATTAAAACTAAAATAGTTTCTTATTACTTTAGAGAACTCTCTAAGCTTAGTAAGAGTTCTACAAAAGTCTAAGAATATATAATACTTTGATTCTATACTAACTTTCTTCTTTCTTATAGTTATATTTCTATATCTACTTTAAATATAAATACTAAACTATTTGTTTTTATACTACTATAGTATATTACTCAAACTACTTTAAAATGCCTTCCTCTACTACTAGTAACTATAATAGACTTAGTAATTATACTCTAGAAGAGTTTAATAAGCTTCTAGAGAATAATAAGCCTTATACTAAGAAAGACTTTAAAGATATTAGCTCTAATACTATAGAAACCCTAGAAAATACTACTTTAGATTATAATAAAGATATTAAACTACTAGTTTGCTCTAAGTGCTCTACTAGTATAGCTAATAGTACTCCTACTATAATAACACATTTAAGAGTAAGTATTCTAAAAAATGTTTTAAACTAATTTACTAATAAAGTATTATAGAAACATTTATATACTAAAGAAGATAAGAAGTACTATAATAGTAAAGAATTTAAAGATAAACTAGAACTATTTCTAAGCTCTAAAGATATTTTAAATAATAGTAATTATTCTAGTTTAAATTATATATCTTATAATACTTATTTTTACTCTAACTTAGAATTAGATTTAGAAGCTTTTAAGTGCCGACTTTGCGATTATATTAATTCTAGTAGAAAGAGTATATCTAAACACTTAATAAAAAAACATAATTATAAAAGTTCTAATTTAAAAAATATTAATATAATAGAAAATATTCCTATTCTTATTATTAAAGGTTTCTTTTTCATAATTCTAAGTACTTATTTATACCTAGAGGTATTATAAAAGATACTACTTCTTCTAATAAAGCTAAAACTCTTATTTCTAATAGAACTAATAGTAATTCTTCTAATAAAAGTAGTATTTCTAATTATAATAATACTTATAATTCTATTAAAGCTAGTACTATTTCTAAGCTTCCTAATAACTCTAATATAAATAAAGACGAAGATTACTTTAATAGAACTACTAAATACTACCGATACTTAGAAAATAAAGATTTATTTCTACTTTATAATACTATAAATCTTAATACTATTCTAAAAGATTCTTTCCTAGAATTTCTATATAATACTACTTTAAATCTAGGTCTAGAATGTACTCTACTTATTAAAGACTTATCTTTAAGTACTAGAATAGCTATTAATACTTACTATACTAAGTACTTTCTAAACTAGAAGACTACTTTTATAAAGAAATACTCTACTTTTCAAATAATAAAGACGATTCTATAATAGATATAGATCTTACTAAAATAATAGATAGTAAAACTAATAATAAAGCTTTAGAAGATCTTACTAGTTCTACTTATTTAAATAATTATAAAACTATTCTAATAGAACGATTTAAGAATAAGAATACTCTATTATATAGTAGTTTTACTAAAGCTTCTTCTTTAGAAGCTAATATACTAGAATACTTTAAGAAAATTCGGATTTTTTTAAACTTATTAGCTCTAGCTATCTATTTATTATCTAGTAGTCCTTTAAGAGCTCTAGCTATTACTTTATTAAAGTTTAGAAACACTACTCTTAGTAGCTTACGAGACTTATTTCTAGATAAAGAAACTAGTTTAATAACTATTAATACTACTAATATAGATAAAAATAGAGATTCTACTCTATCTAATACCTCTAATATAAGATTTCTACCTAAACGACTTAGTAGAATAGTAGTATACTATATTACTTTAACTATACCTCTAGTAGAATACTTTAGGATTAACTATCTAAAAATTAACACTCTAGAATATAAACTATTCTATAATTTTTATAGTAATAGTAATATTAATACCTCTAGTATTAGAGAGAACTTAAAACTTCTAACAAAACGATACTTTAAAAGAAGCTATAACTATTAAAGACTATAGACATTTAATAATATATATTATAAAAGAAAAAATACTAGTAAATAATTTAGAACTACTAAGTCCTAAAGCTAATAAGTTTACTAATAGATTTAGTAATAAAACTAGCTCGAATATAGACGATATATTAGCCGGGCATTCTACTAGTATAGCTAATAGATATTACGCGAGAGAAGTAAACTACTTTAGTAATAAAACTAGAGATACTATTACTAGAAGCTTAGAATATAGTAAGCTATATTTTAACTACTTTAATTTATTAGAAGATAAAGCTATTAGTACTATAATAGAAGAAGATTATAACTCGAGTTCTAATAGTACTCGAAGCTCTAGTTTATATAGTAATAAGTCTAAACGAAATACTACTTTAGAAAAGAAAAATAAAAACGAAAATTCTATTCCAGAATCTATTATTATAAACTCGACCTCTTCTAGTAGTATTATAGACGAGAATAGTAGTATTTTAATTAATCTTACTCGAGAAGAAAAAATAATAGCTTAAGTAGTAATAGTTCTCCTATTAGAAAAAGTTTAGAAAGTAAAACTAAACTAAATACTATTAAAAATAGTTTAACTTCTAATAACTTAAATACTTTAGAAGCTACTACTATAAGTCCTTCTAAACGAACTATAGTTACGAACTATATTAATACTCTAGATACTAGTATTAAGCAAAATACTAGTAATTATTCTAATAACTTTATAGAATCTAATTTAAATCTAGATACTTTATTTACTTTAGAAGATACTATTTCTAATAGTAATTCTAGTCGTATAGAAGAGTCGATCTACTCTTCTAATAATAATAGTAGTAAAAATAAAGATAATACTACTACTAAGTCTAATAAGACTTTAAATAAAAATATTAGAACTTTAGCTTTAGCCTCTAGTACTATACTACCTACTAGTTCTACTAAAAGTAAACGTTTATATAGTAATAGAGATAGTATTTCTAATATAGCTTATAATAATATAGAAGAGACTACTATAATAGAAAATAATACTATATTAGAAAATACTAATTTAGATATAGAAAATAATACTATAGTAGAAGATACTATATTAGATTTAGAAGATAATATATCTATTAAACAAAATAAGCGCGGCCGACCTAGGAAAATAAGAACTAACTCTAGAGGTCGACCTAGAAAGAGATAGTTTCATTAGCTTTTTACTAGTTAGAAGAATATATATACTTATTATAATAGAGAGCTCTTTATTTTAGTTAAAGTACATTATTAAACTTAAGTATACTACTTTCTACTCTAGGTTATCTATTAAAATAGTATTACTATAAGTATATAGATTTATATAGAGCTATATTAAATATTTACTTTATATTTTTTTCTTATTATATTAACTTACTTATTAGTTTTTTTTATTTTTCTTTTATTCTATATACTTATTATAGTTAAGGAAAAATAGTAATAGAGTAGTAGAGTATATTCTAAGCTCTAGAAGGTTAGTTTAGTAGTTTAGTATAATAGTATTAAAGTAAATAAATCTATTTTTAAAGAAATAATTATACTATCTTTAAGTATATACTTATTTTTCTATTTCTTTATTTACTTTAGACTTAGTATAGTTTTAGAAGATTAAATATTAAGTAGTAGAGTAATCTCGAATTATAAACCTTAGAAGTTTAGTATTACTTTTATTTAAATTAAATTCTCTTAAAGCATTTAATTCTATCTACTAGTATACTACTATATTTCTATTACTATTTATATTAATTATATACTAGAAATAGATAGACATAAAAAATATAGTCTATTACTTACTTATAATTAAATATTTAGTATACTAATACTTAATATTTTTTTTAATATACTTAGAGTACTTTAAAATTAATAACTTTCTAACTAATTTTTTTCTTTATTCTAGTAATACCTATATTTTTTCTTTATACTTTTTATAGTATACTTTTACTCTATTTAGTTATAGCTAAAGAAATAAAAAATATTACTTACTTAGATAGTTTATATTATACTTAAGTAATTAATTTTCCTAGCTTTAAGGTTTTTAATTTACTTATTTTTACTTTTTCTATATTCTATTAGATATATATAACCTAGGAAAAAAAGAAGTTAATCTAAAAGAAATCTATAGAAGCTAAAAGAATTACTAGAAATTTACTTAAGAAATTTAGTTAACTATCTTAACTAAATTCTAACTAACCTTTACTAATTTATTTCTTTCCTTCTAGATTTTTTAGAGTTTATTCTCTATTTTTGCTATACTCTATAAAACTTATAATAGCTAAGAAAAATAAAAGGAAGTCGAGAAAAAATCTATAGAAGCTAAAATAATTACTAGAAATTTACTTAGGAAATTTACTTAGGGATCTTAACTAAATTCCAACTAAGCTTTACTAATTTATTTCTTTCCTTCTAGATTTTTAAGAGTTTAGTCTTTATTTTTCCTAGACTCTATAAGACTTATAAAAGCTAGGAAAAATAAAAGTAAGTCGAGAAAAAATCTATAGAAGCTAAGAAAATTACTAAGATTTACTTAGAAAGTTTGCTTAAAGATCTTAACTAAATTCTAACTAACCTTTACTAAGTAATTTCTTTACTTCTAGATTTTTTAGAGTTTAGTCTTTATTTTTCCTAGACCCTATAAGACTTAAAATAGGTAGGAAAACTAAAAGTAAGTTAAGAAAAAATCTATAGAAGCTAAGAAAATTACTAAGATTTACTTAGAAAGTTTGCTTAAAGATCTTAACTAAATTCTAACTAACCTTTACTAATTTATTTCTTTCCTTCTAGATTTTTTAGAGTTTAGTCTTTATTTTTCCTAGACTCTATAAGACTTATAAAAGCTAGGAAAAATAAAAGTAAGTCGAGAAAAAATCTATAGAAGCTAAGAAAATTACTAAGATTTACTTAGAAAGTTTACTTAAAGATCTTAACTAAATTCTAACTAAACTTTAGCGATTTTTACTTTACTTCTAGATTTTTTATCGACTAGTTTCTATTTTTTCTATACTTTTCTAGATCTACTTAAACTAAGAAAAATAAAAGTAAGTCTAAGAAAAATCTATAGAAGTAGAAAAAATTTATTAAAGATTTACTTAGAAAATTTACTTAGAGATCTTAACTAAATTTTAACTAAACTTTAGAGAGTTTTATCTTCGCTTCTAGATTTTTTCTTAACTAGTTATTATTTTTCCTCGACTATATAAAGTTAGTAGAAGCTAGGAAAAATAGAAGTTAGTCTAAGAAAAATCTAGAGAAGTAGAAAAAATTCGTTAAAGATTTACTTAGAAAATTTACTTAGAGATATTAACTAAATTCTAAGCAAACTTTAGAGAGTTTTATCTTCGCTTCTAGATTTTTTATTAACTAGCTTTTATTTTTCCTATATTCTACTAGATTAATATAAGTAAGGAAAAATAAAAGTTTAGTGCTAAAAAATCTAGAAAGTAAATTAAAAATAAATTACTAGAATCTTTAGAGCAGTTCTATTTTTCCTAGCCGTAATATTTATTCTTTAGACTTATTTTTATTTTTCCTAGATAAAGAACTATAAATAGTATATTAGAAAAATAGAAGAAAGTAATTTTTTCTATCTAGATTCTTTTAGAAAATTAAAATTTTGATTTTGCTAGACTAACTTAAGTAATACCATCGCGTGCATATAATAGGCCTCTAACTTCTAGCTTTACTTTGCTCTTATAAGTAGCTAGCTTATAAATAATACGCGCCTTAGTAGTAGTAACTAGCTTGTTTATAATACGTAACTTAGTAGTTATAAGCAACTAGCTTATTAATAATACGCGCCTTAATAACGGCTATATTATCTACCTTACTCGCGCGTATTCTAGTAAGCGTTAACTACTAATTATCGTCCTTATTAAGCGCGTTAATATCTATATTAATAGGCGTAATAGGTACCTTACTAAATAGATCGTTAAATTCGCTACGTTTAATAAAGGCTACTACTACGTCTTCCTTATCTTAATACTCTATAGTAGTATAAAAATTAAAGAACTCTATAGCGGCGGCGGAGGTTAAACTATAACGGCGGCAGAGGAGGTTAAACTATAACGGCAGACGCGATTTTGGACGAATTAAGAGGCGGATAATTGCTATTAATTAAGGGCGATAATATAATAGATAACTGCGGAATCGTGCGAATTAGCGGCGGCGGCAGCGAGTATACTGATAGAATAGAAGAGAGGGAACGGTGTTCGACGCGACGATAGGGGCTTATACTAATTTAGTAGGGATTGGTCTAGGCACGCGATGCAAAACCCGACTCTCAATTGCGTGCAGCGCCGGTCTACCTTAATCACCTCCTCCATGCGCCAAATCCAAATTAGCGGGGTCCAACTCCTTCTTTTCCTCATCTGTCAAGACCGCCCCATACTTGTCCTTCAGCTTTCTCAACCTGTCCGCGGAGCGGCACTGCCTGACATCTGTCACTCCTGAGATATTCTCAGTGCCCAAAGTACCATTGTTGTATCGCGGAAGCTCAATCGTGCCATCTGCAGCGCAGAGAATGCTCTGTCGCAGGTACCAGAAACAATGTGCAAAGTGAGGTGCTTCAGTCTGGTCAATACCGATGTGGCCGCCATAATGCGCACGTTGCATAGCTCTTCGCATCATGCCTAGGCAGTGGAGGCTGTGGTACCTGTTCGCGCGGCGTCAGTCACCATACTACAGATTTCATTCGGCCATCGTTTGACTTACATTCCAATCAGCCCCCATTCAGTCAGGTCTGAGGGACCCAAGCTATTGTCCTTGGGCAACTTGATGCTGCCTTGTGCTGGCGCGATATCATCCGACCACAGATAATCATACTTGTAATCTAGACTCATGTAGCTCGGGTCACTCCCATAAGTCAACTGTACGTCTCCAAATTCGCCACTCGTCGACCTGTGAGTGCCACGGAAGTATGCATCGCTGATGTTCAAGGCCAGGAGGACAATCACAAATGGCACCAAGATCCGCAGAAGAATGTACCGAAGGACAGACCACAGCTGTTGGACCCGTCTTCTATGTCTTGTCTGTCCTGCGAATGGGTCCACCCATCCTCCGTGTGGTGTCAAAGGTGTCTCCGCACCAATTTCGAGGGAAGCTTGGGACTGTTGTCGGAGGTGGCCGCTTTCGTGTTTGAGCTTCTGATACTCCATGGCTTAGAGAGCGCGTCGGAGGAATAACATTAAGAGGCGATCTGGGAGACATGATCGGAAGCATCGATGCAATGAGGTCGCCCCATTGAGACCTGTTTAGGGACTGGGCTGAGTCGGAAGGCGATTAAGACAAAGACTGTCTCGGCTTCGCAATGTGGGCTTCCAACAAAGCACATAGGAATGTGGGGTCATCCGCGTCGCGGCTTCTATAGTATCAGAGGAACTTGACAGACATATCTCATGGCTCCATAACGCATGGTCTTGTCTCGCGGTTTTGTGCCGCGGCCCCATGGTCTGGTCTCGTGGTTCAGAGTTTGTGGTGTGAAGCTTGGGATTCGGTGTCAAGCATTGGCAGTGCCACTCCCTCAGACACGGAGAATGCAAGACGAACTCCGCATTTCCGATGCGAGAGATCTAACAGACTAAGATTGTACTCTGAATGCGGTTTTGCGCTGTGCATGCCAGACTCGCTAGGCGCCAGACTCGCTGTTATGGAGTTTCAGGCCAGACCCCGTGAAACTGAGTGACACATCAAGTCTGTGAGTTCCAAACTAAGAGTATTTAACCAAACAGATGCGAATCTCAACAAGATTGCTATAGATGACATAGCTCTTTGCAAGGCCAGAGAGTGGAGTACTGTTTCTATTCTCGGAGGCAATGGACAGGAGCGATCGAAAGCGATCACCTTCCATGAGTTCGAGTGCCAGGCTACGCTCTAGAGTTTGAGTCCGAGTGGCAGAGCACATTTTGCAAGTCTAAGGGAAGTGCATCGAACCAAACTCCGTAAGTCTGCGTGCGGGATCAGACTTCGTGAGTCCAAGTGCATGACCACACTCTGGACTTTGAATGCGGAGTGAGGATTTGATGTGAGTGTGCATTATAGTGTTCGCCGGCCAACATACTAATGGCAGGGGCCTGGTTTCATCCAGGTCTCGGCAACTACTATTGCTGCGAGGACTCGGACGCCCAGTATGCGATGATGCGTTTTGAGACTGAGTTGTGATTATTGATGCGGCGGGTACTGGTATTCTAGCATATCTGCGGCCAACGCAGAGACACCGATATGCAGAAAGCAGCGTATCGACTACGTACGGCTACCATTTGTTGGAACGTAGATGGGCGGATAGTAGATTGCATGGCTATGCTAAGGTAGCGAAGAGAGAGTGACTATATAGCCCTTATTCCGGGCCATTCTGATTTTAAAGCAATGAGCGTATTTCTAACTAATCACCCTTTTGATTAGGCCATTGATTCCTGATCATCCGAGATATTCCGATTGATTTCCAATCAATTACGCCATAAATCAGGCTATTGATTTCCAATCAACAGCTATTGATTTCTAATCAACACCATTCCCCTCTCAATTTCTCAAACTAGACTGTACGAATGCTACACCTTTAGGGTGTATGAGCGAGGAAGGCTGCAGGTTCTATAACATATATGCGTAGGGCATTCCATTCCCACTCCGCCTTACGACCTACTCCAACCATACTATGAGGAGCTACACCCGCATGTGTGGCTTAGGGTTATAATAGTATAGAGCTTAGGGTTGGGAACGATTACGAAGGTGGTCACGAATCAACAGGTGCAATGTTCTGGCGCCTGTGGGGTTTCTCCAGCCTCTGTACTCTCGAAAATCGTTCTTCTCATCCCAATTAGGGACCATAAACATAGTTTGCTCGCCTTGACTTTAGCACGACACCTGTGGTACTCCAATTCTACGCTGGGACGTCCCAGTCGCATGAAGTCGCGCGTACACTTGACAATTTTTGCAGGCGAGTCGTACGGCAATGACTATAGCTGCATGTATCAAGGTGTGGTCGGTGAGGTCCGCAGCCGGCATCCAGGGTTGTTTCCCTACGATCGATGTTTCTTCGCCGAGCCTGTGTGCTAGCAATTATACCTGGGGCCACTCTGCGATTCGCTTGAGTTCGTGGCAACCTCAACATCAGACGAGATCGAGACCTAGAGTTTTCAACGATTTCGACCGTCTTTGTTAGTTCTTGCAATTGGTAGCAATTCCCCAAGATCGTCGGCCGTTGAGTAATGGCACATCATCATCTTCACTCCGCTTCTTGTCCTGGTCTGTAGCTTCGACGTTTTGCATCTTAGTTTACCTTCTTTATGCATTAAGTAGAGGTGCATATTTGAGCCCTCATCGATGCAGCTCGACTGTTGCGCTCCACTCTCTCGGCTGCACACGGATGAGAGAGAGCCTGAGCCACGGTATCTCGATCACACTACTCTAAAAGAGGACTTCCGTAACAAGGGGCTGCATAGCGAATGCCTGCTCCTTGTTCTGTGTCAGCCTAGTGGAGTGACGTTCGGCAAACGACCCCCAACAAGTCGAGGCTGTGCTTCGCCTGTATGCTCTGCGTTGCACGGACTCTGTTCCTCAAGAACAAGTGAAATCCAGGATCAAGATCGGGGTTGCTTGATCGGGAGCCAAAGATCGTCATGACAATCCGAAGCTCCAAGGGAGACCCTGTTTCTAGTCACTTTGCGAAGATCATGAAAGGATGAGCAGCCCAATACAACGAGCTAATAGGCTCGAAGAATCCTGTCTCCATCGACTAGGACCCAGCTTGTGATATCCGGAAGAGCAGATGCTGTGAGCAATGGTGCTAAACGAGAGCTCAGGGGGAATGCACTGGTACGGTATCGATCCAGGTGTTGCATGACAATACCCTCTCAAAGTTGAAGTAATGCGATCGCAGCACAACGCCCCTCTCCCGTCGCTAACCACTGCCCCCTCCAGCGCGCCTGTTCTCGCTCCAGAAGTCAAGACTGCGCTGCGCGCGAAGTGAGTACCGCGTTTGTGGCGCCGTTGAGTTGCAACAGCATCGCTATTAGCGTCTGTGATGTTCCATTTTCTCTCGAGCTGTTGCGATTTTTAACCCTTCCTCTGACATCTTTGGTTCTTCAACATCGAACCTGCTGTTAGCCTCCAATAACAATGGCAGCTCATCGATGCCGACTCAAAACACACGATGGCAGCGCATTTGCTCGGCGCCGCTCTTACGCATCGAGTCCCACGTTCGAGATTGCTTTTTCTCGAGCTGTTCGACCAACCCCGCTCTCACATTGCCGACGATTAGACTCCTACCACTGCCAATGTGAGAGCGGGGCTGGTCGAACAGCTCGAGAAAAAGCAATCTCGGCTTCTGAAGCTTCCCGCCGAGATCAGAGGGCTCATGCACGAGCTTTGGCTAATCGCGAACGTGGTGCTAACAAGGAAGTTCTGGGGTCCCTTTCCAGCCACTAAATACAACTTCGAACCTACTCTCATCGTGACTTGCCCGCTTACCTGCACTAAAGCCTCCACTGTCTTGAACGGCTGCTACGATTCCCACGTACCGTGCCTCATTGCATTCCGTGGACTTGCTTCTCTATTGGATCAATACAAACAGCTTGCAAAGCACACCAGCGGGGTTTACACCGATTTTTTGGAACCGACATACCAGCAAATATTTGGAACCTAACGGGATGCATGTCTCTGTCGAAGCTCAGAATTGATATTACGGTCTGTTATCAATGCAAAGACGCTCAGGCTTCTGCTGAATTCATTGGGCCGCTAGCACGCATAATTCTACTCGACGAGAACTCCCACCTCCATCACCACTACTACCTATATGCGACCGCATCTATTGTTATACAATATCTTCTATACGTATAGTCGTACATAGGCCCGCGTCGTCAAACCATTTATCACATCATCCGGAGCAGTTGTTAATATAATCTTGTGCAAATAGTGCATAAGTGTCAGCGTTATCGACCGCGTCCGAGTATGGCAGTCCCTTCGACGCAGCACGGCCGTACGCTAGGTCGTCACACGTATGGCCGCATACATTTTGAAAATGAGTTAGCTGTAATTGAATAATTAGCTTCTTCCGATGACACACAGCATGTAGACGCATATCCTACCTCATGCATGAGCGTCTCAACCTGCGAACTCTGGTCAGGACTGCACGTGTTGACGATGATCGGAGCGTCCCAATAAGGTGGACAAAGCACCATCAAACTGTCGTACTCGCGTGCGAAAGCCAAGGGTGGATCTTCTCCGGCTTCTCCAGCGCAGCTATCGCCGGTGCCAGTATCTCTGCAAGCGATGGTGATCTTGTCACCCCCAATCCCGGCAGCCTCGTTCGCAATGCCTGTATAACAAGTCTTAATTTCATCAATATAGACTTTAGACTTCCAGTATGCGTTGAAAAGTTGGGGCGGATAGCCTGTCGAGACTGCATTTGCTGCCTTCTGCGCCCAATTGGTAACGTATCTTTGACCCTGCGCGATAGTATATGCTTGACTCGATGAGCAGTGGTTCTTGTCTATAATAGATCGTTTGCGCAGATCGCGATCTCTGTAGTCGGGGTTGGCTTGTTCATACACGACAGCGGCTTGTTCCTGGTCAATTTGTAGAACGAGCTTGTTGCTAGCATATGGGATTCGACCAATGGTTTGAGTTGAGTTCAGCTCAGCATAGAGGAAGTAGCCTTCTGCCGAAACCTCGTGAATGCCGTGTGGCGAGTCTTGAAGCCGATATGTCTCGGCAATGTCAAACTCTACCTGACGCACCTCTCCTGGCTCAAGCTTCAGAAAGTGAGTCGGGCTCAGCTTGTATCGATTAAAGACTAGTCTGAGACCGTTCGAAGGCACCTTGTTCTCATCGACTGTTACAACAACTTTGTCGACTGCGCTCGTGTCCAGAAGCGTGTTCTTGAAGTACAGGTTGTAGCCCTCGTCCCCAGAGTTGGTAACAGTAGCCATGACATTGGTGTTCCCAGTAGAGTGTATAGTGACGTCCAAGCTGAAGGGTGTGCGCTTTCCTAACGCGTGACTAGCAGCAGCGCCAGAGCCTGCCACTGTTAGGCCAATGAGAGCGGGAAATATTGCCTTCATGATTTGGACAGATTTCTTGCAGAGAGCACGGCGGTTCAATTCTGTAGCAGTTCGACTTGGTTGAAGAAAGGAAGTAAGGACGAACAAAGGCAGCTCCTATATACATCGACCGGTCTAGATCGTAGCTCGGACTGCCTTTGCAATTTTGTGTTGGGTGTACCGTATATCTCGAACGATTGGAGGGGTACCCTCGAGGACCGTCAACCCCTCGGGGGACCTGACACCTGACCGTGAACGGTTCGCGGGTTGGCCCTGTCAGTTGCTTGGTCTATCTGACAGAAACTCTGCGAGGGCGAGAGAGGATACTTCACTCGATGTTTTCTCAAGTCCTGTGTAGTAGTGATGTGGGTATGCCGTATATTTAGAATTCTGGCTGCATATACAGTATACTTAGTAATATATACTTCCATATACACTCAGGGAAGATTAGCGTCAAAAGCCACTATGAGTTCACGTTTTGTCCCGCTCGCTGATCCTGATCCGTATGGTGTTCCCTTCGGCAAGGTGTTGTTTATTGCTGCCTCCTTAGCTTGTAACACGAACAGTTCGTCGTTATGACCGGTTGCATTCCACCAGGGTCAAATCACTACCTCCGCGGACCTCAGTTTGCAGGCAAGCGGGCTTATTACGGTCTTCTAGGGTATATGTAAGACCCGGCCTCCGGATCGAGTGTATATACGGTCTATATACTATATGTACCGGCATATACCAGTTGTAGGCAACATCCCTACTGTGTACTGCATCTTGCGACAAGGTGCAAAGCGCACGTACTCAGCTTATGTCAAAGCGTTGCGGGGCAGCTGCTAGGGTAGAAACTCGATATCAACCTCATATACAGAAGATCAGGACACTTGTTGAATCTGTTCATTCGCCCCAAGACCATTTGAAATGGAAACTCTCGAATATGCAGCTTGCTACGCTGCATCAAGCTTGGTCGACATGTTTGACCGGCGCCCAGCTTCTGGCTTTTAATGTAGGAAGCTATAAAGGGGACAACGCACCCGTGCTTATACTTTTCGTAATTCTATACGAAGCCCTAGATAAAGCCGCAGAAACGCAAAAACTTGTTATTGCCGGAATGTACGAGACGATTGCTAACCTCACAGGGTTCCCTTGTGTCTTGCAACTTTACATTGCTTCGTCTCTTTTACACGGCATCTGCGCCACACGAATGCATTACCCATCAAGTCTTCCACGCACAGCCTCCAGACAACATGTCAAACGCAGAGTATAATACCATCGAAGGGTTCCTGCCATCATCTCAGCGACGAGCAAGACTGGAAGCGAGGCTCGCTGCCGCAGTGCGCGGACCTGTGCACCGGGGGTAGAAGCCAGGCCCTTCCCACACAGTACTCGCTACCCTGCGACATCTCAGACCCGCAACCTACCGCCGACACGAACATATACGCGATAGCCACCAACACTAAGCGTACTCACGCAGCCCTGGGCACACCAGACGGTCTGAGCGCGATCTCCCTTCACCTCCTGCCCGCCCAATATGTATACAAAGGGCTGGAGCAGCAAGCACCGCACCCTTCGTGGCAACTTACCGCCAACCATGCCAGACACAGGCAACGGAGATTACTACTCGGCTGGGGATATTAGATAGAGAGGAGGAGCCCTGGTTCGCTATAACTCTATACGTCCACGCGCCCCATTGGGCTACTGTAATCTAGGCTTTGTATAGGCATCCATGCATTGGCATTCTGCATTTTATAAGCAATTCGCTATTATGTCTACGGTCGTCCGTTCTTACCCCTTCAGGGGTTTTAGAATTCGTCCTCTAGTAAAGATTAGGCCCTAGTCGAGTTTATTTATATAGAGTAATCGTTATTAAAAGTATGTATAATTACAAAACATTAGAGTCTAAGTTTACTATACCTTACGCTTATTCTATTATAACTAGTATCTATACTATAGCTTCTAGCTTCTATAATTAAGAAAGTTAAACGTACTACGTATTTAGTCGTTATACTAACAATTTAGTACTTAATAAAGTAGTAGATTTAGAGTATAAGAATAAAATAACTATATAGCTAATATACTTAGATTATAAGCCGTATACTAAGGATTATATTTACGACTTACTAGAAGGTAAGATAGATAATAAACCTAAAGATATATTTAAGTTAGCGCTAATATACTAAGTATAGTATTATTTAAGCTACTATTATAAGTTAGAGACCTTCTAAGTAATATACTATAATATAAGTTCTATATACCTAAGATACATAGCTCTTATAAATATAATATATCGTAGCTATGCAATTTTCTAAATAGATATATCTCTAAATAAGAAGACGTTTAGGCTCTTAGCAGACACACTTTGGACAATTGTTTCCATACTAAGTGCACATCGTGCTTAGTCGCAGCTGTAGAAACAGACGTTGTCCTTCTTGTGAGCCACCTAGTCACCTCTATCACAAGTTGCTGCAACGACATCGCAAACGCAAACTATGTTGTAAGCGTTGGAGCGTACAGTCGCCTTGATTTTGTGCGACGCTATTTCTGGGCGAACATTTTGTTTGGTGATTGTTCGAATCACTAATCTAGCAAGCATACCAGACTCGACATAGCTGTAATCGAGTCTTCTGCGCCTGATCTTGTAAGGTCCAGTGCCGCGATCTGGCAGAACATTCGCCACTGTCTATAGTGGTAAGTATGCACTTATAAGATGCTAGGATACGGTAATATCTAGCTCGCTCTCGAATATGTATTGATCTAGCAATAGTGCGTAAAGCAGCTCCAACCGGAGCGCTCGTTAGATATAGAACGGCCACTTTAGGTTCGGAGAATAGAGGTGCTGCTGAAAGCGTTGACTTATTATCCGTAACGACTGGCTTTTGAGGTATATTACCGGAAACGACTGTGTATTTTGAAAATGCAGAATCTGTTGAAATCAATGGTAGGTTAGACCACCTGCCGCCTCAAGAAATGCCTATGCGCGGCGTAGCATCGATGCACGAATTTATTGATAAAATTAGGCGTCATCAGTCGGTGGAATACCTTTGCCACTACGCGAGCTAGTGTTTCCGTATCTCTGATCTCCGTAGCGTACATAGCAACTTCACAAAACAGTTCTCAAGAACACTGAGATCAGTCAATTCAGCTGGCTATGGGTCCATAAAACTCCGGCATTAGCGAACGAGTCGTTCTTGTGTTCGGACGCTATCATTGAGCCATAAGGCTCGTCCAAGGTGTTGTGGATCGTAAAGTGGTTCCAAAAAGGCCGTCGAATCATTTTGTTTCTCGTCGTCGACTGCATGCGACATTTCAGTAGCGATCGGATGAACTGTTCTAGAGGTATCGTGAATCTCAGCGAGTGTTGGAAGCTTGTTTATGATACGGCGTTGTTGATCCGGTGCTAGCTCAAAGGTGGGCCACGCAGGGGTATTGGTCTGCTAACCAGTTCTAAATCGCATCCATTGATGCCTTCCACCGCCTCGAGCACCTTCTTGAACGCCTTGAGCTGCGTCGTTTTCCACCTCCCCCGAGCCTACCAACTTCTGCAACACCGAGCCTCACGACGATCTCGCCAGAATGCTACATTCTCTGCCCTCCTGATCCAGACCGGTGCCTCCAGTATTGTAGATCTTAACCCTTTGCCCAACTTCACGTATCGCGATTTGGAGCTTTCGTAGCCGAGGCTGGGGTGTTGGAGTCTTGCACATCTTCCCGCAGACATATGCTGAAGCTCCCGACCTTGAATCCAAAGCCTCTCTACGAAAGGGCGCTGTTGAAGAAGTTTCAGAGATTCAAAGGTAACTCCTCAAGCTAGACGGCTCTTCTCAGGCAATGCGAAGGTAGTGCGGTCAAACTGCTATTGCGCAGCTCTGCATTAATCGGGCTCTCACTTTCGAAGCACAAGTAACGTCCAATCTCCAGATCAGGGTCTTTCCTTCGAGAGTCTACGACCGTCGTGATAACTCGAAGCTTCCAGTGCGTGTTCGTGTTGCCGCTAGGATCTCAAACAAAGGGAAACACCGGCAGGACCAAGGGGAACAGGCTGATCATCCGCCTACTCGAACCCTATTCAGTCTAGATCTTTACAGAGAGGAGGCTGTAGCAGTCACTATAGCCGCAGAAATGGACACCGAAGATGAAAAGATGTGCCAAGGACTGGAAAGTGCGAAGATTTACAGAAATATAGGTCTTCCAAAGTGAATGAGTGCCTATAGTATAAAGCAGCACTCCTTCTCCACGACTGACAACTGCCACATCTCCAGCGCTCAATCGTTGGCGGCTTCTGAAGTCGAGGCCAGGCTACTTGCGAAGCTGCGCAAGTTCTGCTCCGCTGAGCTCTCGCCTTCACTTCGCGAGTGGTTGCCTGGCCCTTCCGAGCTTTGGCACCGCACAGCAACATCGCCTCTCTCCTGGCCGACTCCTGACTTCCACAACCTCAGCACCTCACCACCAACCTCTGCTTCACGTGTCACTCCAGATGGAAGGTTCTCGAAGCCAGACCGAGCCTCCAGGCGAAGGCACGCCGCCGACGAGCAATGGATTGAGCTTGCTGTTCCCGCCAATCACCATATGGGAGTATGCGCCGACTGTGAACACGGACGACAAGAGACCGTTCCCTTCCTCGAACCTTCCAACCGAGCTGAGACTGCTAGTTTATAAGCATCTACTGGTCGCAAACGGCCCACGTTACCTCCAGCGATATCGCCTCAACTTGGCGAGCTTGCATCCGAACATTGTTGCAACGTGCAGACTAATCCGCCAAGAAGCAACTCCAGTCCTATACGGCTGCAACGAGTTCGCTTTCTCCAATCGCGCATACTTTCGACAGTTCGCTCAATTCGTGTACGACAATCGGCAGTTTCTGCAGCACCTCAGTGCGGTTGATATCGATGTCCGGGCCACGGAAAGGAGTTTAAGGAGAGTTGCATCTACTTTGACTAGCTAATTAGAATATCCCTACGTATTAATAGAGGTACTAAATTCGTCTACCCTTCTATCTAGGTAATTCTAAGAAGTAATTATATGTATAGGTAGACTTCCTAGTAATCCCTAGCCTCCGGAATGGTTTTATAGTTCCGTTGATTTCTATTTACCGGATAGATATTCACAGATCCTTTTAGCTTAGAGGCTGGTTCATAACATACTCCACAGAACCCAGAGGGACAAGAAAAATGTCAAGTCTCGCGACGTGCTAGATGGCTTGCGTTTCTTGGCTCGTCATTAGGCTAGAATGGCAGACACGGAACGGAAGCGGGAGGCGATACATGCAGCTGCGTTCAAGTAAATAGTGGCTTCGCAGAAGGGACTTGCTATTGCGAGCGTGTTCTGAGAGTCGATAGTAAGTCTCCCACATGATACTCGAGCAGCTGACCTTGCTCTGCAATATAAAAGTACTAATCAGATGGCAGGGAACGCACCAACGCAAGCTCCTCACCAGAGACGCGGTGCACAGCAGAAGGCTTTGGAATTCAGAACGTGTGGCAGTCTCCAGTCTACAGTTCTTTGGCTCGCCTGCAGACAGGAATGGGAGATGACTTGGGGTAGAGCGGCGGATCGATGTACATGCGCGAGACAACGCAACACGAACGTGGCCTCACGAGTCGTTCCTAACGGTACGATGACCGTAAGACCATCGTTCCTGCTACGTATGCTTGTTTGCTAGGCATAGTTGAGTGGACCCAAACCTCCACAGCAATCTGTGTTCTTTCTCACCTTCATAACCTGTTGCGGATGGAATTACCTACCGACATTCAGCTGCAATTTATTCGTCAGATCCCTAAAGGACCCAGTATTTTCTGGTCTCATTGTCTCTCCCATGATCTAAGCCGCCCCCTGTTGCTCCCTGCTCCACTTCACCTACTGCGTCCCAATTTGCTATAGCACGTCAAGTGGAGCATCAGGTTTACTTTCCGCGCCGCATTGCACTCCGAGTTCTCGATTTCTACCTATTGGTCCCCACTCAGCGCAGGCAATCTCATCTGCAGCCGTCTCACTTGCTGCTTGGCAATTAATACACGCTCTCGCAATCGCGCCGAGACCGTGAAAGTCCACAATTCTACTCGAAACCCGGGCCACACTGCTTCATCATGATGAGTTCGCATCGTCTATATTCTCAATCGAGCACTCCACGCTCAACACAAACTAGACAATCCCTTCGAGACGTTTCTGATCTTGCCTTGTCGCGTCCAGATCGATGATTCACGTCCATCTCCTAACAGGAGGAAACAGAGGATCATCTACTAGATTTGCGCATCGAAAGTGCTCCCTGTGATCATTAGAAAATGCAGACACGTTCGCCGCGAAGCACCGAGAAGCGATATCGTTCCTTTTCGTGGAATTTGCAAGCGAATGTCCAGCTGGCAGCTAATCCGTGCATCTCAGAACGTTTCAACGAAGGAGCTCATTCAGCCAGATATGACCGAGTCTGATTCTCGTGACCTTGGGCCAGATCCAGCGGGCAAAGCGTACTTTCGACAGACAGACGAGTGTTGACGATACTGACCGATCCTGACGTTGAAGCTAGAGCGACCGTCAGACCGGCTTCGAGCAATCCTCTGAGGACGACTTTCTCTATCTCTAATGATGCTCGACATGATCAATATTGGACATCGGTCTTCATTCCCGGCTTCTTGATAGAGCATAGCTCGTTTGACGGAGTTCTATTGCCAGCAAAGCAAACCAAGCTTGGGACAGATACTGTTATCAAAGTCTCTGCTGTGAACAAGAAGCACCATGTGCCAACGACACCTCAAATTCGAAAGAGTTTCGTCAAAGCAGAAGAGGTGAAGCAATAAACCGACCTGCATAAGTTACAGAACTTTACAATGCCAAGCTTCTTCTTGCCGGGATCCATTTCCTCCTTTGGAAGCTCACGACCTGCACGCTGACCAAAGGGCGTACATAGAGTACAGCAGTCCAAAAGTGGCTTGAAGTGTCCGGGTCGCAACCCGTAAGTACCATCTCCCTCTCTCCATCTCCCCTTCTCCACGACCTTCCCTCCCCAATCCAAGAACAATGGAAGTCACTCAAAACCTCTCCACCACACCCTGCGTCGAGCTCTCGAGTCGCCCTGCCACATCACGCAACTCCTCCGCCAACGTCACCCTTTCCCCCAACCAAATTCAATCCGCCCTTCCACCTACCGACTCCGGCCGCGGAGCCTGGACCGCCCTATTCGGCGCTTTTGTCATCAACGCCACCATCTGGGGCTTCGCCCTATCCTTCGGCGTCCTCCAAGAATTTTACACATCCCACGAACCCTTCTCCTCCAAACCGGCTGGAATCGCCGCAATCGGAACAACATGTACCGGAATCATGTACCTGACAATGCCGATTTTTCTCGTCGCGTTTCAACGATGGCCGCGGGCGAGACAGTATTCTCTTTGGACCAGTTTGCCGGTTGTGGCGGTCGCTTTGGTCGGAGCTTCGTTCGCGGAGACGGTGCCGCAGTTGATGGTAACCCAAGGAATCGTGTATGCTTTTGCGGGAAACGCGCTGGTGATGCCGACGATAAATTATATCAATGAATGGTTTGTGCGGAGAAAAGGGCTGGCGATAGGGATTTCCATTGCGGGCGATGGAGTAGGTGGTGTAGTGATGCCGTTGTTATTACAAGCGTTGCTCTCAGCAGTCGGCTTTCGCTGGGTAAGTCCACTTCCCTTCCCTCCCTTCCAACCCTCGCTGACTTTCACAACATGTATCAGACCCTCCGCATCATCGCACTGATAATCTGCAGCCTCTCCCTCCCCCTAATCTTCATCCTCAAACCCCGGCTCCCCATTTCCGCAACACACATCGCCCCACCAGTCCAAACCACCTTTCTCCGCCACCGCCTCTTCTGGGCCCTCCAACTCTTCAACGGCATTCAAGCACTCGGCTACTTCCTCCCCATGAACTACCTCCCGACCATCGCCGAAGAGTTCGGCGTAAACCGCACACTCGGCTCCTTGACGGTCGTGCTAATCAACATGGGAGCCGTGATCGGCTGCATAGTCGTCGGCGCACTAGTCGACAGATTCAACACCATGACAGTAATGCTCGCAGTCAGCGCACTCGCAGGAAGTTCCGTCTTGATCGTACTTGGCTTCACAATCGCAGTGCCTCCGCTCTTCATCTTCTCCGTCATGTACGGATTGACCGCTTCAGCGTATTCTTCGCATTGGGGAGGGTTGATTCGAGAAGTGCAGAAGAAGCACGATGGGACGGATGCGAATCTCATATTTGGTCTGCTGGCTGCTGGACGAGGAGTCGGCTCGATTATTTCCGGCCCTCTTTCTGAATCTCTACTCATGGGTAGTAGGGTTTGGGAGGACGGTGCAGTGTCTGCGTACAGTAGCGAGTACGGCACCATCATTATCTTCTCTGGGTGTACTGCGCTTCTGGGAGGAGGCAGCTGGTTCATGAGGAAGGCTGGCATTATCTGAGGTTGATTTTTGGGATACACGTACGTCACTTCAGTCCACTCTCAAAACAGAACGCCGCATGGACAGTCAACCAGTTGATAGCAGGGTTTTGTATGTGCCTGTGAAGTATATCATTCTTTCTGCATCTTGATTCTGCAAGCATGTGCATACCGCTACAGCTGCATGCCGTACCCCAACGCCGCGCTAATATCAGAGTCAATTACCAGACCCACTCCCCATCGTTCTGTGCCTCATATATCAACATCCTTCTCCAGCACAGCATTGACCAAAGACGGCCGCCCCTTGGCCAACACTGCCTGAGCAACGGCCTCGCCGAGAAGCTCATTCAGTCGCTCTCGCAACGCATCCCCCTCCGGATGCCCGTTGGTCCGATTGCCATGTCCCACAGCGTCCTGCTCAAGAGTCTCGAGCGCTCCGACGATCGCTTCCACAACCTTCTCTGCATGCGGTCGCTTTGCATCATCTTTCAATCCCTCCTGAAGATGCACATCGTATGCCTTGAGGTTTGGCAAGATGAGCGATCGCACACCTGCTGGACCGGCAATATCTCTCAATGCATGGATGGCACCGTAGTGTGTACCAAAAGGCTTGTGAGAGTCGAGGAAGTGCTTGAGACACGATCGTGCTATCCGCGGCTTGAGGGTAGAGGAAGAATCGCCAAAATCTTTCGCAATCTTCGAGAGAAGACTGCTTGAAAATGATCGCAGCACAAAGTGGGCGTCATTTTGATCCTTTGCGCCCAGATGCTTGCCGACGACGCACGTCAGAATTGCAGGTATCAGTGAGGAGACGTACGGCGCAATGTACAGGCTCGGGTTGGAGAGAAGCGACTCGACAAGCCGCATAGTCTGCAGGAGAATGAACAGCGACTTCATGTTGTGCGTGACCTTGTCTGCCACGAATTGTATGAAGTACGGCACCAGTTGGTGAAGGCCAGGATCCGATCTCAACGAAGCCAGAGCAGCCGCTTGATATTCGACATTCTCTTCATCCACAATGGCAGCACATATCCGCTCGAAGTACAGTTGCAGTTCCTTAGACAGCACATGCTTGACGAGTGGTTTGACCGCGACATTGTCGTTCCCGCTGAGCGCAGCCAGAGTATTCGCATTCTGCCCTTTGCCTGCCAACTCTTGCCCTCGCTGATCTGCTTGTGTCGGGTTTTGCGGTATACTAGGCTGCACACCTTCCACAGCCAACCAGTGGCCAGTAAAGCTGATCTCGCGCGGCACTTTGGGCAGCGGCGCATTGATCAACTTTTCGAAATCGACCTCTTCATCCTCGACGTAGAACAATGGCTGGCCCGGGCCTATCGAGGCTTCTCCGAAGCGGAGCGGTCGCGTGGATTCGTAACCGTACAGCGGCTCGACATCGAGCACTCGGAGCGCATGTGAGATGTCCTGCGTGGTGAGGGTCGTTCGTTTCGCGTGTCGCATAAACTTCAGCGCCTCTTCCAGCACCTGGCTCATGCGGTATTCCACGTCGCGCGCCAAATGTTCCGCGACGTCGCGATGGAGCGAGGCGATGCCGACCGATTCGGCGACGTCGGTGACATTTTCTGGATTCCACACGGATGCCATCTTTCCATCTGCTGTTGCGCCTTGCGCGCTCGGTCGGGAAGTGGTTTGACCAGTCGGTGATGCGGGCGGCGGTGCAGTGATTCTGGTGTTTCCTGCGGGCGCGCACAGTTGGAGAGGGCAGAACGAGTGTGGATTGTTTTGCCGCCAGAGGTTGATGTTGTCAAGCGCTCCGCGTCCAACCTCACTTGGAGCTGCGGGCGACGTGACTGCGACAGCGAGTGACAAAAGTCGTGGTCTCTACTTTCACGAATTACATTCACAAACAAAGCACATTTGGCGGAACGGATCGTTTGCAGCGATGAGCGATGAGCGACACTGCAGCTCCTGCAAGTGAGCTGCCGATTTGCACGGTTTACTTCACATTTGACCAAAATGACTCTGATTTCATTCACCCTAGCATTCGCTTTTGGTTAATTCTCGAAATCTACCAGAAACGACACCACGTCGTCCCACGCACACATCGTTCTATGAGACTAAAGATCAACCAATTCCTGCAGTCTCCGTCACAAAATACCTTGATAGGGAGCATTTCCTCCGAGCTCGTTGCTGTGTCTGAAGTCGAGCTCGATCCCGCTAGACTAGGTATTGTAGTACCAATTAGGCTACATTACAATATTACTTCACCATTTGATTCAGCAAAAGCCAACATCGTGTCCTTTTCACAAGCCATAAGGTTACCCATCGCATCTCCCTGATGGCGATTCGAGTCAAAGGTTCCGATGGCACCCGAATCCACCTTGTAGACTACTTACTTCCGCCCTTCACGTGGTGGACATGAGCCGTCGTCTCGGCCTCCCGGAAATGGCAATTCTTGCCTTGCGTGCAGTTCTCCAGCCTTATCGGCCGCGGCGGGTGGAGCAAACCCTACTACTGATAAGTGACTTATTATTACACGATTGACCAGCTTTGTGCATCGATCGCTAGTTCTAGAGCGGGGTGCGCATTGGGAGAAACTTTGATGCGACAGGATTTTTGCTCTAAGTATATGTGTCGCGTCTCATAACTCTCTGCTTCTCTTCCTCTCCACGCACATTTCCGTCCCCTGCAGCAAGATTGAACTGTACAGACAAGGATCAAGATGGTGCTTGAACGACTACAGCAAATGGCGGCCCACGTCATGGGCCAGAAAGTGCAGACACACCCATTCGATCCGCTGTCAACAGAAGAAATCGCGGCAGCAGTCGCCATTGTTCGTCGAGAGCATCCAGATGTCCACTTCAATGCTGTCACCCTCTGGGAGCCGCGAAAGGCGGAGATGATGAAGTGGCTGGCCTCGCCAGAAACAGTCCCCAGACCAGCGCGTGTGGCAGATGTTGTGGCGATTGGTCGAGGCAGCAAAGTCTACGATGGTCTCGTCAATCTGACAGAGGCTCGTCTGGTGAGCTGGCAGCTTACCGAAGGGGTGCAACCTTTGATCACGATGGAAGATTTGCAGATTGTGGAGACTGTCGTAAGAAAGGACCCGAAAGTCATCGAACAGTGCGGCCTCCTCGGAATACCTCCCCAGGACATGCACAAGGTCTACTGTGATCCTTGGACGATCGGCTATGACGAGAGATTCGGATCTGGTATTCGACTGCAGCAAGCTTTGATGTACTACCGGCCGAACGTGGATGACAGCCAGTATACATACCCTCTCGACTTTTGCCCAATCTACAACTCCGACACACAAGAGATCATCCATATCGACGTGCCAAAGGTCAGAAGACCTGTGAATACTGCTCCTGCGATCAACTACCACGCAGATGCAATCAAGCAGGAGGGTGGGTTCAGAACAGATCTGAAGCCAATCCACATCTCTCAACCAGAGGGCGTGTCATTCACAGTCGACGGACGCACACTGAAATGGCAGAACTGGTCTGTTCACGTCGGCTTCAACTATCGGGAAGGAATCGTGCTGTCAAATGTCACCTTCAACGACAAAGGCAACGTTCGTCCGGTCTTCTGGCGCATGTCCCTGGCGGAGATGGTGGTGCCATACGGAAACCCAGAGCATCCTCACCAACGCAAACACGCTTTCGATCTCGGCGAGTATGGTGGAGGCTACATGACCAACTCTCTCTCCCTCGGCTGCGACTGCAAAGGCGCCATCCACTACATGGACGCCGACTTCGTGAACCGCGCGGGCGAGCCACAAACAATCAAAAACGCAATCTGCATCCACGAAGAAGACGCCGGAATCCTCTTTAAACACACCGACTTCCGCGACGACTCCTGCACCGTAACGCGCGCCCGCAAATTCATCGTCAGCCACGTCTTCACAGCCGCCAACTACGAATACTGCGTGTACTGGATCTTCCACCAAGACGGCACCATTCAACTCGAAATCAAACTCACCGGAATCCTCAACACCTACGCCCTCGCGCCCGGCGAAGACGCAGCTCCCTGGGGCACCGAAGTCTATCCCGGCGTCAATGCCCACAACCACCAACATCTCTTCTGCCTCCGTCTAGACCCCAACATCGACGGCCCCAACAACACCATCTTCCAAGTCGACGCCACGCGCGGCGAAGCCCCCGTCGGATCGGCCGAGAATCCTTACGGAAATGCCTTTTACGCAAAGAAGACTGCCCTCTCCACACCGAGCACCGCAAAGAGCGATTACGATGGAAGCACCAGCCGAACATGGGACATGGCCAACACGAATAAGCTGAATGCCTACAGCAAAAAGCCCGTCTCCTACAAACTCGTCAGCAGAGAAGTCCCACCTCTTCTCCCCAAAGAAGGCAGTCTGGTGTGGAAACGTGCCGGGTTCGCGAGACATGCGGTGCATGTTACGAAGTGTGCGTTGCTTTCCCCCTCCTCCACCTCACCCTCCTCCACCTCACCCTCCTCCACCACCACAACCTGCTAGTTCTAACAAGAAATCTACCCAGACTCCGACACCCAAATCCACCCCGCCGGCCGCCACGTCCCGCAAACATCCGGCGAACCGTCCCAAGGCATCCCCGCGTGGATCGCCGAGGACCCCGACACGAATCTCGAAAACGAAGACGTGGTGCTCTGGCACACTTTTGGTCTGACACATTTCCCCGCACCAGAAGATTATCCCGTCATGCCTGCGGAGCCGATGACAGTATTGTTAAGGTACGTAAACCCTTCCACCTTCCACATCACACCACAGCACAGCACACTCGTGAAGTTCCGATGAGAAAAAAAGTTTCGGGGATTTTGGATGTGAATTTTGACAATGAAATCATGTAGACCACGAAACTTCTTCACACAAAATCCATGCATGGATGTACCGCCTTCGTATTCGAGCACGCCGAGCCAAGTCGCAGCGGGAAAGACGGGGATCAAGGGAGTGGTGGATGGAATTAGTAGATTAGCATTCGGTGGTGCAGCAGAGCAGAAGAAACCGAGCAATGAGTGCGGAAGGTGCAAGTAGTAGAGAAAAAAGTGGGCAGCTTCCGGGAATTATGAGACATCATTTTGGCATTGCCGTTCTATGCATAAGCTAAAGTGCCGTCCTCCTTGATCATGGCTTGCACGTTGAGTTGTGTGCGACCACCAACGACAGCGGGTCCGATGACTGTGAGCTGGCCTTGGGGCTCTGAGCCTCCAACGCGAGAATCGTCTTCGGGGCTCAGAAGCTTCACTTCGACGGAGCTCAGTGGTACTCCGAAATGGCCGTGAGCAGCACCATCTACTCGTCTGTAGTCAAACACATTCGTTTGCGCCACCGCACCTGCTACTTGCGGAGCGGTCAGGGCGTAGATAATGCGACTCCTGGTGAAGATTCTCAGATCGCTGAGCATTGTCGATGTGAGTGGAGGTGAGCCTGCGCCGAGGCGATCGGAGGTCAGTATAAGGCGAAGCTTGCCAGGCTCCGTGCTTCCTGATTGAGGTGCCAGAAGTTTGAAGAGCAATCCATCAGTGGGTAAGCGGCCCGCAGCAATGGTCTGATCTTGGCTGTATTTGCCGAATTTCTGCAGACCAGAGCTGAGAGCGCCAGTTTCTTGTTGATGCAGCTTGGCTAGCGTCTCTGCACTCGCGATGATAACTGTTGGAGCGATGCCTCTCCTTGCAAGTGCAAGGTCGACACCAGGAGCAGCTACACTATTAATGGCCAGGCTTGTGTGCATAAAAAGTGCGGCAAAAGTCTGACACAGCACGTAGCTGTGGGTGAAGCTATCGGCGGGAAGAACCAGATCTGCCGAGCTCAGGCGTTGACGAAGTGGGATCGCTGTGATCAAAGCTGCAGTGCCGGCGACAATGTTGTCATGGGTAAGAGCTACGATTTCCGGTTTGATCGCTGGATCGGTATGCTGCCACACGAATATGACGTCTCTCGGCTTGTCACCACTCTCGTTGTCCGGAAGCTGGGCATTGGCTGATTTGTTATCATCGACGAGGTCATGCCAGACGCTGACCTGCAAACGGCCCTGCGCATCATCCGGCACTCCATTCCAATCCATGTGTTTGCTGGTCTTTTCCACCACCCAAGTGATCAGGCGAAGCTGTTGGCATGATTTTGTCAGATCGTCGAGAGGCAGAGTACCAGCATTTGCGACAAGAGCATCGGCTCCAGTGGTGTTCAGAAGCTCGTAGACTTTGGAGTGGGGCAGGTTGTATGGTAGCAGGACGGGGCTCAAGCCGTAGAAAGCACATGCTGGTGAGTATTAGCGATGATCCAGTTGTGAATAGAGGCACTGCACCCACCAAAGACAGTCAAGAGATACTCGATACTGTTCGGTAGATAGATGGCGACCTTCTTGACACCAGAATCCTTCAAGTGCTTTCCAATAATGGCAATCTCTTTGCTCAGCTCATCAATGTCGTGCTCGACAATTTCCTGCTTGCCCAGCACAGTCATGACGAGACCGCGAGGAATTTCCCTGCCATCCGAGCTTTGGCTTCCACCTTTCTGCACCTCCCGCCATATATCTCGAATGTCCCCGTCCTTCCCAGAAGCCCATCGTGGAGCGGAAGCATCCTTGACATTTAGGCCAGACTTCAATGTATACCCGTGAGGAACTTCTGGCGAGCGGTATACAGCTGATTCGCCTTTTTGTCTGACTGCACTTGGGCTTGCTTGTCGAGCTAGGAGTAGAGGATGAGTGTCGGGCTCATTGGGATAGAAGATGGGATAGATGAAGAAGGCGACGATGGCGAGGGCCAACAGACTGGTGACGATGTTCCAGTCGGCGAGAATGGTGGCGACGGTGGCATCCAACGACTCCAATGCGTTGGGCATGTTGGCGAGCGGCTACGGGAAGAAGAAGAAGAAGCAGAAGAAGTCCATGTGTGATGGTGAGAGCTGGCAGCGTGAGACGCCGATAGCACAGCTTATCCACGTCAGCCCCACTACGTCAAAGCTTGTGGCGGTGTGGCGGTGTGGCGGTGCGCTCTCGCGTCGCGATACTTCACTAGCCTCGTAGCAACCAATTCACGCGCTTTGTTTGACGGCTCCTCGACTACTTCCACAATGGACTGAGCGACATTCGCCGACGGACCGTCATACTAACCCACAGCTACTAACCCCACAGCAGCCATGTCGTCGACGGCATTGGCCACCACACAGCAATCCGTGTCGCGACCGGCTCTCGCCAAAGCCATTCCCATCCTCAGCACGCCCAAGAAAGAAGCCTCTCCACAGCCTTCAACTCCCGCGCGACAGAATGGACAGTGGACACATCCCCGCATGGACGAGGTTCTTCGCCGACGAAACGCCACAAACTTCGACAGCAGCAATGTTACCAGCATCCTGATCAGCTCCGTGCTGATCATTCTCTCCCTCTACACGCCGAACCTCCTCTTCCTCATGTCGGTTGCGCTTCAATTGCTCATGCGCTGCTCTTCTGACGATCCTCTTAGATTTCCCACAAGCTGGCTCGCAGCAGCTCACCCATACCCCCGATACGCGGTCTGGATTTTCCGAGCAGCCATGTCCATGAACATCGCAATCGCAACCCTTCCTCTTTGGCGAAAGCCCGACGCCTGCGAAGATGTCCCTCTCACACCTCAGCAGCGCAAACTGCTCGGCCTGCCGCCCATGACGCGTCCCGCGACGCCGCAAGAGCAGGAGCAATACGTCACACCACCACGATTCTCCAGACCCAACACGCCAGGAAGCCGGAGCAGCAGTTTGAACGCGACTCGAGGTAATTCACCTCTTTCAGCACGAGGCACACCTATCGACTCGAATGGCAGCTTCCGAATGAGCGGATCAGGGTCAAACTCGCTATGGGGCTCTCCTGCGCCGGGAAATCAATTACGAAGGACGGAGAGCGGAAACTCTTTACTTGGTGATAGCTTCAATGGAAGCGGTGGGGAGAGGAGGAGGTTGAGTTACACGGCCCTCAGCAGCAACTCCCCACTCGACATTAGCGGATTCGAGTCCATTAGGAGAATTGAGACACCGACAAAGGAGAAGCGTGCGAGTGTGGGATTGAACAACAAATGGCTATACGAAAAGGGTCGAGGTAGCCCGGGCGGTGGACGCCTAAAGGCGAGTTTGCCGGCTGGAAGCATGTGGTAGGAGCGTCAATGACAAGCATTTCACATTTAGCCTTTGGCTCGAGTGGCCGAGTGATACGTGAAGCATTTGATAAGATTCACTGAGAATATCAGCGGGCGACGAGGCATGTGATGAAACAAAAGATCCGCTGATGTACTGCGGACTGTACGGGGGGACAAAAATGAATATGTCCTATGAATGGAGATCTTACGATGGTGTTGAATGATGCATTGAAGGTCGCACTCGACACTTGGGCGCCCGAACACTGTCTCCAAAGTTGCAAGCGGTAAGCATGGTGGGTGGACAAGGAAGCCTTAGCGACGGAGGGGGATGGTGGTGGGCGGGTTGGGAGATGGAAAATGGCCTGCGGACGGGGCACGAAACTGATCTGCACCTCTTCAATGACTCCGCGCCTTGTTCACTCGCGAATCGGGCACGCTCGCCTGCAGCTCTCAAGATCAGAATCGTGGGGGTTTTGTATTCTCCTCCCTTTGCTGATTGAGAGCTTGGGGTGCAGTCGTCACTGCCTCCGCAGTATCAGAGAACAGCGCCATCCCTTTCGTGCTGGAGTTGGTGGCAATACACATGAGAATGACGTCTGTCTCGCCGAGAGCTTGTTTCCAAAGAAAAATGTCTTTGTTGCTGCCGGGGAAGATTTGAATTGGAAAGGGAGGAGGAGAGGTTTCCAATTCGAGAAAACTGGGTGAGGAGCTTTTCTTTGTTGCGGAGGACGATGTTGAGGGTGAATGGTTCTACTTCTTTCGATAGGGAAGAGAATTGGGGACTGGGAGGATTGGAGAGGAGGTGCTGGAGGATGGCCCGACCTGTTGCGCCTGTTGCGTCGCAGAGAGTATATTTAGCCATTTGAGGACGTTCTTTGTCTTGGACTGGCCTGTGTGGGGCAGGATGGTCGCTTCTGTAAGACGTCAAAGTCAAGTTGAGTCCGGATTCAAGTGATGCTAATAAAAGTGCGAACAGCGATTGAGCATAGCCTATTGATCTGTACTTATCTTTTCCTTCTGACTGTTCTACCGTTGCATTTTGATTCAAATTGCAGGAAAATGCTGTTTCGGTGTTTGAGAAAAGCCCGTCTGCGTGTCCGGACCTTCACCCTGTCCATCGTCAATGCCATGTGACGTCAGGTTATGTGATGTGCTATACGCGCTGAAAGCAAGATATTTCTACTTTGTAGTGATATCGACACAGCAGATGCACTTCCGATGTTCGGTCTATTCGTTTCCCGGAATCGACTTTTCGATCGGTCGTCGCTCTGCAGGAATGATCGTGCATGTATTTGCTTGAGTATTCCATTGAAAACCAGCAGAACACCCAATCGAGCAAGTCTTGCCGCGGTGCGTAAGTATTTTCCTGAGATGCATTACACGACCCTGCATAATATCCAGTCTTCTGCTGTGATATGCTAGAAGTTGATGGAAATCTCTGCATTAGTATGGCTGCATTCCAGCATCGGCGTGATTCGTCTCTTTACAATATATTCTACCGATCCATACGACCTTTCAGTCGTCGGCTTCAATGCATGTCGCTGGTGATCTCCTCACCCTTACCTACCCCTATACAATGCTCGCTAAATGCTTCTTCCCTTGAAATGCTACCGATTCCCTTTCATGCTTTCTCTCACGTCGTAGCGTCATACGGTTTCTGACCATACACGATATACCTGCGCGCGTCAGCAAATCAAAACGATCGATCCGGAATAATGACTTACAGAGGACAATAACTGTGAATAGCCTTCTTCTTCCACTCATTCCTCACTTCCATCAATAGCACCTCCATCTGTTCCACACTCCACCCTAGACCCAGCGTGAATGTCCTAACGCTCAACCCGCTCAAACCTTCCAGTAAACCAACAAGAAAGAGCAACCCAGCCTGACGCAATCTCTTATCCTTAGGCCACGGCCCAACAGGAATCTTGAACGCCTTCACAGTACAGTTAATGAAACCCGCCGCTTCCATTTTCTGCTTCATCACATCCGGATAACACCTCCCCGTCAACCCAAAATTCGAAATACCCTCCTGCCACAAATCGATCCACCGCTGCACCGCCCCATCAACCGGCATCGTTCCATCATCTGACCCGAATTGCAGATCGAATTCTTGGTTCTCGACCCACCCACCAGGCTCCAGAGTCTTCCACGCTTCCTGGTAAAAGAAATCCCACGACTTGATAGAAAAGCCATTCATCAGCCGGGTGTGGATGAAATCGAATCGCTGGGAAAAAGTCCACGTTTCGTCGGCGTCCATGACCTGGAATTCGAGATTGGGCGGGACAGCAGTGGGTTGGATGGGTGAAAGATCGATTCCGATGACTTGGGCGCTCGGATGATCATCCGCGACATCGATGGCCCAGATGCCTGTGAATGAGACTTAGTCAGCGAGAGGGGATTGTTCTCCGTAGACAAAGCGCGTGAGATCGACATCATCTCCCCGGCGGAGTGTTGGTGACCATGTCCATTTCCAGAAACGAAGCGGAAGAGAAAATGATACGCCAGCTTTCCAACATACCTGTCCCAGTCCCCACATCAAGAATCATGCCAGGATACCGAATCGGACAATGCCAATGCTTTTCCTCCAAAGTGAGGCGAATACTATGATACGTAATATCCATCCGCTCCTGTTCCGACTCATCATTCGGCAAAGCATACTTCTTATCGCGTTGGAAGGCATGATACGTCCGGCCATTCTCTTCTTCATAGTCGAAAATACTTGACGCCACAGAAGCTGTCGAGAGCGCTCCTTCTTCGTAACCAGAATCGTCGGAAAAGGTATCGGTGTCCCGCGCCTGTCCAAGCCGTTAGTCAGTCCACCACCGGGCGGAAGCTGGATTCTCCCCGCGGGACAAATGAAAAGAGGGTGATGACGAGTCAGTATACCTCGACATTAACATCATTCAATTCCACATCCGCACCACCATGATGAAGGAAATCCATTTCTCACAACCACAACCCAGCAAGTGATGGCGACGTCTCTTCTCGCTCGAGACAAAAAAAAAACCTAAGCACATGAGTGGATCTGATCACCACCGGCCGGTTAAATGCGCGCACAAAGATCTCACTCTGACGAAGCCGTGATCGGATCGGATAGCGGCAAACAGAGAAGTGCATACTGTAGCAGCAGCAGCAGCAGCAGTGCAAAAGGAGAGCGCAAGCGCAAGATGTGCACAAAAGCATACGCCGCCCCGGTGAACCCGTGGTTCCAAGCGGGTCCTCTCACCTGCAAGCTGCACAAAAGCACGCACTAAGGATCTCTGTGCAACGCGAACCACGTGCGGTCGAGAAGAGGTTTCTGGGTTCGAGCCGGCTGCGCGGCAGCGTGAACGGGATGGATAGACTAGGCCGATGGCTTGCGATTGTTTTTCCAACGCTTCCCGCAGAAGGATGGCGCATAACATACTTCCTCGGCCACGTGCTTCGAATCCTTAGCCTGCAATAGTCTACTGTGGTCGAAGGCGTAGACTCCAAGGCATACATACACCAGAAGAAATGCCATCATCGCCATCTGCTAGACGGAAGCACAGCGATTGCCGCGTAAATCTATGTATCTGCAGACCCGCCATTTATATTGCGAGATGCCGGGGTAGCCGTTCTCCACTGCTGTTTATTACATGATTAACACTCGCTTACCTGCAATACATATAATTACGAAGACATCTCCGCGGCACGAAACCCGATCTTTCCCCAAGAAGAAATCGCACTTCTTCTTCAAGACCGACAGACCCGACAAAGCGATAGGCTCTGCGCCTCCTCTGGATCCCTCTCCCTGCTCCCCTTTGACACGAACACGCATATGTACTCCATTTGCTACTCTAGCCTTGCAGAATGGAAACATTGCACAAGCGATTACAGACCCTAATCGCAGCCCCCACCTCTATCAGATTTCACTCTAAGACCAATGCACAACCGAACAGTCAATATCTAATCCATTCGGCATCTGCAGGAGATCGGGCGAAACCCTCCAAATCAGATTGCGACTCGCACGCAAGCATGGTCAAGTCGTCCCGCTTGTCATTTGCCATCCAGCAGCAGCGAGCAAGCCCGTAGTTTCGCGTATATCCCTCCCTTTCTGGCAGATTTTCTTTTTGTTTTTCCCGCTTCCCCGAACAGCAGAAAAATATTCCTTCCGCCATGGCCGTTCTGCAGAGCTGATAAATTCCAGCCGGCCCGCGTAATAGCCGCACAACGGGGGCTTCGCGTGCTGCTCTGTGGTACCAGGGTTGTCCGCTTTCTTGCAAGCTCGATTGGCCGGGTTTCGTCTGGGACTGATCACACATGATACCGACAGCATGGCTCTGCTATCCAGAATCGCAGTTGCAGCTGTCACGTTGCTGGCAGTGTACTACATAGTGGGATCGATCTTGAGCTACCGACGCCTACGCCAGTTCAAAGGCCCGCCGCTCGCCAGCTTCTCACGCTTCTGGCTCTTCTGGAAAGAATGTCGGGGCACGCTTCCTCACGCACAGGTTGCGGCTCTCGAGAAATATGGTACACGAGCTCACGTCTCGTACAGAGTGGGCAGGTCATGAAGCTGACATGATTTGGAAAAGGATCTCCGGCGCGTATAGGCCACGACCTTCTCGTTACCGACGACGCGGAACTGATTCGTCATATCAATGCGCCCGGCTCAAGGTGGACGAGATCAGGCTGGTACGATGCCATGCGGATGGATCCGAGGCAAGACAACGTCTTCTCGACGCGCAACGAAGAGGCGCACGTGGACTTGAAGGCAAAGGAAGCAGGCGGAGTGCGTCTCGCCGGATTTGCTCGGCAATGGCGACGACGGTGTGACTGACCAGCTTTTGCAGTATAACGGTCGCGACATCAACTCGCTGGAGCCTGACATCGACACCCGAATTGGTGAGCTGATCGGACTCATCTGGAAATATGAAGGCCAACCGGTCGACTTCGCCCCCAAAGTCCGATACTTTGTCCTGGATGTTCTGAGCACCGTAGCCTTCGGACACCCTTTTGGGTTCATGACTGCCGATGAAGACCAATGGGGCTACTGCCAGACCTCGGACGATTTTACTCTCATTCTGGGCTTGACAGCTAACCACAGCTCCGTGAGATGGCTTCTCGGCCAAGATTGGATCCAGGCCATTGCCGCACCAAAGACGACCGATAAGAGCGGAATTGGTCCAGCGCTCGCGTTCGCTCACAAGGCTGTATCTGAGAGATATGGACCGGATGCAAAAACTCGAAAAGACATGCTTGGCCATTTCGTCAATAAAGGCCTGTCCCAGGTGCAGTGCGAGTGCGAAGCTTTTCTGCAGATCATGGCCGGAACAGATTCTTCTGCGACCATATTAAGATGTGCGATTTTCTCCCTCGCGGGCAATCCTCGCGTGTATGCAAAGCTGCGCGCAGAGATCGACAGTATGATCGGGCAGTATCCGTCTGTCAGATACTCAAAGCTCCTCACATTGGAATACCTCAAAGCCGTTATCTGGGAGACCATCCGATTGTTCCCTCCCTTATTTGGCCTGAAAGAAAAGTGTGCACCGGTCGGTGGCGACGAGTTCAAGGGTGTTTTCTATCCCGAAGGTTGCGGCGTGGCAACATGCGATGCGGCTGTAATGAGGCGAAAAGACGTATTCGGAGATGACGCCTCGTTGTTTCGTCCCGAAAGATTACTGGAAGGCGACGATGCACTCCGGCGAAATCGAATGCGGACTGTAGAAGTTGCGTTCGGATCTGGCAGATACCTTTGTCTTGGCAAACATATTGCCATGATAGAGCTGCACAAGACCATTGTTGCGGTGAGTAGACGGTCTTTCTATTATAATGTTGAATGACGACTGACAGCGACAGATAATGAGGACTTTCGATTTCGCAATCGCGGATCCCATGCGAGGAGTCGATGATGTGTTGCATAATGTGCACCAGCACGAGAACATGAATTTGGTGTTTACTGCACGAAAGTAACACCCCCAACGACTTGATGAATAATTTACCTTTGCAAGATACCATAAAGAATGAGGGGCGGTGTATATGGGCGTTGAATATTGCTACGAAGCAATGTCTTTGTTCCTCCCATTCCGCCGGCGTCCTCGACAGAGGGATTGAAAAGTGAGAGAAGGAGTGCCATTCGGATTAAGACTGCTTGTGGTACTTTTGCACTGAGAAGTGCTGTAGAGCGACTAATGCACCTGCATACCGTCCTCGCCTTAAGATCGGCGCCCCCAAATGAGTAATGCCGCTTCTCTCCCAGTGACGTTGTCGCCAGGAAGGTACACTCCCTCTCATATGTGCATTGCATCCAGCGAGGCTTAGCCGTGGGTGAGAAGCATGCATAATCGCGTTTCTGTACCATTTCGGATGGACATAGCCAGCAGACGAGAGAACCCTTCTTAGACCGTATCATGCCAGGCGGTCGGCGCAAATTAGCCCACTGCTGGGCGCCGACATAAAGTCGCAAAGCTCAAGCCTGATTGATGCCTCGATCGGAGTGTTGACGATGGTCGGATATACTCGGAGCGCGCCACCTGACGAGCATGCCCAACTCATCAAGCAGTAGCCGGCGGTCTGACATGTGTTTGCTGGCAGTTCTGCTCCGACATTTGCTTGTGTTGAAGTCGTGTTGGAATAAGGAAGCCAACGGTGGAGTCAGAAATCTGAAGAACACATATGTCATTGCACGACTTCTGACCGCCCACGACAAATGGCCATCGAAATGGCCACATTGCCCACCTCGAACTAACGAACGGAACAATATCGCCGCCATTTCTGTGCGCAATACACTCCGCTGCAGACTCCGAAGACCGTCCAGGTAATTGCCATCTCACTGTCTCCTAGCTCCTGCGATATGTCGCCACCGTGCCAAGCGTTCTTTCCAGGCTCAACGTATTCTGTGTAACCATCGCAGTTCCCCTCGCGAACACTCGCCTCTCAACAACACATCCTGAACTCAACTCGAAGGCTGCAGATCCATTTAAAACAGTTTATCGCCACTATCGCACCTCCAACATGCCAGTCAACACAACTCTCGCCGACGAAATCGAGTTCCGAACCGGACAAGCCATCTCCCCCAAACGACTCTTGATCTACTTCATCCCCGGCAATCCAGGCCTTGTAGAATACTACCGTCACTATCTCTCCCAACTCCGAATCCTCCTCCAACACCGCCCCGAAGAAATCATCATCTACGGCGCCAGCCACGATGGATTCGAATTCCACGCCCCGACCAAACGTATCAATGCCGGCCGACCACCCTTCTCCCTGCAACAAGAAATCCACTGCGTCCGCAGTAAACTCTCCCTCAAAGCCCGCGAGCTCTGCCCCACCACCACCAACAACAACAACAACAACAACAACCCCCTCAACGTCATCCTCATCGGCCACAGCGTAGGAGCCTACATGCTCCTCGAAACCCTCTCCTGGCACCAAAACCCCGACCAAACCCCCGAACAAACCCTCGGGACCCTCCGTGGCGGAATCTGTCTCTTCCCCACCATAGTCGACATAGCCCAGAGTTCCAAAGGCCAATCCCTCCAACCCCTTTTAAATTTCCCCTACACAGCCCCGCTACTCTCCCTCGGAGCAACCTGTCTCGACTATCTCGGTCTCCTGGACAAGTTCACCAAATACATCACCCCGGGCCCCACCGGCGGCAGCGTAACGGCCGCGTTTGCGCGAAGTGATCACGGGATCGCGCAGCTGATCTATATGGCGCGCGACGAACTGGAGACGATTAGGGAGGATAAATGGCATGCGAAAAGACTGTGGGGTGGTGGTGGTGGTGGTGATGGTGTGTCTACGAATGCGTATCGCGATAATGATGATGATGATGATGAAGATGATGATGAGCGCGACGAAATTTCCAAATCGACAACCATCTCTGACAGCGCAGCGACTCCTCCTTCCAAACGAACAAAATTATACTTTCTCTTCGGCAAAGACGACTACTGGGTCAACAATTCCAGTCGCGAGAAATTGATTCGTTCCCGAGGGAATAATGGTCCCCACACGACCATGGAGATTTTGCATCATCGGCCGGAGATTCCTCATACCTTTTCGTTGTGTGCCGAACATAGTCAGCATGTGGCGGAGAAGACCGTGGCGTGGATTGAGAGGTTGGAACAGGATGCATGATGGATTAAGAGGAAAGGAGGAGGAGGAGGAGGAGGAGGAGGAGGAACTCAGTTTAGTAGTTCATGACACCATCTTTTTTGAGCATCCGCAATCTGCCTCGCGGTCTGTTCTCTTCGGAGTAGTATCGTTTCTTGTTATGAATCCTCTCTCTCTCTCTCTCTCTCTCTCCTCTGTGGTCTCTGTGTCTCTCTGTCTCTATTCTATAATGTCAACAATCAATCCGCCGACGCCATCGCTATACAGGAAACACTCGAACCCCCACCGCTGTCTGGACTTCATGTACGACCACCAATCCCCACCAATCTTTACCCCTTCATCACAAAAAGACAGAAAGAAAGCAGAAAAAGCAGGAAAAAAAAAGACTCAATGCCTCCCCAAACTCTGCAAATTCACCAACTCAAAATATCTTCCCTTCCTCGCAATCAACTCCCCATGCGTCCCCGATTCCACCACCCTCCCCGCATCAAAAACATAAATCATATCCGCCTTTTGAATCGTCGAAAGCCGATGCGCCACGGCAATCGTCGTCCGACCCTTCGCAGCCTTATCCAGCGCAGCCTGAACAACTTTTTCCGACTCGGAATCCAGGGCAGAAGTCGCCTCGTCGAGCAACAAAATTCTCGGATCACGGAGGAGAGCTCTCGCGATGGCGATGCGTTGTTTTTGGCCACCGGAGAGCATGCTGCCTTTGCTGCCTACGACCGTGTCGAAGCTTTCGGGAAGAGAAAGGATGAAATCGTAAATGTTGGCGTCTTTGCAGGCTTGGATGATGGATTCCTCGGGGACGTCCGAGGGGGCGGTGGCTGCGCCGAGGAGAATATTCTCGCGGATCGTGCCTTGGTACAAAGTCGGCTCTTGCGAGACGAGGGCAAGTTTGTTGCGGTAGGAGTTGACGTTCAGTGCAGATATTTCCTTGCCGTCGACGTAGATCCCTCCGACGAGAGGGTTGTAGAAGCGTTCGATGAGGGCGATGGTGGTGGATTTGCCGCAGCCGGATGCGCCGACGAGAGCGACGTATTGACCTGCGCGGACGGAGAGGTTCAAACCGCGGAGGACGGGTTGTTCGGGACGGGTGGGGTAGCGGAAGTGCACGTCGCGGAACTCGATGTCGCCTTCTATGTCGGGTACGTCTTCTCCTTCGGTGGACCAAGTGTCGATTTCGGGTTTGCGGTCGAATAAGGTCTTCATCTCGTGTGCTGCGTGCTTGGCTTTGCCCATGTCGGGGGCGAAGCTGAAGATGGTTCCGGCGGATTGAGCCCCGAAAATGACGGCGGAGAAGCAGAGGAAGAACTGGAACATGCGGTACTCACCGCTGCCGATGAGAGTTCCTCCATACCAGAAGCCGAGGGCAATGCACAAAAACATCAGACTCTGCGAGCCGGCGTAGAGTGAGCTAGAGCGGATGATGGACTGCAGTGAAGACTTCTCCTGGTCGACGATTTGCTCGTGGTAGTGGTTCCACACGTCGTGCTCACGGGTCAACGAAGCGACAGTACGGATGGCAGAGGTGGCTTCGCAGGCATACGAAGCAGACTTGGAGTAAGCCTTTTTCGCACGTGCTTGGAATCGAGTGAGCATCCAGAAACGAAAGAATCCACAGGCCAGCACGATAGGCACTGTAGCAATACAGACCAGTGCGAGTTTCCAGCCGATGGCCAAGGCGATGACGAAGCCGACAACGAGAGTAGTCGTGACCAGAAGAAGCGTACCCAGAGTGACACCGGACATGCCCGCGAGATGGGTGGTCTCGGTGCTGAGAAAAGACGTCAATGCACCAGCAGAGTTCTCCTCCTTGTCAAAGAAAGCGATATCTTGTCGCAGAATGGCCCGGAAGGACTTATCACGGGCCCTTCGAACTAATTTCTCACTGCACCATGCAAAAGCAAAGCCTTGTCCGAAGTAAGACAGAAGTTGAACCATGGCCAGCATGAAGTACATCCAGGACCAAAAGTTGGCCTCCGAACGAAGCTTGCCGTACTGGCTTGGAGGGAGTGACAGCGAAGTGATGGATTTGGCGAGGAAGACAGATTGAGTAGGGTTCCCACCACCGCATATGATCGACCAGAACAGGCCCACGAGCATCCATTTCCACTCGGTCGTGTTGAATGAACCTACGACTTTGATCAAGGTCCAAAGGGAGTACTTTGGTGCAGCGGCGTCGTCCTTGTTCGCGAGGACTTGTTTCGAGACGGATTCCCGAGTCCTCGAGCGAGACAGCTTGAGGTCGTCGGGGTCCTTTCCAAGACCGGTGCTCGTAGAGTGATTCAGCGCGAAATCCTTTTCATCATCAAAGACTTCCTCCTCCTCGCTTTCCGTGCCGGGTTGCTCGTTTTCTGCAGCAATTCTTTGCGCTTCGACCAGGCTGGAATATGCGCCGTGCTTCTCCAACAGGTCATCATGGGTGCCTTGCTCGACGATGCGGCCTTGTTGCATCACCACGATATTATCTGCATCTCGAATGGTGCTCAGGCGATGGGCGATGACGATGGTCGTTCTTCCTTGTGCGGCCTTGTCCAAGGCAGCCTGTACTACTCCCTCACTCTTCGTGTCCAGAGCAGATGTGGCTTCGTCGAGCAGTAGGATCTTCGGGTCGCTAACAATAGCCCTCGCAATGGCGATACGTTGCTTCTGACCTCCGGACAGGAGAAAGCCGCGCTCGCCCACATTCGTATCGTATCCTTCCGGCAATTGGCAGATAAAGTCGTGCGCGTTGGACATTTTGGCGGCGTTCTCGACAACCTCTCTCACTTTGTCCTCTGGCCAATTTTCCGCGTCGGTGCCGATCAATCCGTGCCGAATGTTGCCAGCGATGGATGTTGCGAACAGTGTGGGCTCTTGCGAAACAAGACTGATTTGCTGTCGGAGCCAGCGGAGGTTGAGGTCCTGCACGTTGTGTCCGTCGAGAGTCACCGTGCCCCCAACAGGGTCGTAAAATCTCTCCACGAGGCCGACAATGGTACTCTTGCCCGACCCAGAAGCTCCAACCAATGCCGTTGTCTTGCCAGCGGGGACCACCAGGCTGACGTCCTGCATGACGACGACTTCAGGACGAGAAGGGTAGATGTGCTTGATGTTGTGCAGCTCCACCACACCTGTCAATCCATCAAGCCTGATGCCGGTCTCGGAAGTAGGGTCGAGGGGAGACGCGCGATCGATCGTGCTATAAATCTTGGAGGCCGCGGCGACTCCAGTCGTGAAAGCCTGAACATTGGGTGCGACGTTGCCCAGCGCAAAAGCTCCGATCATGATCGACATGATGATGGTAATGACGCTCTGGAGAGTGGTTTCGCCATCGACAATGAGCCTACTGCCCATCCAGAACGCCAAACTGTAGCTGAGGTAGACGTAGCACATCAGGAATCCGATCATGGAGCCTGTGATTGCCTTGGTCTTGAATCCTGCGACCTCTGCGATTGCCAGATGCTTGTCGTACTCCTTGGCCAACTTATCCTGCGTGCCAAAAGCGATGGCATTCCGGATCGAGCTGATGACTTCCTCGGCCACAGTGCCACCTTCTGCGTATGAAGCCAATGAAGCTTTGTTGTATTTCACAATGAATTGACCAAGAATTCCCATGGTAAGGAAGATGGCCACCACGGATGATGTGAGAATCAGCGTCAGTTTCCAGTATTTGATGTATCCAATCACGTAGGCCGCAATGAAAGTGGCGAGCGCAGTCAAGGTCAGACCGACCTTTTCCGAAACGGCATCTTGGACCAGATTCGTGTCGGCTGTGATGCGTGTCGTGATCTCTCCCGCTCCCAGCTTGTCAAAATAGCCAATATTCTGTCGCAAGATGCTGGCCAAGTAGTGCTGTCTCACTTTGCCAGAGATGTGCTCTCCCGCGTAGATGAAGCCCACTGTCGAGATATATGTAGCCACGAATTCGGCCACTCCCAAATACACAAAGTACAAGGTCAATCTACTGATCTCGGACGAGAAATTCGATCCAGGGACAGTGCCTTGGAAGAAGCCCTGAAACGTGCCGGTCAGAGAGCCGAACACGACCGTCATCAGCGGTAATGCGGCGCCAGCAGCGATTGCAGCAATCGAACTGATGGCAATGATGATGAGATCATTCCTCGTGGCATATCGATAGAGCATGGCGTACTTGACGTTCACGGGGGGTATCTCGAGTTGTCTCCTCAAAATCGCCGCCTCGTGCTCGGGAAGATGGGCGAGCGGGTCATGGTCTTTGTGTTCATCGTCGTCTGCTTGTGCTGAATGTTTGGAGCCGCGTGAGCCCTTGCGTTGTAGGGGCGGTGCCGGCTCGGGAGCCATTTGCGTTGGGAAGGGTGCATTTGCAACGGCCTCTTTCTCCTTCTCGACCACCATCTTCTCTTGATTGCTATCTTGCCTCCCGCGAAGGTGGAGCGAAGTGTCGGACGAGCGATCATCGTCGAGCTGTTGTGCCGCCATTGTCGAGTCGGGTGCTGGGCAGTCGTCGAGGTGGTGATATTGGAGGCCCTCCGGCCGGGACGCTTGGGAGTCGAAGCAGTCGGCGACGTCGAAACAGTCGGAGCGGTGACGCGCGATTGAGGTTCGGTGATGTTGACTTTCGAAGCAGGCAGGGTGTTGCGAAACACGGAGTGAGATCGGTGACGGAATCAATCATCTAGAATCAACGCATGTGATGTCGGCAGGCAATGTAACAGAATTCGCTTCAGAGATGATGTTCCACGGCACCGGTGCTGGAAGAAGAGACTGGAGGCAGTACAGTACATCGGTACATGTAGGTGAGAGGAATGATGGTCCAAATGTCTTTATTACTTGCCGGCAGTTGATGGCGCGCGCGCGAGGCCGCGTGGGCAGTCGGTACTAAGTTAGTAGACAACGTTAATGCACGCCGCGTACGGACACAGCACGATCCGGCGGGCGGTCTCCACGCCACGAGGTCAAGAGGTGTCGTCGATGCCGTGCCCTCGATCCTGCGGGCCAATGGCGTCACGGGCTGGCGGGCGAAAGCGATGGATACGTACGAGGTGCGAGGTGCGAGGTGCGAGGTGCGAGGTGCGAGGTGCATGCAATCACGTGAACGAGGTCCACCCGTTCGCGTCCTTCTGGCCTTTCTCAGGGATCGCCTTTAGTGTCGATTGTGTGTTCATGCTCCGAGAGCACCGAAATCACGCCGTGGGAAGAGAAGGCGGTGATAGACTACATGTAACTTAGGGCGATGAGCAGCTATGCCGAGGATGCACAAAAGCATGGCCGGAGGAAAGGACGTCTGACTGAGACCAGGCTCCCATGGCGCCGACTGCACCTCACGTGTTCGATGCGGCACTCGGTCTGCATGATGCTATACGCTTTATACAGGAAGGATGGTGACTGCTTGTCTGCATTGTATGTACATGTAGGGTATAGACTACAGCATGACTCTCAGAAGAGTTGACACACACATGGTTGCACTGACACCAGGCAGCCTTTCTCCGATGCATCCACCCGAGTCACAAGTACATGTACAGTATCAGATGGCATCCATTGTCCTGCCTCGTGGAACGAAGACCGAGGACGGACATCAACATTGAATACGCCATGCAAGGCCTCAGGAAACACGCCATTCGCGGGCAGCTGCATACATACGGCGATGCACTGTCTCAATGATGTTGTACAAAGTACTGGGCCACCAGAAATTCATGTTTCTGTATCACGCCTTGAACCGTGACGCTGGAATGCGCGTCGACGTGATGCCGTTTGCTCCCTTGCAGGTGCAAGTGCAACCATACGCCGGGCGGAAGTCGCGACAACGACTGGAACATGACAACTTGAACTCGTCCGCCTCCGTGCTTCACTTCCTCCTCCTTTCCTTCGTTCCGCCTGTTCACGGCATCCACTCGCTCAACTCCACACTACTAATCATGAAGTCGTTCGTTACATTCACCGCAGGCCTCGCCGCCACCGCGCTTCCTTCGCTCGTTGCCGCCAATCCCCTCTTCGACCTTTTCAAGACGCGTCAAGCAGCACCACCGAGCTGCAACATAGACTCGACTCTCTGCCCGGGTTGTGATGGTAGAAACGTCACCGACGCCGCGGGCCATCGCTGGGCAGTCACCTGCGATTTCGCCATCGAAGCAGAAGACGAAACGCCAGTCGGCGGCGACGTTTCGACCGCCATCTGCGTGGATGCCTGCACGGACAATGACGACTGCTTCGGCGTCACTTTCGCTCCAAACGGCAGCTGCTCCATTGCTTCCGGACAACAGCAGGGCCTGACCTACGTTTCCGCCTACACCAACCTGGCTCGTCTGGCTGATGCTCCCGCCACCTCCTCTCCGCCTCCGAGCATTCTCACCACCATCACCGGCTCGGGTGTCACCCGTACCACTCGCATCGCTGTCACCACCACAGCTTCCAGCACCGCAGCCTCGTCAACTCCTCCGGGCATGAGCGGGCAATGTGATCTCGACGATGAGGACATGTGCCCAAAGTGTTCGGGTCAAGTCGCTGTCGACAGCAATGGCAAAGCCTACCGTGTCCTTTGTGACACCTCTCTCAACTCCAACGGGAGCTACTCCCCACAAGAGTGGCTGTCTCCCGATGAATGTCTCGACGAGTGCGACAAGCTCGACTTCTGCACTGGGGCCACGTACCTCGGCGAGCGAAGTTGCGAGCTTGCGCGGGGAGACCCAGACACTGTTTTCGATGAGTCTTTGACCGCTTTCCTCCCACTTCTGACTCCGACCCCTTCTTCTACGGCCTCGGCCTCAACTCAAACCCCTCCTCGGACCTCCTCCACAGTTGCATCGACTACTCGCGTCCCACAAACAAGCGTGTCGATCCAGCCGGTCAGCCCCGGATGCAATACTTCGGCAGTCACTTGCAACGAGTGCGATGGCTATCCGATCATGGATAAGCTGAACGGCTCCTACGCAGTCATCTGTGAGCGCGAGCCAATGTGTCTCACCACCGACTCGCGCGGGTCCGCTACGCAGGAGGAGTGCCTTCAGTTCTGCGATCAAGATGTGGCTTGTTTGGCTGCTATGTGGGCGCCAGGATCACTCTCCTGTAACCTTTGCCTACGGGGATACGAATTGAGCCGGGTGGCGGGACCATTGCCATACGTCTTCCTGGCAGCTGACATTGACGGGGATGACAACGCTGCGCCGACCACAATATCGCCCTCGCCAGTCCGCAACATCACCAACCTGCCAGCTCCATTTCCGACAGAATCATCGGCAGCCGCTTCGCTGCCCATGAGGAATGCCACGAGCGTCAGCCCAACCTCGGCATCCACACGCACTTCTTCCACTGTGCCAACCCAGACGGCCATCTCGTGCCCAGCATCGGACAACAGTGTGTACGTTGATGCCGGCTCCAACGTCGCCTTTGCCATCGGCTGCGACTCGCGGTTTGACGGCTCTCACTCGTCCTTCGTCACCGCTTCTGACTTTTCCGAATGTGCTGCTCTGTGTACTGGCTCTTGCGACGGTGCCCAGTTTGGTGCGACCAACCGCTGTGGCCTCTACACCGACATCACGTTTATTGGTGGAGCTCCAAGTTGGACTGCTGCCGCACGCATCACGAATCCCGGCTCCACTGGATTCCCAGCATCGACATCTGTTGCCGTGACCACCTCTGGCAGCACCACTCCTGTCCCGTGGAGCAGCGCATTTAGCTATGCCTCGCCCGTCACAAGCGCCTTCACCACCAGCCGCCGTTCTAATGTCACGGTCGCTGTACAGTCACCGGGCATCACGACTCGCGCAGCTCCAGTGCCATACAAGCTCGTCTGAAGCGGGAGGCACGACGAGAAAATGTACTAAGCATCAGAGGAAGAAAGGGAAATGAACACACCTCTTGACACGAAGAATGAGGAACAGCAGTCGGCCTGTTGAACGGGCTCTGGAGAAACTGCATGGAACATGATGGAATGTATAATTGATATGGGCACGGCTGCACAGCACCTGCGTACCATTCAGTATGTAATTCGGAAATTTTGAAAAACAGCATCAAAGTGAGAAAACTTGACTCAGACCTCTCCAATTGATCGACATCGTGACACAAAAACCTCAACCTCGTAGCATGCGATACTGATGCTCACACCCCAACGCCATCGCTCAAATCAACAACAGCACCAACATCCGATTTCCTAGACACACGGACGTCTAGTTCAATTGAAACGCTGCCGTTTCGCCCCGCCATATCCTCCTCCTCCTCCTCCTCTCTCTTCTGCAGCTCTTTTCCGCTCGAGCTCTTCTTTCATGATCCGTTCGGCGTTACTCATTTTCTTTTCCGGTTCCGCTCGGACGACTTCTGCCTTCTTCGCAAAAGGGTTCTTCTTCGCCAGTGGGTTGGCGTTTTTCTTTTTCGCTGCTGCGAGTGAAGATGTGGACATTTTGGGTGGGGGGTCAGTTTGTGCGTCTGGTTGTGTTTCTTGCTCGGTCGGAAAGTGGTTTTCTGGTTTGTTTTCTTCGGATTCGGTCTTCGTGTCTGCTGCTGCTGCTGCTGCTGCTGCTGCGTTCCGGCCTCCTTCTGTGGAGAAGGTTTCGATGGCCACTGGAATGCCTTCCACGGGTTGTTCATCGGCTTCGCTTTTCTTCTTTTCCTGCACTTTGGCACCTTTTAAACTGAGCGAGACTTTTACTGGCTCAATCACCACTTTCTCTTCTTCCGCCCTCTCCGCCTTTCCTTGTTCCTCCTCCCCACCGACCCCTCTCCGCCTCCTCTCCATCTCATTCCTCTCCGCCTCCTCCCTGGCCCTCCGAATCTGCTGCTCCAGCAACTTCGACTCAATATCCTCATCCCCCCTCGCCAACCGATCCTTCCTCCGAATATCCTCCTTCCTCCTGACCGCCTCCGCACTGTCATCAACCCAAGCAATCTCCAACCCCCTCTCCCCCTCCTCCACCCTACAAATCCCCTCCCTGCCCAAATACTTCGCAAACTCCGTCAAACTCGCCCACTTGGTACTATTCATGTGCACATGTTCTTTATCCTTGATGTACTCATTATAAAACTGATTCAAATTAATCTTTTTCTCCCCATGGCCCGTCCGAAGCAATTGAATGAAATCTCGCTGGAATTGGCGCGATTTGGATGCGATGTAGGCGCGGGAGTTTTCGCTGACGATCGACATGTTGCGGACGTGGGATTCGGAGAGCGTGTGTTGTTTGAAACCGTTCTCGTCGCGGCATTGTTTTTGGCACGGCTCGCACCACCAGCGGAGGCGTTGGAGGCCGACCATTTTGGATTTGTTCGCGATGGCTTTGGTTGAGCCTGGTTCTGCGCGGCCCATGATGGTGGGTGGTGCTGAAACGGTGGTCGAGGGTGGTGATTTGCGGCTTCGTTGCCTGGTGGGAGGTCGTAGCCCTCGGATTGAGTGAGGGCGAGCGGCGGGGGGCACTGGATGTTGGGTCTCTTTTGAGCGAGGTCGAGGTGCTGATTCGCGACGGCGTGTGGGAAAGGTGGGTGGAATGTCTTCGCAGTTGTCGCAAAGAAAGTGAGAGCTGTTGCGACTGCATGACTCGCGTAGAGCTGGACGGGTGGCGCTCGGTAAGCGGCTTCCCAGCCCCGCCCTAGAACTATCCAGCCACTTCTGTGGCTTGCCACCTGACAGGCAGCAGCTAGAGGTACAGCAGCGCCTGAGGCCACATCTCGCGAACTTCCAGGTCGCCACTACAACCGACAAAGACAACTTTCACTTCCATCGAATATGTTCAGCAGCAGGCTACCACTGCGTTGCTTGTCATTGTAGGTCTCTAACATATCTTCATCCTAATACTGGAAACCCTTACCACAATGCACCTCTTCAACCTCCTCCTCACCCTCATCCTCTTCCACGCTCCATCCACCACAGCCCGCAGCTGGAGCAAAAGCAAAGATGCCATCCTGCTCTCCAGCGTCAAAGCGCTCACACTCCGCGATGGAGCCATGACCACTCACCGCCGCGTTGAAGCAATGCCACAACTCGTTTGCGTCGGAGGCAACGCCAAGGGATTGTACACCGTCGACCGAATGCGATGTACCAACTCCGGGCACGAATACGACAAAGAAGACGTGCAATGGACCTGCAAAGCCGAACTTCCCGTCGAATTCAAGCTAGGCGGCACGGACGTTATTTGCGAAGGCTATGACTCGCCCGATGATCCCTACGTTTTGAAAGGGTCGTGTGCTGTGGAGTATCGACTTGTTCTGACAAAAGAAGGTGAGGAGAAGTATGGTTTGCCGGGAAATGGCTGGTTTGGTGGCTCTCAAAGAGACAAGTATGATCGTAACCGCGAAGGTATGTATTTTTCAGTCGATGTTGATGATTTGCTTCTAACTTGTCCAGGTGGAATCACTCTGTCAAACGTGATATTCTGGTGCTTCTTCCTCTTCGTTCTTGGTGTCATCATCTGGAGCGTTTGGACCGGTGGTGGTAACAACAACGGACAAGGCGCGAGACGACCTGGTCCGAGATGGGGCGGTGGCGGTGGTGGCTATGGTGGGTTCGACGACCACAACGACCCTCCGCCACCGTACACGCCACGCGCACCGAGGCCAAAATCAACCTACACTTCTTCATTCGGCAGCAACTCGTGGCGTCCAGGCTTTTGGTCCGGGACAGCAGCCGGCGCCGCTGGAGCTTATGCCGCCAACCAGTGGGCTAATCGCAACAACAGGACGAGGTACGATCAACCACAGGCCGGCCCATCGAATTGGTTCGGAGGTGGAGGCGGTAGAAGTGACAGCTTTGGAGCCGGACCTTCCAGACCATCGGCCTCGCCCAGCTCATCGCGCTACGAGTCCGCCGGGTTCGGAGGCACGAGGAGACGTTGAGATGTCAGGCGCCCGTTGGTCAGAGGATTGAAGCAGTTACCAGACGCTCGTTGATCGGAAGATTGAAGGAAATACCAGGCGCTCGTTGATCAAAATATTGAAGCAAACATTCTCAAGTCGCTCAATCCGCCTCGAATCTTGGCCTTGAATTCTGCACATCCCGCCCAACTCTCCACGTGGTCTGTGGCGGCTCCTGCAATACCCGACACGAATGCGGCAGATGATCAAAGGCTGCCAATCAATCACCAGCGTGAGCATGAAACAGCAAACAGAGTTGTAGGCAGGCGATGCCAGCACTTTCCAACGCAGATCAATCTGCTGTCAAGCCATGCCTCGGGGAATCTGTCCGAGTGCTGCCCTCGGACTCTGGGGTGCCAGCATCGCACGCATTCCTGTGCAACGGGTCGGTACCGATACCCGAACCGCCGCTCATGCATATCGGTCGGCAGGGAAGAGACGAGCGTAAAGGAAAGATGCCAGCAGTGCAGAACATATCTTGGGAGAAAATCGGCAAAGCCGAATGCAAGTCTCTTGGAGCATTGCCCTACCGACCCTCCGCCAAGCTTCGGACGGATGCGTCTGCGCAGAAGTGGGCCATAGCACTTCTTGCTTCTGTTTCTGTCTTGCATACTCTCTCCACCATTGTGCATAGCCACACCACCCCACCAAGCCGCAGCACAGTGCAGATCTCTGATCGACACCGCCTGACAGGCCCTGACTCGACTCAGACCCTGCCGCCATTGCAATGTCGAGAGAAGTCTCGCGCACGCCGACCCGAACCTCGCATGGCTCAGCTTGCACAGCATAAGGTATCGAATGCCCGATATCGCCTACCGTCCCTACCCTGATCAGATGCGACCCTTCTGTTATAGCACAGCCCGGCACAGTACAGCACATCATCCCGAACTTACCGCCTCCCGGGATCCGAGCGAGGCATGTCGGCTACCGCGCACGGCACCGACGAGTTTAGAAACCGCTTCCCAATTATCTGTTGTATGTTGCACCACTTTCGGACGTAGCGCAATCCTGCAAAGCATCTCATTGGTCGCTGCGCCATGGAATCCTTTAGAGAGCTTATGCACTGTTACCATCGCGCCTCGTGTTCATGTCACTGTTACTACTACCACGAGTCTCCGACATTGTACTGCTATGATGCAGGGCTGGAGCTCAACGGGTACTCTCCACTCCACTTTTGCTGCTGCTGATGATTGATTGCCAGATTAGGAGGTAGACACGAGATGGATGCAGCTGGTGCGATGGCTGGGATGTCTCGTTGCAGTAAAATTCTCGCCACATTGGACGCTTGTGATGATGGATGGTCATGTATAAGTAGGATCTGGATGCGCTGCTACTTTACATTGAAGAAATCACAGTTCCATATCTTCATCACTTTTCACAGTCAATAAGTCTACAAAGAATTCGACGTATACATCAGACCAGACCATCTCCCAAGAACAGAACAGACAGCAGACAGACAGACAACAAGCAGTCGTCGATCAATCAACGAACAGCAAAAATGAAATCCCTCTTCTTCACAGCAACAGCAGCAGCAGCCTTCGCAGCTCTCTCCCTGGCAGCACCAGTCACGAAACGAGTATGTGTACCTTTTGTCACCCTTACCTTTTCCCTTCTTGATTTTCCTCTTCCTCAAACTAACACATTCGACCCAGCAATGCTCCATCTCCACCACCGGAATCCAAACCTGCACCACAACCCCCACTTGCACAACCCGCTCCGATGGCACCGTAGTTTGCGTTTCTAAGCGCAGCGACGAAGCATCGACACTACCCAAACGCCAATGCTACATCACCGAGTTCGGCGAACAACACTGCATCGACAATCCGACTTGTACTGAGAATGAAGAAGACGGAACAATAGTTTGCGTAGCAAAGCGCGACGCGGCAGAGGAGGGGTTGCAGAAACGGCAATGTTATGTCGATGAAGAAGGAGAGCAGCATTGTATCGACAATCCGACATGTCATGAGAATGAGGACGGGAGTGTGGTGTGTGTTTCGAAGACGAAGCGCAGCATCGATGAGGATTTGCAAGAGAGGGAAGTAGAGGAGGAGAGAGAAGTAAACGAGGCAGAAAGGTTGCAGAAACGACAATGTTTTATCGACGAAGAGGGCGAACAGCACTGCATCGACAACCCGACATGTTATAAGAACGAGGATGGGAGTGTAGTCTGTGTCGGTTAACCGACTCGATCAACTCTTCCGTATATTTTCAAACAACGGCAGTTGTTCGCTCACGAAATTCCTTAGAACTACTGTAGCAGCGAGTTCAGCGACAGGACGACGGGCGGCAGAAACAGCATACGCTAGTGCAAGACAAGACAAGTTCTGCATAGTCCAGCGACTCAAGCAATTCACGTAGGTAGTCACGACGATCAAACTAGCAACTTACGACGCGCAAACTGTCTCGAAATTCCCTGTCTTTGCCGAGCCGAGCACATACGCTATACTCTCCCACCTTGGTGCGAACACCTCATCGTGTATATGCCACCATATAAGAAGGACACAAAAATGGTTCTCGTCACTTTCTATCCTTCCTCGATAATTACAATACACATCCCATAAAATCCCGCTCCAATTGACACACACACACAAAAGCCAAAGCATCTGCCCTCATATCAAAATGCAATTCTCAGGCATCCTCACCACACTTGCAATGAGCGTCGCGGGCTACGAGCGCTGCTACCATGGATATCTTGGCCATTGGGACAACTGCAATGACGCTCTTGAATACATGCAGTGCCAGCCCATTCCCCATCAACATTCCAGTCGTGGATTGCCAGTGCAGCTGCTGCGCGCCGTGTAATGGGGGAAGGTATCATGGGTCGGGAGAGACGGGTTGGTTTATAAGAGTTAGGTGTGTTGGTCTTGTTCTCTACTGATCTTTCATGATTGTAGGATGGTGCTGCTGCTAAAAAGTCGTCGGTCTGGGCATGGAGTAAAGGTGGGGAGATTGATGGAGGATGGAGGACTAGACTAGAACTATCGATAAACGTCTTACGGGCCGACGATACCGATTCGCGGTCAAAAATGCCATGTGCTTCATCTGCGAGCGCACGCTAGTCGTCGTCAAGGCAGTTGTGATAGAAGTTAGCCGAGGAAGCCTCGGGCAGCGCTGAGCGCCAGTGTCAAATCAGTCTCTGCGTTCGTCTGGTCTTCTAGCAAACGTATCTAGCAGCAGGGCATCTATGATCCAACATGTTATAGGAATGAGGATGGGTTCGTATTTCGCGTTTCAGAAGAACAAGCGCAACGCGGGAGAAGGAGAGGGGTTGATGAAGAGGCAATGCTACATCGATCAGAAAGGGAGAAAGCAATGTATTAACAAATCTACATGTCATCAGAGGGAGGATGGGATTTGGATTTGTGTTAGGAAGTAAATCAAGAAGGCCGAGCGAAGGGAACAAGCAAGGTGGAGTTGATGTGGACGATTTAAGAAGTCATGATGGCGATGAACGATGCATGACTTGAATAAAGATCTTAGACCGGCGGTATATTGCCAAAGCCAGAGGGCAGGAGAGTGGATGGAAATTCAATCTCATTGTTCAACATACTTATTCGCAACTTTTCGTTCTCCATTTCACTGCTTGCCCAGTCTTACTTCTTCCGGTACAGTGACATGAATGTCTTCATGCAGGGTACGCCCTCGAAACCGATATAGTCCATAGGGCCTGAATGTTCGACCCTCTCCAGCCTGACAGGAAGCCTCTCGCGCAAAAATTCTTGCTGCGCCCAGTTTTCGATCCCCCTCAATCTCTCCTCCATCGGCAGTCCAGTGGTCCCTTTATTCCGCTGGGCCTCCTCCCACCGATCGATAGCCGCTCGCATGATCGCTCGCACCTTATCCTGACCCTCACGAAAAAAGCAGTCCCAAGGTGTCTCTGGACCGAACATCTTTTTGCCATTTATATATCCTGGTCGATTGTCCGCTGTCCAGCTCCAGCGATTGCAGGGCTTGTCTTGGTCTGCAATACAGCCACTAAAAGCTCGAGGCACCAGTTTCTGTTCCTGCTCCAGGCGGATGATGCGCTCGAAGTATGGACCTAGTGAGTCGAGGATAGTGGCCGACGTCTTTTGTGCTGCATGGCCAGTCTGACCACGTGCAACATCAGACGCCTCTCGTAGAATGGCGTGCACAGCTGCCTGACACGTAGAATTACTTGCGCTCGGGTCTCCCAGCAGTGCCTGCAAGCGAGATGCGAAGTCCTTCGTGATCGACGAGAACATACTCCGACAGTGCACTGCCAGCAAAAAGTAATTGATGCTGGTTTTGGCCTCCTCGTGGATCAAGGCCTGAGCGAAAGCTGAAAGAAGATCAACAGGCCTTTTGTCATCGATACGAGACGTGAATCGCTTCCCTCTGTGAAGACGAACAGTCTCGAAGACCATGCCAGCGAATTGATCCATTTCTCCGCTCTCACTACGAGTCTCAAAGCTTAGCTTCACAGCTTTGTCGTAATAAGTGAGATCCAGAGAGGCCTGAGCACCGATGGTGGAGACTGGCAGACCCTTGCCTGCCGGACGGCGACGAGCCATCATTTTCGCGCCAAGAGCTTTTTCGAAGTTACGCGTGTGTTTATCGAGTGACGATCCTTGAGGTACGTAATTCGTGTGACTCTTTAGGAGGAGAGCCATATTGGTCCACTTAGGCTTGTCTTTCATGGCAGAGTACAGATAGGCGGCCCCCAGAGTTTCGAACCCGTGATTCGCACATTGGGTCGAGAATGAAGTCTGACGTCTGTGAAGTTCGTACAGATATTGACCGGCCAATACGGGCAGAACGGCGAAGAGTAGGCTGGGTTTGCAAGCACTCGGGACATCTGCGCTGGGAAATTCATCCTTGATCGCGACGTTGGTCAGCTCCAGCAGAAAACCACTCTGCTGCTGGATGGACTTTGCATAACCTGGGGCAGCTTGCCAGGCGTTCAGATATTCGCGGTATGACCGTTGTACAGAGACCGCCGTTGCAGCCAGCGTGTCTGCTACAGCAGCGCTCTGTCCACCGAGCGCATTGTATATGTCCATGTACATTTGGCACTGCACAACCGCCGCAGTGTGAATGTGTTCATGCCTGCAAAGGACAAGGAGGTTGTATGTGAAGTAGTCGAGACGCATGCAGCCCACGAGCCCCGATGTGTCCGTAGCTGCCGCCAGAAGCTGAAGCTGACTTCGTATCTCACGCAATGCTGCTCCTAGCGGATGGGCGTCAAGGTAGGTAAGCTGACTCCGCGGAGGACAGACTCCGCGATCAATTTGGAGCGAGGTCGACAGGTCTCGCAGAATGCACCAGCCAGAGACGCAGAACCGGTCAGCGGCTTCCAGGCCATTCACTCCTTCATCGACTGCGCTAGAAAACTCGTAGATGCCCAGCACCCGGTCCTGGTCGATTTTCAAGTCCAGTGCGTGCACAATGGAGATATACTGCCGCAAAGACTCGTACTCCACCGCAGAGACAATATCCGTAATCATCCTGAACGCCACATCTGTAACATATGCAGCCACCGGGAAAGTGAGTTCGCCATTGTGATACCGCCGCCACAGCTGTCGTGTGTAGAGCCTGATATCTCGAAAATCTTCGAGCATACACCAAAGTTTGAACGGACGCTCGTCCTCAGGCTTCTCAGTGAATATGTTTCCAGTTGCGTTCGAAGTGTCAGTACTGCAGACCGAGCCAAGCGGACTGTCACTCGGTTCTTCCAGGTCCAGACTGGCGAAGATGTTCGCAAGGTCCGAATCCAGAAATTTCTGCTCTTGCTGCTGTTGCTGATCGCTTGCTGTTTTCTTCGCGGCGAGCGACAAAAGTACGGTTCGGACTCGCTTCAGCACGTCAATGAAGAACTTGTGGCTTGCGTTGATGCTTGCAATCCGGTCCTTGTCGGCCGCATGACCGTCACGATCCAGACTGGTATACCACTCATGAGCCTGCTGGCGGAGGTAGATGACATCTGACAATGTGGAAGCGATATTTGCAGGCAACTCGAGCTTTGGGGTCGCATTGCTGATGGTTTGAGCAAAAGAAAGCAGGTCGATGGCGCGCAGCTGGTCGAGTGGTTTCGAGTGTCCGAGGCGGGAAGCGGTCTCGCGGAGCCATGTAGCCACCTGTTGCGAGCCCTTCTTGTACAGGAGGTAGCGACTCCGGTAGGGCGAGGGGCGGTCGGGCGCCATATTTGCGATGCGAGCAGGCCGGCGGTGTTGGTGTTGGTGGGAAAGTGCAGTGTCGAGGCGGCACTGATTGTGCGGTGCGTTTCGAGCTGTCCACGGAGCCAAGAAGACGCCATCGAAGGGGAAGCTGTGCAGCTAGCAAACAAAAGTTGTTTGGCGGGTGAAATGTGAAGTGAAGCCGCCGATGCATCTGCTGGCCTCGCATAAACGCTTGGGGTGGTGACTGATCGAGCGTGCAACATGTTGAAAGAGAGCGACGAGTCCAGAACAACGGCGCGTAGAAGCTGTTGGAAGATCTGCAACTCGAGTTGTCATGTCTGTGGAGTTGGCAGGCGGAATGAGATGAAGTGAAGTGAGAAGCCAAGCTTCCCAACGCTCCTGCCGCTTTTTGTCGGCACATGTGGGTGTTGCCTGGTCCAGCACTTGCCAGGTTTCAGTAGAAGCGGCTGCCCAGAAACCCGCTCCTGACCTTAATTGCTGTTGACGGTGTACTCATCGACTCAAACCCCGAATTGCGTCGGCATCGTGGTGAGGACATCTCCCCACGCTCGCGTAGGCTGTCCAAGACTTTGTCAAACACGCATGTTGAATGCACGTCTGCTCACTTGACCCTAGGAATTTGCGTCACGAGAAAGTCTCTCACGCTTCTCAGCAACCTTTCAAGCCTTTTCGTGAGGTTGATGAGCAGAAACCAAGGGATCCTGCATTCCCGGGATCGTATTGCGCGTTTCGCCTGTGTTCAAGGTAGTCGGATCTCAGACCGGTCCTTGCGGCACAACTCTGCCCGACCGACCTCATGAGCGTGTATTTCTCCAGAGAAACCCGGGATTCCTGGCGGGTGCGCACGACGCAGCACGATCCCTATCAACAATCAGCTCCTCGCGACCATCCACACACGAGTCAACTTGAAGCTATGCACCACTCCGACTTCCATAACAAATCTATCGCTTAGGCTATTAGCCAGTCACATTCAACTTATCCATATTCGCATCTCGATGTGCTCATCTTTCTCTCCATTGCCCGATCAACGCATCCAAGAGCCCCACAGCTATCCTACGCTGTCGCAAAATCCTGCCTGCTGTAACTCCGAACCCCTTCACTTGCTGCTGCTCAGCCGTAATTTCTTCTTTGCGCTTTTCAACAGAGACGCTGATTTCTCCTTGCTCTTCAGTCACTCAATGGCATTTACTGTGCCTTGGTCGCGTTTACCTTGGCCTTGAGACCGGCAGATGGGTCCTCGGTGAAGAAGCGGGCGAAGAGTGGCTGAAGGAGCGATCGAAAGACGACTTGGGCGCCACTGCGGGGGAAAGTCAGTACTGCTGAAGGGGATCGAGAACGAGCCAGCGTTCGGGAAAGCGCATTGCATACCCAGTCTGTGGGAGCGACATCCAGAGGACCAGGATGAACTTGAAAGTGTAGTAAAAGGGGAACCAGTAAACGGCGTTGATGGCGGACTCAAGAACAGTCAAGAAAGCATACACCACCCAGTACTAGTGAGGAGTTGTCAGTTTCATCTTGTCACGTTTTTTTTCTCCTGGACATACGGTAAGCCATTGGCTGTCGTCGGCCTTGCTGCTGGTGAAGAGAGCGTTGAGAGAGTAGTAGGCCGGGATGGCGAAACCAGCAGTGTTGACGAGGAACTCGCCGGCGATGTTAAAGAAGACGAGGAAGAAGTAGAGTGCGCCGAGTCCAAGGACGACGTAGACCTTGGGGACGCTGGTCTGCTGCTCGAAGTTGTTGAGGGCGGGGTACTTGCTGAGCTGGTAGCGGCGTCAGCATGGATATGGCAGAGCAGTCACGACACAAGCGCTCGAGGTTTGCGATTGATCATACCTCCTTATCGAGCTGAGACAGGTGGTACTGAGCCCTGTTCGCAATCATGTCAGCGGTTCGCTAAGCAAACAGCTAGCTATGCCTGTGCCTTCCACGCAGCCACGCTCGAGCTCCCCAAGACAGTTCGGCGATGGGAGTGAGACGAAGCAGGTCTCTTGCCCATCATCTTTCCATCCCTTCACGCCGCCCCTACGATGCTCGAAGCACGACTCTCGGGAGTGGGCGGAAGCGCGCAGCGTGTTCGCAGCAGCTGGGCCGCAGATTGCACATACCGTTCCTGGACGGAACCAGATGAAGACATGTTGTTGTCGTTGTTGATGTTGTTGTTTCGCGAGGACGGTGTGGTTCTTTGCGGCGTGAGATTAGGTGCTCGAGAAGGCGGCCAACGGGTGGTGGAAAGGGGGGAAGGTCAAGACGGTTCTGAAATCAGACGGTTGAGAGTGGTAGAGGTACAAAGGAAAGTTGGCCCAGGATTGGAGGACGCACCATGTCGCACGTCACGTCACTGCTAAATACCGCCCCGATCTGTGATCCACCTTTCTGCAGGCGCGCACCTCCAGATCGATCCCGATGTAATTGCCCTCTCGCGCCGTCGACAGCGAGATTCGATAGCACAACTGTGCAACCTCCGCCAAACGGTCGCCTTCACGCACCTGACGGTTGTGAACTCGTGAATGAGAGTGGGCCTTGGCATTCGTGAAGCCGGTGTTCCAACGCTGCGGGCAGCTGCGGGATCTACGGGGGCAGCCGTCGTCGCTACGCCGGAACTGCTGTTTACCATCATATCAACAATCGAGCCAGACCGTGCATATTGTGCATCCACCACCGCGCCTTGCTCGCGCTGCACCAACACGCCCGCCGCTCCGCCTGGTCGCTGTCACTACGTGCTGCACCTCCGCCGGCAGCTTCTCCCCACCCAGCGACCCGCGCGACGAGAGCCCCGACGATCCCCAGCCAGCTAAAATCATCTGCACCGACACGCATTCCGCAATCTATGTCGAGGATACACGCAGGTATAGCAGACCCCCAATGCACTCGCCCTTGATCACGACCTCGTCAGCTCGTCTGAGGTCCTTGATCCGGCCGTTTCACCCACCCGAGTCCAGTCGTTCCTGACGCTGCCGCAGCCACAGCAAAACAATAACACAAATCCTTCCCGGCGGGCTTCACCACACATCTCGTGATAATACAGTGCAATACGCCTGCACCGCCCAATGTCGGCGCGCAATAGCCAGCGGCCAGAGTCGCGGGCCTCGACGACGAGCGCAACGTCGCAACGACACGACTCCCATCCCCCGTCGGTGCACGATGCGAAAGCGACATACATGGCTCACGGGCCCGAGGCTGCTCTGCTGCAATACCAGGCGAGCATGGTGCCGCAACAAATCACACAATACGAGCCAGTGCAACACGCACAGCAAAGTCAACTCGGCCATGCCCACGCGCAAAATGTCCAATACGCCATGCCGCAAAGTTACGGCGCACATGACTCTCCCTACCTGCCCCAGGACATGTCCTACGCTGGGCATGTCAGAGTAGGGTCTGTGCCTATGAACTCGGGGTTGGATGTGCATGACGACAAGAGGCGGAAGGGCTCTGCGGTGACTGCGACGAACGACAAGGAACTGCGAGAAATGCTTTCGAAGAATGAGGGGCGTCCGCTGCGTGAGGTTGCTGTCGAGGTCATCCAGAAGGAGCGGACACCCATGGCGGAAAAGACCAAGCAGCTTTTCGCCATGCTGTGGTGAGTAGATGTGTCTTTCTAATGAAGAAGGTTTGTCGCTGAACACCTCCCAGGCTCCGCACAGTCTGCAAACCAGCAAAAACCTCCGTCCCCCGAAATCGCGTCTACTCACAATACGCAACGCGCTGCGGTACTGAGCGAGTTGTCCCTCTCAATCCTGCGTCTTTTGGCAAACTGGTACGCGTCATCTTCCCTGGCATTCAAACGCGACGGCTCGGTGTCAGAGGCGAGAGCAAATATCACTACGTCGACCTGGCGCTCGAAGATGAGCAGACGAATATGCCACCCGCATGGCAAGGCGCTATCCAGCAATCCGGCACCCGGCAACGATCGCAATCGGTTAGCACACAACAGCTCGATTTCAACAACATTCCTCGGTTGCAGGCCGACACCGCCGCATTCCCGCCCTCGGATGGCAACTTCGATATTCAAGCCGCGCAACCAGCTGCTCCTCGAGGACCGGCATCAAGAGGCCAATCCTTCCTGTATCCCGAAGCTCGCGGTCTAGAGCCAGGCACTGCGACGGCTCTTTCGTATACGCATACGCTGCGCTTCCCGCCCAGCAATATGCCGACCTTTACAGAAAATGAGCCTGTCATTCTCCCTGCGATACACCCCTACCTCCCTCCCCGAACAGATGTCGACACTGCGGAAGCTCTAGTCGCACTCTATCGAACACACTGCACTTCGCTCATCGACAGCATACGGTTCTGCAAGGAGAAGCAGTTTTTTCGATTGTACACCTCTTTCCACGGCACGCTCACTGTGCCTGTACAAAAACTATTCACGCATCCAAACCTTGCGTCATGGATAGAGCAGTGCGACCTGGTCATGTACAGGACGATGGTTCGCTTCGTTGCCCGCCTGACCCTCCAAGCGGCGCCCGTGGTCGTCATCAACATTCTGAACAACATCTCGTCATCGCTACACGCCCACATTGCGAAGACATTTAGCAACCAGCCAGCTCATGTCTTGGATGCGAAGCTGAAGCCGGCCACCATCTTTGCTGGACTGTTATATCGCCTTATCAGGGTGAACCAGTCGGCACACGCGGCGGCCAACCTTTTGACCATCGACCAGAACCGAGAGCAGATGTGGTCGGAATGGAGTACCATGGTTAACGTGAAGCGTGTCATGGAAGCTGAGCTTCCTGACTGTGGATATGAAGAGACGTACAAAATCTTGACCACGGAGATGCGCAGCTTACTCGAGCCGCTGCCTGCTGCCGGTTTCCAGGACGACGCCTCATTCTACAGCTTCGACGGTGGCGAGAACGGATTTGCGCAGTTCCTGCAGAGCCAGACAGGTCCGTCGTCATCACGCAATGGAGTCATGCAGATTTCTGCAGAAAACGTGCTTGACCGGTGGTCGACCTTTGTGTCGTCACTACCCACACGCTTTCCCCAGGCGCCGGCCCGAACGATCTTGCACTGCATATCTGCAATCGGCACGGCAGCGATCCGCGACATCACCATTGTCGGTGGTGCGTCATACAGCCACTGGTGGGTGCTCAAGATGTTCGTCGATGAAATGGCATTGTGGAACGCAGAAATGGGGGGCTTTCTCGAAAGCAACGGGAACCACACGCCTATGAATGGCGGCAACAACATGAACCAATCGCCAGTGCTGGAGAATGGTCTTGGGCGGAGCCATAGTGGAAGTCGCATGAGCAGTATGGGACCCGGGCAAAGCAATGCGAACGGACACGACAACGGCGCACAGCAGTCGATGTTCATGCCCGATCAGCAACAACAACAACAACAACAACAACACTTTGCGCCACAGCAACACTCCTCGCAGACGCACAGCATGGCCTTTCAACAAGCGAAGCTGCAGCAACAACAAGCACAGGAGGCGGATCTTGACGACAGTGGCATCGGCATGCTGACTGACGAAGAACTTGCCAAGTTCGCAATGAATGGCCACGGAATGGACGAGATGGCAGCAGTCGCAGCCATGTGAATGGATACAGCCTTGGGATAAGGCTATGACGAATTACGCAGCAAGAGGTGTTTCCAGGGGAGTCGGTACAACGGGACCATGAATGCGTGCACGCGCATCCGAAGCGGTGCCATGGTTTGGGATTTGGGATGGGGTCTGGGTTTTGAACATATTTCTTACTCGTCTCGCGCGGTTGTTCAGTACTACTAATAGCGCAGGTGGCGGGTGATGGTGCAGACACGGGTCGATTGGTGGCCGACGTGCTGTAGACGCGTTTCGGCTTTGCTGCGAGCATAGTCGAACTTGTCGTCGATGATGGATAAGCGTGTTTTGTTGGACAGCATGAGTGAAGGGTGAGTGTTTTGAGCTCTTTGATACCACGATTGCTTTTGCGATTCAAATTTGTCGCCAATGAGTAGATGTCTTGAAGTATTGATGTCTGTCGGAATTATGATCTTTTCGCTGAGCCTTTTCCATACTTTCGCTGAGTGCTTTGTTGTTGTTGTTGTTGTTGTTGTTGTTGTTGTTGTTGTTGTTGTTGTTGTTGTTGTTGTTGTTGTTGTTGTTGTTGTTGTCACGTGAAGCGAAGAGAGCTCGACCTCAACTTTGCAGTCAGCACAGGAGGACTTCGACGAACCCCGAGAAGTCAAGTCCATCGCAGTGAGTTGTCTACAAGACGTATTCGCACGTTCAGTGCACGTGAAGACGGAACAACTCATTCGACCCGCTCGCCATCTTTCGCGTCGCTCTCGTGTACCCACGAAGAAATGTCAAGTCCAGTTATCAGCATGCAGGACCAAACACCGGGCCGATATACACATGGCAGGACTCTATGAAGGCCTCGTTCGGAGTCTCAGTGTCAGAGGTCTGGGATAAGCTCTGCGAAAGCCCTTGCGTCGTCCAGAGGGTCACTCCAGCAACCTTTCCACGCGCTATCCTTTCACGGCACAGTCTCTGAGACCCCAAGGGCGACCTGAATGGCTGTAAAGGCGATAGATGTGCTCCATTCGGTTTGCCGGTCGGGAATGGGAAAAATGCCCCGAACGGCAACAGGTTCGAGTGCATCCAGGCCGAGTGGCACGCTAGACGCATTCCAGCAATGGAAATCTGCATGCCATGTCCCGCGCTCATATCCGACTATAGACTTGGAGGACTTGGCTCAATAACAACACGTCTGCAAGCGGGTTTGCACAACATGACTGTGATTTCCTGCTGATCTGCGAGCTGTTCTTTGAGCGTCGGTCAGTCTGTCTGATTTGCAGCATAGTATGGCTCGTTTACTTCGTCTGCTGTGCCTCGCTGGCTTAGCTTTTGCTGGCCTCAATGAAGCTGACGACCTTGGCCTGGCGAAGCGGCAGCAACCTGCTTCATGTGCGTCGCCTGGAGTGAACTTTCTGGTCAACAGCAATCCCGGCAACCCGAACGCACCCAATGCAGTCAATTATACCGTACAATGTGGCTCGGTGAGTAGTATCCACATTCGTTTGATTATGAAGCTGATGCTGGGCGATGTAGGACACATTCGGAGACAATCTGTACAACAATGCTCTGCAGGCACCCAACGGCTACATCGACTGCATAACAGGCTGCGAAGCAAGCACCGATTGCTCGGCCTTTACGTTCGTTGCTAATGCAGTCGACGGTACTGGTACCAGCCCAGGAAACTGCTACCTGAAGCGGACAAGCTGCAACCAAGGTGTCGCCTTTGATAGAAGCGGCCAAAGAACTGCAGCATATATCGCTGCTCTGAGACCGTACCCGGCCGCGCCGGGAACTACAAGAACTTCGAGCAGCGCCGCACCAAGCGCAACAAGGTCGTGCGCTGCCAGCGCTACTCCGGTGAACTCGCCATCAAACGCCAACAATGTTTACTTCACCCAGTGCGACATCGATACCGAGGGCGGTCTACTCCAAGTCGTGGGAAATCAACCAAACTACACATCCTGTTTTCCATTGTGTGACACTACTGCAAATTGTGTTGGCTTCACCTTTACGACGTTCTATGGCCCTTCATGTCCCGGATTATGCTACCTCAAATACAGTGAAAGTGGCGTTGGAGGGTTGCGCTTCACCTCCAGCGGCATGCAGGGCACGAACCAGTACGCTGCCATACGGCGAGACGCTTATGCACCAGCACAGGATGGTACAGCCACAGCCACGCCGAACGGACCGCCGCCTCCTCCCCCTGTGTAATCGACTCCTATCGCCAGTTCCACCACGACCACCCGAACGAGTTCGACAGCTGCCGCTCCTACGGCATCGAGCATTTGCCCAGGAAGGAACAATACCGTGGTCACCGACGCCAACGCGAATAGCTATACCTTGTACTGTGGCTTCGAATACGAAGGAGCAGCAGATACTGTCCCGGACGTCCCGAACCTCCAGAGCTGCTTGAACATATGCGGTTCGAGACCGTCGTCTGGTACGGGGCAATGCTTTGGCGTCACTTGGACAGGCGGCGATACCGGACCAGGATACTGTTATGTCAAGACCCAAGGGCTTTATCTCCGCGCGACCGATCCCAACATCATCTGTGCTGTGAGAAATGTTCCTGTCTTCTCGACTACGCGCACTACGACAACTACTACGACTACAACGACGTCGAGTTCGAGTTCGAGCTCGAGCAGCAGCAGCAGCAGCAGCTCCGTTGTACCGCAATTTTCGACTACGGTTACGACTACAACGACGACCAGCTCTCCTATTCCTCAATTCTCGACTACAGTGACGACGACGACTACGTCCTCCTCCTCCTCCTCTTCTTCTTCTTCATCTTCTTCTTCCTCCTCCTCCTCCTCTTCGGAGATTGCGCCACCTATATACACAACTCCCGCTGTCCAGTTTTCGACTACCGTTACTACTGCTACTACTACATCCACGTCCTCTTCGTCCCCCTCCTCTATCGAAATCGCGCCTCCAATTTACACGCCTCCGGCTCAGTTATCGACAACGATAACAACTGCTTCCTCAAGTAGCTCTTCTGAGCCTGCACCTCCGATTTACAGTCCACCGATTGAAGGATCGACAACTTTCAGCTCGGAGACCACGTCTAGCAGTTCCTCTGAGTTCGAGATTCCCATCTCCACCCCATCGATTGAAGTGTCGCCGACCATCAGCTCTGAGACATCATCTAGCAGTCCTTTTGAGTCCTCGCCTCCGATTTACACCCCTCCGCAAGAATTTTCGACGACCATCACCTCCGAGACTACGTCTAGCAGTTCTTCTGAGCTCGCACCTCCAATTTACTCCCCTCCATCCGATGTCTCGACGACTTTGAATTCCGCGAGCTCCAGCGCGAGCAGTGCTTCCGAGGGCACTCCTCCAATTTATACGCCACCGATCCAAGTCTCGACCACGATCAGCTCCGAAACTACATCTAGCAGCTCATCGGAGCTCTCGCCTCCCATCTACACCCCTCCTGTGGATGTCTCGACTACCTTGACTTCTGCGAGCTCCAGCGCGAGCAGTTCTTCTGGACTTGTGCCCCCGATTGATCTCTCAACGACGTTGACTCCGAGCAGCTCCTCAGAGCTTGTTCCTCCAATTTACACACCGCCGGTTGATCTGTCGACTTCAACATCGAGCAGCTCCTCGGAGCTCGCGTCCACGGTCTCGAGCTCGTCTGGACCAACTCCGCTCTCGTCCACCTCAGCCTCCGACATTTCGGCTTCTACAAGCTCTTCTGAAGCATTGCCGCCTATCTACACGCCTCCAGTGGATATCACGACTACCGTAGTCTCGAGCTCTTCGTCATCTGATATCACGGCGGTCAGTTCGTCCACCGAAAGTTCGAGTGAAGTGCCTTCGAACCCGCCAGTCTACTCTCAGCCTTCTTCTTCATCTTCCGAAGCTTCGGCATCAAGTACGCAACAAAGCTCCAATCCGCCGGCAAGCTCTGCTTCAAGCAGTTCTGTCGAGGCCTCTTCCTCGAACGCACCTACTCCGCCAATCTACGAGGTGCCGACAACAAGCGTGGTCTCATCATCCAGCGCACCTACTCCTCCAATCTACGTGGTACCTACGACAAGCCTGGTCTCTTCCTCTGGACTCGTTAGCTCGTCGAGTGGTCAAGTCACTTTCACAGTCACACCTCTGCCCCAGACAAGCTCGAGCGGGCTTGTATCATCCAGTGGCCAAGTCACTCTCATAGTCACACCCGTTCCTTCCCCATCGACAACCTCCAGAGTTCCTCCTCAAATCACGGACATTCCAAGCTGTGCACGACCCTGCATCACTGATCTTGGAGCATGTGCCGAAGGCGATGTGAGATGTATCTGCTCGAACCAAGCTCTTCTGGAGCGATACAGGTCTTGCGTTGTTCAAGCATGCACTCCAAGCGAGGCTCAGAATGTCGTCGGGTACGCGGTTGAATTGTGTCGTGACTACGGAATCACCGCTCTGCCGCCATTGAACTACCCTTCGAGCACAGCGTCAGCAACATCAGCAACTACTTCCAGGGCTCCTTCTATTACAGACATTCCAGAGTGCGCTCAGACTTGTGTTCCCAACTACGGGACTTGTGCGGCCGGCGACATTCGATGCATCTGCTCGAACCAGTCTCTTCTCGAAGGCTACAGATCATGCGTAATCCAAAATTGCAACGCTGCCGACGCTCAGGCTACCTACGACTACGCTTCTCGAATCTGCGGCAACTACGGCGTCACAAATATTCCGCCGCTCGTATACCCCTCAAGCACCTCTGCGGTCCCATCAACGTCGTTCACCTCACCGCCATCCGTAACCGACATCCCACAATGTGCTCAACCGTGTGTTTTGGATTACGGAAACTGCCGCGAAGGAGACGTACGATGCGTCTGTTCCAACACGCCACTTCTCGAGGGTTACAGAACATGCGTTCTTCGGAACTGTAATGCAGCAGGCGCTCAGCAAGTCTACGCATACGCCGTCAACCTTTGCGGTAGCTATGGGGTCACTAGCCTACCACCGCTTTATCCTTCTTCTACAGCTGGAGTTCCGACTTCATCGACGAGTGCGACGGCTTCATCGCGACCGGCGAGCGTCACCACGCTCACTCCTAGTCTCAGCTCTTGCATTCCTTGTACGCGGTCGACGGGATCTTGCGTGAAGAAGACGACGGTGATTCCCCTCTATTCGCGAGAGTTGTAGTGCTTGGCAGGTTTCGATTGGTGGAGGAAAGTTTAGTCTAATGATATCCAGCAAGTCCTGTTCATACGACGATGTAGTTCCATAATAATACTCCACAACCACCTCTCCCCCAACCCTCCGATCACCCCACAAAACCTAAGACGGAACAATGCCCTTATATCCCGCAAAACTTCCCACATTTCCCTCCCCCAAAATCACCGGCAACTCATCCTCCAAAACCGAAGCTTTCCATCCCTTCTCTCTAGCCTCCGACCCCTAACCCCCTCAACCTCCTCGCCCGACTCCGACTATTCAACCCCACCACCGCACCCGTAAACCCCCCAAACGCATTCCCAAACAAATCCGTCTTCATCTCCCTCGGCTCCGGACTCTCAATCTTCCCAGCAGCATACAACCCCTCTCCAATACCTCTCGCGACCTCATACCACGACGGTTCCGCATCTCCCGTGGCTTCGCAGAAAAAGTACGGATTCGAAAGAGTTTGGTGCGCGGGGGAAGTTTCGAGATGGTGGAGGAGGAGGATCAGGTAGGCGCGTGCGAGGTCGAGGACATGGATGTGGGATTCGACGGAAAGGCCGGCGGCGCCGACGTGTGGGGCAAAGTTGTGTTTGAGGGCGAAGCGGGTCAGGGTGGGGATTTAAATGGATTGTTAGACGGGCATGACGTGGGATGGGAATGACAAATGTTAGGAGAAAATGCTGGAAGGAGGTGGGATGGAGGAGGCGGGTGGCTTACAGCCGTAGATGAGTGGTGGGATCATGATGGCAATTTTCGCTGTTTCACCGGAGTTGTTTCTGAGCTTTCACGATGGCCAAGTCGATTTCTCGGTGGGGTGATGTGTCGGGTACGGAATCTATTTCGCTTCTGATATCGTCGTGGTAAATCTTGTCGCTTTTGTATGCGTTGAGTGCTCCGTCGTCCAAAACGCTGGTTCCGGAGGTGTGGATGAAGATGGCAGGGAGGCCTTTGGAGGCACGTTGTTTGATGCCATCGAGCACGGCTTCGGCGCTTGGAAGGTGGTCTGCGGTTGCGGTGTGAATTGTGATGTCGTGTTTGGCGGTTTGCTCGGTGATCTTGTCTTTGTCATTGAGATCACCTTGAACGACTTGTGCACCAGATTTTGCAATTTGTTCTCCATGTTCTTTGCGGCGGACGAAGCCGGTTACCTGATAGACTTTGCTGATGAGGAGGGTCGAGGACATTCCAGCCCTGGAATGTGTCAGCTACACAGGCAGAACAACATCACGGCGTTGATTCTCACGATGAAGCCGGGTCCGATGATGAAGACTGATTTTCCTGTCGATGCCATTGTCATTGACTTCGAGTCTCGTCGGGGTTCTATCGTGTGGAGAGAACTGGAGAAGACGTATAGCCATGCTTTGTAATATGGAGGAATTAGTGGGGCACAAACCACACCATCGAGGGGTCGCTCATGTGAGCTGCTCACAGCTGCATGCTGAGCAATATACCACTGCAGGTATTGCGTGGAGTGAGGATCCGACTCCCAGGAGAAGCCTCTAGTCCGCACTCTCGCCCACACAGTCATGTCGGACGGGCTACGAACAGTCGCGTCGTCTGCGATGGCGGCGGAGGGCTTCATTTCAGCCTCGGGCGCGCGAGATTTATCCATCATCTCAAATGTGTAGACGCAATGTGTGGAAGCCGGGTTATTGCTTCATGGTCAGAACGACTACCTTACCGTCCGCAGCTCGTACATGATGCCAAATGTTCGACTCACTGTGCAATGAAAGACTGTCGGTGCAGCATGTCGTCGAATTTATTTGAAATCAGTGATGCTGTAAAGTAGTTGTAGTGAACATGTTGTTGGCAACTCGAACTTCAGCGTAGAAAGATCGAGTTGCACGAGTTAGACTAGATGCGATCGAAACGCCATCCCTTCTATGCAAGCCCCGTTGGAATGTATCGTACGTAGAAATCAGCGTTCGATCTTGATATGCCGGCGTTAGCGTTGCTGCGATAAGTGTAGCAGTGCAGAGTGGTGTTTTCTAGGTCGGTGTTGCTGTCGTAAGTGTTCGGTCGATGCACCAGCCACACCTCCTGTGTGGCTGCAACGAGAGCGATCCGATCCCACGAGATCATCACTCCTAAGTTACTTCCATGTGTACTTCCATGCTCTCTGCAACGAGCCATTGGACGCATTTGACAAGTTATCGCGGCTGGGCTCACATCTCATGAACTAGTCGGTCATTATTCACACGCGACTCGTCCTTCTCTCCCATCGCCACAATGTCAGACGATCCCTTTGAAGAAGCCCAGGCAGACATTATCGCCTTGCTACAGCAAACGAGGCCACTCCTTCAATCGTACTTGCGCATCCGATCAACAGCATCTTCGCCGTCTGCCCCGGAACTGGTCGAAGCCAGAGATGAGCTCGAAAGCACACTCACAGACCTTTCCACCGATCTACAGGACCTGATCGATTCCGTGAAAGTAGTCGAGGGGGACCCATACAAATACGGTCTCGATGTGCCCGAGGTTCAGCGACGACGAAAGCTGGTGGAAGATGTGGGACGCGAAGTGGAAGATATGCGCAAGCAGCTGAATCAGACCGTCAGTGCTGCGGATCATTTGGCGCATCCGGACTCATTTGGCAACGCAGATGGAGATGATGACGATGACTACGGAGCTTGGGAAGAGCAGCGACAGATGGAAATCATGCATGAGCAAGACGAGGCACTGGACGGAGTCTTCCAGACCGTCGGCAATCTTAGGATGCAGGCTGACACGATGGGACGAGAACTGGAAGAGCAGGCAGAATTACTTGAAGATACTGAGAACATCACGGATCGAGTGGCAGGCAAGTTGGGGACTGGCATGAAGAAGATACGATATGTCATTGAGAAGAATGAGGGTAAGTTGTGCGGACATGCTGAACTGAGAGACGTACGAGCAACATGCTGACAACATGGCAGATCGCTGGTCTGGCTGCTGCATATCGATGCTTATTGTGGTCCTCATCATCCTGCTGATTCTGGTCGTCGTTGTCTGAGCAGCAGGACGCGCTGGACAATCCGCAACAAAGGCCAGCCCTGTGCTCCTGTCTTTTCAGCCTCAGGCAGAAGTGTGGCGCATGCGACTGGTCCATCTTGACTTCAGAGAGCTCTCGCATCCTCTCACCAGCAGGAACAACAGAACAACATGCAAGGAGACAGTAAGTATTGTATGGTGTCCGGAAGTCTGAAATGTTAGCTGACGACTCAGACGCACATCCTCTGTTGCAGCAGACGGCGCTCAGCGTAAACCCATTTATCGACTTGCCGAAGGCACCAACCCTCCCCCACAACTATGCCTCATTACCGAGCACACTACCACCCTCTATGCTCCATGCACCCGCAGTCGCTTCGAATCCAGAGTTACCGGCATATGTGACATCATCCTCGGGTTTCGCGGCTCATCCGAAGACGATCATCGCTCAGAACAAGTCATTGCTGGAACAGATCGACAAGCAGCGGACCAATGCCGAGAAAGAGGTGCGCGAATGGGAACAAAAGATCAAAGATCGAGAGTTGGCCGAGAAAAGGAAGAAGGCCCCAGGTTATCTGGACACGGAGCAATATATCTTGCAGCCTGAGAAGCCCAAGGCACAGTCAGCTGCGCCAGCTGCCCCTGCCAATGTCAACCTTATGGACGACTCTGCGACATATGCGCATCAGGACAAGCAAGTCGAGGATCTCGGAGCTGCTATGGATCGGGCTTTTGGTAGGAGTGAGCTGGGCTGAAATGCCGCCGATTGTTGTCTGCCAGGCCAGGGGACTCGATCACGCTGGAGGTTCACGATCGAGGGTCAACTGTACTCGAGGACGCGTGGTAGTTTTCAACAATGATGTGTCTCATGCGGATGTCTTCGAGATGACCTGTATCGCGTGAAGCATTCACGTGGACGGAATTAGGGAATATATGGCGGTGCTCAATGCCCTCAACCGTTCTCCTCTATTCAACTGTTGGGTACTTTGTCCGAAGCTTTCGGTATCAACACAAGATGAACTTCTTCACGACTCGTTTGATCCCATCTACCACGGGCTCGCCGATGTGTGAGAGCGAGTATCATGGAAGGGACCCACCTCGACCACCGCCGGAGAATGTTCTACAACTCTTCCAGCGACTGCATCACGTAGAGGGCGACACAGTCAGAGTCTATGCCTCGGAAGATGATTATGAGCCCATATTCGTGCAAGAAGGTCTCCTTCGGCTCATCTTCCGTGACTCGCTGTGGTACAAGTTTGCAATCGCACAGATGGAGCTCAAGTCGACCAACAGGCTGGTGCTCTATACGCAAGAGGACGTGCTTGCAATGTTCCTCTTCTGGATCTTTAACACGCGAGTCCCCGGCTTGCACGAGGTCGGCCAATATCCCAGCATCCCTAGTCAGGACGACGAGGATGACTACCAGACACTGCTTGTGCGCACTTGGGTTTTCGCAGATTCTGTCGAGCTCCCAGGTCTACAGAATACGCTGATGACACGACTTTTCGATGCTTTCGACAACCCAGCCAAGGACATTTCCGGAGAAACTCTGCAAATATGTTTACTGGTATCCGAGTCTGGCACAAAGATGCGCTGGGCGCTACTGCAATACTTTCTCTGGTGGGAAGACCACAGCGAGCAAACAACAGAGCAACACCCACTTCTACCTCACCCACGGCTGCAGCCTTACATTAACTTCGAAGGAGTAAAGGAGATTGAAGCTGATCTCGAGGATGCGAGAATGGTACGCCGTGTCCTGGACGCAGGGCAGCGCAAAAAGCGGCCGGTCGCGAAGTCATTCCTGGTGTTTGATCAACTGGCCTCAACGCGTGCTTGAAAACATGTGACGTGGACCTGACTTTGGGGCGACAACATTTACCACAGCCAGCACAATGACAGCAAACACTTTACTTGTCATCTTGAGCTAATTTGACTGCCTTGAATTTGTTCTGATCTGCAACTACAACACATCCAATGCACTCGAACGTCATGGATACAATAAGTCCAAAGACGCTCGAGCGCCTGTTCCGCACACATTCACTATCCTCGGACACTCTGCACTCTCTTCTGGTCCCAGCAAATCACGAGATGCAAGCTCAGCTTAGCCGTGACACGCCGCAACTCGACACATCTCCTCCTGCGACTGAAACTGCCTATGACCTCCTTTTGCGGCTGCGCGCCCCTGATTCTGGGCTCGTTCGCGTGCAATGCACTGCCGAGCTCAACAAGCGGCCTCTCCTGATCTCCAGAACTCTCCTCGAACGAGCGTCACCACGCCTCGCCGCCGAGCTGAAACACCACGATACGCTCCGACTCGACACCAATGAAATCGTGTACGCCACCTTCGTCTACTGGCTATACCACAACCGCGTGCCACAGCCGGGCGACTTTAGCGGCGACTCGATTGAATTTGCCACGGATCGCGAGAAGGAGGAGTTGAAGGGAGAGTTTCAAGTCCTACTAGTTCAAAGCTGGTCGTTCGCGGAGCACTGGTCCATCCCGCGCCTCCAGAATGCCATTATGGACACCTTGTTCACCACTCTGACTTCAGAAGATATGATGCACCCCAAAGTCATGAAAGCTTGTTTGGAAATTTCGAGAGCGAAGAGTGCGATGCGATTTGCTTTGTTTGGGTACATGCTTTGGTCCGACAGTGTCAAGCAGCAACACGATCCTGAACTGTACGATGAAGAATTGGAGCTTTTGATGGATACTGTGGATATTCGAGAGGTCAAAGGGTTTGATGAGGATTTTCTGTTGGCTACGGAGTTGCTTGTTTGGCGGGGACGTGAGGCTCGTGCGATCGGAGAGCTTGCTGATGGCGAAATGCCGGAGGCTGAGAAATTTCACGTTCCGGAGGGATGATACGATGCCTGTTTTTCCGTCTATCTTGGTTCTGAAGGCTTTTCAGAATCATGGGTTTCGAGTGCAGGAACTGCGTAAACGTTTTGCACGTCAAAAAGTTTTATAGTTCATGCTTCTTTGGGTATCTCTGTATGCTGAACTCCTAAAACACACCACTCTCCCCAACGCCGCACAACATATGCTTCCGCTCCCCTGTGCTGACTCCTGACTCCACGTAAGTGCCGCCGCCGTCGTTCCCATGATAGCTCCTGCCCAACGACACCGACATCCACGCCATCGTTGAGTTCACCACAATTCGCAATGGAAGCTACTTGAACTCATTCGGCCAACACTTCTCCTTGGTCCACGCATCACTATGCGTACTAGCGTGCTGCTCGAGAATCTTGAGATTCGTGTTGTCCTGTTATGAGAATCATCAGCAAACCTTCATAGATACCCCCCCAACAACCAACACGAAGTTGAAAGCCGGAGGAGAGAGAGAGAAATGACATACAAGTTCCTTGCGACAATACGCGCAAATAGACTTCGGCTTGGCAGCTTTGACCGGCGTGCCATTCTTGTGAACCGGCACGCGCGTTCCCGCTGCTTCGGCTTTCTTTTGTTCGCGGTGCACGCGGTCTTTTTTGGTGATGGGCATGATTGACTGCTGATGTGATGTGATGGGACTTGCTGGAGAGGGTTTTCGTGAGATTTCTTGTGATGAGAGATGATTGGTGTGGGGAAATAAGGTAGTTCTGGTTTGGTTGGTGGGTCGCCGAGGGGAGGGGCAAAAGGGCAAGGCGAGAGGTGAAGTGAAGTGAGGTGAGGGAAGGGAAATGGAAGTTGGAAAGGAAAGTTTTCAGAGCGTGACAGAAGTCTTGGCGAGTAAGTTTTGGGACTTTGTGGATTTAGGGTCGTGGGGTGACTTCCACTCGAGTGGAATTGATGGGGGAGAACCAGTCTGCACGTTGATTTTTTTTCCTTCATCTTTCCATTCATGGCGGACTTCACATGACGAGTTACACGGGATAAAGAAAATTGAGAAAACTTCCCCGGGACTCAGCGAAGATGGCGGAGAAAATCGGGCCAGAAAAACCACTACCATATTGCAATGACTTCGCCAGCACAGAAGATTATGTGGACTCGCTGCTAGACTTTGTTGGATCGGATGACTTACTACGCACGCTCTGCGGTGGCGTACACATCTTGGACTTCTTCACCAGCGAGCCCTCACTCTACGACAAGATTCTGCCCAAGGAGTGGCAGGGCTTTTTTGCCCACCATGATGCCATGCGGATAATCGATTTGCTTCTCCGAGAAGACTTGTCGGCTTTTGCTAAAGACTCTGGCTCTGAAAGTGCTACCTGGACCGGGCCAGCACCACCTACAAGCCTGCTGAATTTCATCAGAAGAGTCAGGGTTCATCTCTTGCTCAGAGAGCCAGGTGGGTCTCAATGCTCGCGGAACAGGCAGGTGAAGCAGGTTCAGAAACTATCACGGAACGTAGCAGTGGGCATGAATGTGAAAAAGGTTCACGAGGTCGGCTTGTTCGCTTCATATCTTGACAGTCTCACAACGACGATCAGTGATACAACTGACAACCCCATCACGCACCTCGTGGACTTTGGATCTGGTCAGAATTATCTGGGCCGTGCTCTGGCCAGTGAGCCATACAACAGAAACATTGTCGCGATCGAGAGTAGGCAGGAGAATGCCGAACGCGCAAAAGAGTTTGATGTCATGGCAAAGTTAGCTATCAAGCAAAAGATCATGCGGGATAAGAAAGCCTTCCGCATTCATGGCTTCGATCCGGTATCGGCAACGAACACTCTAGTCGCGTCTGCTAATCTTCCAACGCCGCCGCCTGAGCACAACTCAGGCCTCATTCCACGTGCACCAGAGGTCGAGCTAGCGGCTGCTGGAAAGGGAAAGATGCAATATGTCGAGCATCGAATTGCTGATGGCAACCTCAAAGATGTCATTGATCGCATACCGGAAGCGCCTGCTGACAAGAATCTTATGGTAATGTCTCTCCACTCCTGCGGCAACCTCGTGCATCACGGACTCAGATCTCTTCTTCTCAACGAGGAAGTGCGATGTGTAGCAATGGTAGGCTGCTGCTACAATCTTGTGACAGAACGACTAGGACCCGCCACGTACAAACTACCAGAACTTCGTCCCACGACCTTTGAGCACCCTCGGCTTGAGAAGACCGGTGAAGCCAACGATCCTCATGGTTTTCCGATGTCGAAGCGATACTGTGACTACTACGACAGCACGAACCCGGCCAACGAAGACAAAGGCGTGCGATTGAACATTACTTCTCGCATGATGGCCGTCCAAGCACCTACCAATTGGGGGCCTTCCGATAGCGAGAATTTCTTCACTCGCCACTTCTATCGCGCCCTTCTGCAGCGAATCTTCCTCGATCGCGGCATTGTTGGACCACCCACTCCCAATTGCGTTGGAGGAGTCTCGCCTGCGGGACATAGCAGTGGAGGCACTCCGATCGTGATTGGAAGCCTGCGCAAAGGTTGTTACGAGAACTTCACAACATACGTTCGCGGCGCTTTGGAGAAGTTGACGCACGACGAGGTCCATGGGCCACTTTTCCGAGAGAAAATGGGTGACATCACAGATGAGGAAATCGACAGATACGCATCGGAGTGGAAAGAAGAAAAGAAAAAGCTCAGTATCATGTGGAGTCTGATGGCGTTCTCGGCGGGTGTGATTGAAGCTGCTATTGTGGTTGACAGGTGGCTTTGGTTGAAAGAGCAGGAGGAAGTGAAGGAAGCTTGGGTTGAACCGGTTTTCGATTACAAGTTCAGTCCGAGGAATCTTGTTGTGGTCGGGATCAAGAGATGATGCAAGCCTTCTCGGTCTGGGCCTAATCCCTGAGGATGGCGTCGCCCAGCGCGGAACACAGTTGCCAAACACGCCGACCAATGCTCGGACTGGATTGTGGCCTGGAGTCTGACGTACCCTCAAGACGCCTTCCGGCACCATACTGCCGGACAAATGCGTCTTGTTCGGCTTCACGATACTCCTCATCTGAGTCACTGCTAGTCGAGGGTGCTCTTGTCGAAGCTCGCCAACCCGGTTGAGCTCTTGGCCGTTCAGAGTCCCTCGTCAAGCTCCTCACGCTTCGCTGTCCGGAATCAATGCTCAGAGATCCCACTCCACCCCCTCGCTCAGTCGTACCGTGTGGTAGTCTACGACTGCGCTCGCTAAGCAGTCGCTCATCTTCGATTGCATACATACCAGCATGATGGGGAATGTCGATAGCGATGTCACGTTGTCGCCTTCTCTGATGCAACGATTCTCTGCGGCGCGTCGAGATGTACGATCGGCCTTCCACTTGCTGCGATGAACGTCTACTGTTCTGGAAAGCTGAATTCGATTGATGTGAATCGCTGCTTGAGCTGGAGTCGGTTCTCTCCCGAAACTGCCAACTGCGATGATGCTGCAGAGGTCGAGCTTGGTTCCTTCGCTGGGCGAATGTCACGTACCCACCCAGTCCGCCAGTCCTTGGTTGTGGTCCTGGCGAATTCGTTCTTCTATCACCGACAAAAGGCGTCGGCGGGCGATGATGCCAATCCATCACCACCTGCAGTCCTCGCGTGCGTTCTGGCCGATCATCACGCCAACCACGGTCATTCACATTCAACAGTCGAACACCCACGCGCAGCTCATTTTGAGACCATTCATCACGCCCGTATCTCTGCCAAGAAGCTGGAGCACCCTCCAAAGAGTAGTACTCATGATCGTGCGAGCTAGGTCGCCCGTGATCGATAGCGCCTCTTCGGTGTGGGCTGTGCACCACCAGGGTTTCTCGTTCTCGATAATGTCGTGCGGCAGCTTGACGATTCGCGCTTTCAGCAAGCTGTCTCGCGTGCTGTCGACCGTGTGCGCGCAACGCGTCCTGCCGTCGTTGCCGCTCGAACTCCCGTCTTTCCTGCAGATCAAGTACCCGAGGGACCGCCCATCTAGCAAAGTCTTCATGCTCCACATCAGACTCGCTTTCAGACTCCTCATCATCTCCAAGCATGGCTTCATCGGAATATAAAGCTTCGCGATCGCCAACCTGGCCATATCTCGGGCAGACATCTCGTCTTCGATCCCAATGATTGCTTAGTTCTCTGGCCCGCTCGCCGCACAGATAGCAGAATTGCTCGCCACAGATGCAAGTGATGTGATTGCAGCCATCGGCCAATTGGACACGTTGTCCACAGTCTGGGCAGTTCTGATAGTCTTTCCCTCGGACCAGGCCTTCGAATGCAGTATCGTCTTGCTGCGCAGTGCCACCGCTCTGCGTGGGAAGTTGACACTGATGTCGGGTGCTCATATTGGATCGTTCATCGCGAGCATACCGGAAACTTGTCGAACATCGCAAGCAAGTATATTGTCCACATCTCGAACAGAGCCCGCACACAGCCTCCGCATCCGACCGCCCCCCAATAAAAGTGCCGCATTCGCCATCACCTCTCATCTGTCGACAGTACACCCTCTCCGCCACGGGACACCTCTCCTCTCGACACCGCTCATCAAGCCTGCGCAAAGTATGATTATCAAGCATATCCCGAAAGTCCCGATAATCCAGCCTCTGGCGTCCCCATCTCGGCGGCCAAGAGGTCCTGTCCTGAAGCGCCAATTCGAAAATTCGCCGGAGACAGGGCGCACAGACTTGGTTGCCATCGATGCTTTGTGGTTGACAGAGAAGTTCGGATGTACAGACTGAGCAAGTCCAGGTTGGTTTGGAGCTGCTCGATGCTACTGGCTGGCTGCGGCTCAAGTGCACCGAGGGATTGGGAGAAGGAATGTTTGCCATGGCATTGTTGCTTGTAAGATTTCTTGTGGCAGGTTGAGCAAACAGCGAAGAGATATAGGCAGATCTGAGGCGATGTGGAGTACGATTTGTGATGTGGGATCGTGGCCTCGGTGAAGGATGAGAGTGAGTGATGGCAGCAGGATACTATAATGCGGCGAATCTCTGGGGAGGTCACGTTGAATGCTTGTGTTCGTTCCCATGCGGACTCGTGTAGTATGCCGAATGTCGAGGGTGACTTCTTCACGCACTTGTGCGAGATATTGCAACGTCTGGCAGGGAGCAGAGGCGGCTGACAGACATGGCGATGTTTCGTGAAGCAATGCCACTTGTGTTCCATCGATCAAAGGTCTTGACAGTGGAGTGCACACTGTTGCAATGCAGACAATAACCTCATGCTCCGTAATGATGCATCGTTAATCCCAAAAAAAAATTCCCAGTCTTCTTCTCGACGTATCCTGCCCGGAGTCGCAGCTTCAAAGAGCATGTCTCAGTCTCACGACCTCCTGACTGAGTTGTGCAAACCAGCAAGGATACGAGAGTGTACATAGCTTATCTCCGGCTCCAAGCTCAATCTACAATTGTCAGTAGCTGAACCAAATCGGATCCAAACGCGGAGACCACAAAAGCCACACAGCTTCAAGTGAAGGACAGCATGAGCCTGACATATCGCGACGTCGCCAATCGTCTGAATTTTCCAAGCTTGGCTGAGATTTATGTACGTCGATGAAGTCATCGCCTTCACTCTCTGATGACGCAACCATACCAGCGCAGACGGTAGATTGCTATTGGAAACGTGCTGCTGCGTCTCGATGTCGAAGTGCGAGAGGGAGAAGAAGAAGAAGGATTAGCGTTCCGATTTGGTCTAATACTGGGAAATTCGGCAAGTCCTTCTTCGACCGCGGCAGATGAACTGTATGTCTTTCCGACTCGGTCTCGACGCGGTGGTTATACATCATTCGTTGACAAGCCAAGCCCAGATTCCGCAGATACGCGTCTTCTGCTGTCGAAACGCGGTTGACAGGCGAGAATACTGTGCTTCGTGGTCGCCCAATCTCACACAGCCGACGCGAGCAGTCGTAGATGCGCTTATTGCTCCTCGTTTTCAATGTATTCATTGGCTCGCCCTCGCAAGTTCAGATGTGAGAGAGCCCAAATGAGATGAACAAAGACGGTGATGGACGATTGGTGAAGTCGCCGGATGGCGCTAGAACTAGTCTAGTCTAAGCCCCTTTCGGCTCCGCGCTTTCCAAGACGAAACCGCAGAAGAAGATGCTATGCTCAAGACATGAGGTAAAACCATCTACACTTCTCATTTCCACGTTCCAAACCCGATGGATCAGAAGACATGTACCTCATCTATGCATCTGTCAGCATTCGGATGTATTGAAGGTCCGTGTCTCGTCCTATTGCAGCCACTGTCAGAGCCTTGAGCCTCGTTTGTCATGCCCAGCCATAAGAGCCTCAAGGCATCTCTGGTCGGGCCCCAAGATGATGGCGGGTATTGCAAACCAACATGGCTCGGCGACTACTTGCGGCGCAGAGCCCGCTTTCAGGCAAGATTACAGAAGCTATTTTCACTCATTTGGAGGTTATTAGCTGACGCAAAACACAGGCACGATGCAGCCCTGAGCCGAAAGGCGCTTCAATATGTCAAGAAAAACGCCTGATTGTTCCCCAATATCACTCTCAACGGTAGGTCCGACACTTTCGACGCTCATTCCCGACGAAAGTGGCATGTTTACTTGTTCTGTCGCCCATCTCACTGCCTTCCGAGCTCCAGGCCGGAGCCCTCTGTATGCCACGCGGCTGGGACGAATCAACGGTGTTCAACCACCGCGGCACTGCTTCCATCACGCACCCATACAATACACAGCGAGGACTACCGATGATATCGCAGGCTTCCGCATCGATTTACAGCAGGCAGTGGAGCTCCCGACCATCTGCCTGCGGATAGCGTCCGTGCGTCGGAGTAGGCACGAAAGTTGTTGTTCCGCGCTTTACCGAAAACGAAATGCCCGCAAATCTGGAAGGTCGTTGGACGCGACTGCGGACACAACAATCCATCAGCCTCCTCTCTGGACAGCATTCCGCCCACCACAACATCGCCTCCGCTCCGCTTCGCTTCGATACGCGCAATAGACTCAGCACACATCTTACCACTCCCCGAACACACGCGACGCAATGGCAGGCGGAAAGGGTACCTGCATCCCGCCGAGCCTCGATGTCCGGGCGCATCTGACAGCTGTACAGGCAAGACTGGAGGCAAGACGGGCGGCAAGGCGGGCGGCGATAGCAGCGGCAAGTCGCAAAAGTCGCACTCGGCCAAGGCTGGCCTTCAGGTGTGTATTTTCGTGTCGTGTTGCTCGACGGGCGAGAACAGCAAACTTGGGTTGGGCGCGCGCGCGCGTCGCAAAGCATTTCTCGGGACACAGTCATAACCGCACCACTCGCAAAAACACGCACTGCGACGGCCGCCTGTCACATCCACAGCACGCTGCGCTCATGACGCGTCACCGCGACTATTGCTGACTGCTCTACCCCACCTAGTTTCCATGTGGACGTGTCAAGCGTTTCCTGAAGTCACAAACACAGAACAAGATGCGTGTTGGAGCCAAGGCCGCTGTTTATGTCACCGCCGTCCTCGAATACCTCACCGCCGAAGTTCTCGAACTCGCAGGAAACGCCGCGAAGGATCTCAAGGTCAAGCGTATCACTCCACGTCACCTGCAGCTTGCCATTCGAGGTGACGAAGAACTCGACACGCTTATCCGCGCCACGATCGCTTTCGGAGGTGTCCTGCCACACATCAACCGCGCTTTGTTACTCAAGGTCGAACAGAAGAAGAGCAAGAAGGCAGAGGCTTAGTGAGCCTGGGAACATTTCAGATGTGTGTGGTAGACATGTCTTTGAGAGAGTTGTGAGTCGAGTATACCCAGTGGAAAGTTCAGATTTTGGTTGGACAAACGGAGTTCGTGGAGGACGGCGTCCAGGTACATGACGAGGCGCTATGAGGCGCTAATGAGTGTAGCAGTAAGGTGATTTTTTCTCGATCGAATGCTAAGCTTCGTTTTTCTTAGGTCAACGGCGTACCGTGAGCGCCGTTCGTCCTGTCACATCACTGTCTCAATTTTCGTCTTTGTCGGCTTGTATTCATTACACCCTCCTCAGTATACGTCGTCTATCCTTGTCAATGGGAGACTCGTTTGTCAATGGAGGCAGAGCAATTCCCACCCATATCCACGCGATCTATTTGACCAAATGTTTCGGCTATTCTTGAGTCTGTTGTTCAACAGGCTGTGAAGGTATGGCGGCATTGTGGCTGGTACACAAACATGGACTTCTGACTACACACGTGCGTGACGCATTGCTGACCACTGAGTGGCGTGAGTGAGAGTCCGCTCGTTGGTGCTTTTTGTCCCAGAATCGACAATTGACTTGTCCCGGGCGACGGTAGGGCGTGATGGCCCATCACAGACTTTGTGCCTCATAACAATGCTCATAACAAGGCCATTGTGTACGGTTGGTCACAGCAAGACTTTTCAACAATGTCCACTACATTGCTTTGAGCGTCAGCTGTCTCTTTGTTCACCTCCAGCACATTGTTGCGTCTTGCACAAAGCCAGAGAAAGAGTACTGACTCGGCATGAATGCTTTTGTCGAGTCTTGAACCAGCTCTAGTAGTACATAAGTCACCCTCACGTCCTGTACTCCGCGCCGACCAGCGGAACCTCCAACGATACCGACTCAACTAGTCGACTCACTCACAGCCGACGCGAATCAACTTCCTCACAACTGACTCCACATCAACCCATCAACATGGACAATGACCAAATGCAAGCAGAGCCACGGCAGTGCCTCGTCTGCTTGGACCATGAATATGGACTGACTGATATCCCAGGTGGCAACATATGCGTGCCATGCCTAGAGAGAGCGTTCAGACTCGCAGTCAACGACCCGACCAGCTACCCGGTCAAAGTCGGCGGTTCGATCCTCGACATCGAAGATTACAAGCACTTGCTTCCGGCCGAGTTGGTCTCCGAGTACAAGCAATCCGAACGCATGCACAAGACTCCGCTGCTCCACCGCGTGTTCTGCGCCGTTCGCCCCAGAGGAGAAGGCTGCGGGAAATTCCTTGGCGATGACCGATTGTATCGCAGCATGTATCCCAACAGGGGAGTCATCCAGATCACATGCAGCGATTGCAACGCGTTAACCTGCAGCTGCGGGAAAGCTGTCGAGCTGCCCGGAGTCCTCCACCAATGTGCGGACCGCACTGAGCGTCAACTCCCCGCCTCAGAACAAGGTCAAACATGGCAGCGCTGCCCCCGTCAAACGTGCAAAGCCATCGCAACCCGTATCGACGGCTGCAACTCCATGGTATGCGGCCATTGCCACACCCAATACTGCTGGCTCTGCGGCTCCCAAGCCTTCCACGACGACCCCACCCACTGGTGGCAAAAGTGTCCCCGTTTCTCCGGCTACGACAATCCGAATGCCGCCTGGGACGCCGTCCCCGCGTACATCAGCGACCGCGACGAAACCATCGTCATGCTCCACCGCCTGACCAGCCTCTTCAAAGCCAACAAGCTCATCCTCGAAACCCGCCTCATGCCCCTCGTGAACGCCAAACAAGCCGAAGCTTCCGACGAAGCCCTCGCCGCTTCTCAAGACCTCGCGACCCTCACCCGTTGGACCAGAGAGATGTCCGAACTTTCCGAGGAAACTTCGAGGCGCATGACATATCTCGAGCACGGAGAAGCGGATCTGAAGGTTTTCTTTGGACATTTCATGAAGGTTATGTTTACTGATGAGGATTCGGCGTGGTATTTGGATATTGTCAATCGGGAGACGGGGTTGCGGTTGGATTTGGATGAGATGAGACGTGAGCAGAATGCTGGACCAGAAGAGGGAGAACAAGAAGAAGAAGGGGTGCAGCAGGAGAGAGAGGTGATTGATCTGACAGAGGATTGAACGAACGGTGAGTGGGACCGAGTGAGTGAGTGAGTGAGTGAGTGAGTGAATAGTAGATACGTCCGAGTAGGAGGTTTTGAATTGGGGTTGTTGGGTACCTTTTTTTTTCAAAAAGGAGTAGAACACGACACCGAAAAAAAAAACCGAATAAGAAATAAAAAATTCGCTGGTCGAACGAACATATTTGCTTCATTTCAAGTTCCATTCCACATTCGAGGAATACTAACACGCGGTCTCTCTCTCTCTCTCTCTCTTGCTCTCTCTCTTGCTCCTGTCCCCCCTTGTTTATGCAGCACTCCCTATTTCTCCCCCAATCTTTCTCCTTATCATCATCATCATCATCATCATCATCGCAAAACATACATACCATTCCATCCCCCAAAACGCTACCTACCTTGCACATTCCATCCCTCCCCCCACCATACTTATGATCAAACACCAGGATCTCAGTTTTTTGTTTTTTTTTTTTTTTTTTGGTGGGGGGGGGGGGGGTTGAAACAAAAACAACTCCCTTTCCCAGTGCCATATGGCAATGATATGACCACCACAAATACGCAAGTATTCTTTTCGCTCCCTCCTCCTCCCTCTATCCCATCTCATCTCACCTCACCCAATTTTCTACACAGCGCGTAAACTCCAACCTTAAATTCTCCTAGGCACATGGAATAACAATTTACGTCTTCATCGTCAAGCGTTTCCTTGTTGTCCGTTCTCTTGCTCCTCCTCCTCCTCTTCCTCCTCCTCCTCCTCCCTGTCTTCCTGTCTTCCAAAAAAAAAATGAATAAATCGCAATCCATAGCGACCTTCAAACGTGTTTCCAATCCAAGGCTACTACTACATACATAGTACGCCATCCGGAAGTCCAATCGGCTAAAAGATTCCATTGCCCATTTTTCATTTCATTTCATTCCACTGCACTACACTACCAATCTATCCTATCCTGCCCCAAATCTCCCCTGGCTACCTACCTCCCACATCACTCCTCCACCCCACCGCCGACCAACCGATTCTCCCAACTCCCCAACCATCTCCACCCCTTCGCAACAAGTTCCAACTCCTCCAACGCATGATTAACTTCGCCTCCCGCTCCATCGGGAAATTTCCTCCCCACACACTCGACAAAAAACACATAGTGCCACGCACTCTCCGTACTCGGTCTCGAATTGATACTCGTGAGATTGAGGCCGAATTTCTTAAACACGGCCAAACAATCCGCCAAAGCGCCCGGTGAGCCGTGGGAGACGGTGAGGGTGATGAGGGTTTTGAATTTTTGTTGGGACGAGTTGTCGGTGAAGTGGTTGGACGAGGAGGAGGAGGGGGAGGAGTAGAGAGGGACATCCTTCGTATTCCGAATGATGAGAAAGCGAGTGGTATTTCCCTCTGCATCTTGGATATTCTCCGCGAGGAAATCGAGACCGTTGACTTCGCCGGTGAAGCGGCTTCCGATTGCCGCGCTGGTGCCGGTTTCGTCGGCTGCGACGAGTTCGGCGCCGCGGCTTGTGCTGCCACAGTCTTGTTGCTCGATGCCTTTGAGGTAGGTGTTGAGGAAGAGCTTGCACTGGCCCCAGGCTTGTGGGTGGGAGTAGACTTTTTTGATGTGGGCGAGGCTTTGGAGAGGTTTGGATCGTGGCTTTTGAGGGTTTGGGGTGTCTTGGGTGGGAGTGATGGAGCCAGAGTCCGGAGAGAGGACGACCTGGTCTTTGAGGGTTTGGATAGTGAGATGAGAAGGGGTCCTGTTGCCGTCATCATTGGCAGGAGGAGAGCGACCTAGCAGGCAGTGGTGGACTGGAAGGTAGACCTCTCCTTCGACTAGAATATCTGGGTGGAGGTTCTGAGCATTGACGAAGAGGTCAAGAGTCCAGACAACGGAGCCGTTGGTGGAGTTTTCGAATGGGACAACACCATAGCGGACTTTCTCATTTTGAACCAAGTCGAAGACTTCTTTGATAGAGTGCTGCCATTGAAGATCGTACTCGTCGTTTGGGAAGACGGAGAGAGCGGCCTGGAAGGTGTGAATCAAGCTGTCGATCATATGTTGTCGTCAGAGGCAGCGACGTGACATACCTGGTGAGTATACGAAGTCTCTGGGCCGAGAAAGGCGACGGCCGGCTTTTGTGTCTCTGACATGATGTTCGAGTGTGTGTCGATGCCGAGATCGTCAATGTGCGAGCGGTGATACGACTGTTGGGGTATTCTGTCCCGCAAACGTGCCTAAAGAAGAAGAGAGCGCTCTAGGGATGATTAGTTTCGGATCCCGGTCACGCTGGTCCTGCTGAAGTCCAATCCAGTGAAGGCAAGGGCGCCGTTTGGCCTGGGTCAGTCGGGTCCAGTGATGCCGTGCTATGTTTGGAAAATAGCAATCGCAAAAAGTAGAGTCGGCAGGCAATGGCAGGCAAGGCACTTGGCTCGGCAGGTGGGTGTGTCTGAGGTGCCAGTCTTCGCAATCTCTCGAAGATCCAATCTCAGATTGGCGACGACACGATGCGCTTCTGTTCAGCCGTCCGAGTGATTGGAAGCGTGCTAGTAGTCTTGCTTGAAGTCCAGCCTGATGCCGACAACGTCGCGTTGTAGCTTGTGAGAGCAGTCGGCGAATATCTACACGCGCTGGCAACGACGATTCCGGTGAAGTGATTTGGCGTTCGCAGAGGTATGAAGTGCGTGATGCGTGATACGCAATGCCGAAGGCCGCAACGCCAAAGTGTCAAGCAGGGAGGGTCAAAGAAGGTGAAGTGCGAAAAAGAGAAATCGACAACAGAAAAACCCGTCCAATCAAAACGCAATGCCCGAAGCTCGTAGCTGCCTGTCTGCCTGCCTCATTGACGAGGTGACAAGTATGTTTGCATGCAGCGCGATATGCAAGCGCGCAGGTGAAGTCCAAACGTTTCATCAATTGGGCAGGTGAAGTGCAGGAACACAGCTCCTTGGAGGTGCAGATACCAACGCCAAGAAAGCTTTTGCGCCCACCCCTCGAGCCATGTTCCTTTCATCGAACGACTCACGTCGCGTATGGCAAGGACTGTATTGAGTTCGACGATCTAAACTTGCAAACAACAATCTGTACTCCCCGAAATCTGACCAAAATACACGTTTGTAGCGAATGCCGTTGCTATTTCACTTCCAAGCAGCAGGCACGGTTTGTGGAGAGCTTTGAACTGGCTCTATCAACCGCCATGATTCCGCATCACCTTTATTCGGCTTTGGATCAAGCTGTTATGCTTGATCGAAGTGGCGTGGAGTTCTATCCTTGTCAGCGAGAGTCGGTAGTATGGGGATAGAATCAACGCTCACCTGTGGTCGGTGCCCGAAGTGCTTATTCGTCGCGGCAGCCTGCTTGGCCAGCACTTTCTGCGCGAATGAGGGTTTGGGTGCTGCTCCTTTTGAAACTGCTGGAGCAGTAGCAGCTGCAGCCTTCTCTGGCTGCGCGGCGAGCGTCACGTCATTTGAGTTGGCCATGGTGGTTCGTGACTCCTCGCCCTCGGCGAGGTCGTTTATGGGTCAATCATCGTAGAACTCGTCTTCGTCATCATCGGCGTTGAGTTGCTCAAAGTTGAGCGCGTAGCGGAGGATCGCACCAATGCCACCGAATCCGCGCACGAACTGGTTCCCCTCTGAAGAGCGATCAGAAACAAACTCCAGCTGCGCTCCAAAGTCGCGGTACTTTTCGGCGAGCCACTCCAAGAAAGGCATCTGGTCGACGACTTCCATCTCCTGCCCCGTGTCTTTGTCCATGAAATTGGAGCGGTCCTTTTCTTGCTCCTTGGTAGTGTGCAGGATGACCTCGGAGCCCTCGCTGCTCTTGAGGGTCCAGCGGGTCATCTCCAAGTTCTCGAACACGATCAAGGTTTCAGCAGCGCCTGCTTCCAACGCCTTGAGAGTGTCGCCGATACCATAGCAAACCTTGCCGGTATCTTGGCTGATCTGGTCAAAGTATTGGTTGATGAGCTTCTTCTCCTGGATGAACTTGACGTTGGACAGAGTATCCGAAGCCAGTTCGATGGCCTGGTTGAAGCCGTTCTCGCCGCCGTACGAGACGTCGACGACTTTGATGACCTTTGCCTGAAGACGCTGGTCGAACAAATCGGACTGATTCAAGTCGTTCTTGAAATCGGCAGATCCAGCAAGAACGATGCCGGCCACGTTGACCTTGTCGTTGGTGATGAAGTTTTGCACCGCCAACTCGGCGACCTTTCGGACATAGTTGTGACGCTTCTCCTCACGCAGACGCGCGAAACGCAGGGCGGACTGTCCACCACGGCCGTGCTTCTTGGGCAGATCGACGGAGAACTTGTGGATGATATCCCTGGTATTGCCAGCCAATGTTCCGAACAACGCTCCGTTTCCGTCCATGATGATGAAACCAAACTTTTGATCCGACTCGAGCAGCTCGCTCAGGGCCTCGGTGTGGAACTTGTTGTCACACAGGTAGAGCGAAGTGTTGATGGGCTTGAAGGGCTCGAAGTCGATGTTGATCTTGCGCTCTTTTCCTTCGGCCGTGATGATTTCACCACAGTACACCACCAAGCCGTTGGGTGGCACCTTGGAGTACAGCTTCAGACGCTGCTGTGTGGATGTGATGGCGGACAGGACCGACAGTCGGTTGACGCGCGACTTGATGTTGGAGGCGGTTCCGAACTCTTCCGCCAACATCTTTGCCGCTCGCGAGACCTGGTCCTTGGGCGGGATGATCAAGCTGATCATGCTTGTACCATTACCGCGAGCCTGTTCCAGACGTTTGATCAATTTCTTGACCTTCCACATCTCGATATTTTTCTCGGCCTCGCCGGCCTTGGGATCGTTGGCGGACATGGCGGCGGCGGCGGCGGCGGCGTCGGCGGCGGGTGGGTGAGCGCAGCAACGTCGCTCCTGCGACAAGTGGTGAGTGGGGTGAAGCTGGAGCAAGAAAGTCGAGAAGTGGAAGAAATTGCGGGCACGGCGGGCAGCTGCAGAAAGCACATGACCGCGCGCGCGAAGCTGACAACTCACCTTTCCGAGGGCCCTCTCAAAATGCTTCTGCTGCTGCTGCTGCTGCTGCTGCTGCTGCTGCTGCTGCTACTGCTGCCGTGCACTGCCCTCGTTGCGGTGACGCAAGTACAGTAGTAGTGGTGATGGAGGGTGTGAGAAAGAAAGGAGGGATGCGGTAGTCTGCAAGCGGCGCAGAAAATGGACGGCGATGATTGTGTCGTTGGGGACAAAAATTGATCAACGTCACTAGAACTAAAAGTTACTGTCGGGCGGCCAGAAAGTCTCCACCCAGAGCAGAGCAGAGCAGAGCAGAGCAGAGCAGGCTTGGGGAGAGTAGTTAGTGGGCTGGCCGGAACAAGAGGGAACATGGAAGGCCGAGAAAGTGTTTACGGAAGGCCATTCATTAGTTCTAACTTAGGTTGACCTTTTTGCACGTCGACGCCGCTGGATGCAGGGAGCGCCTGTCACCCGCCGCCGCCGCCGCAGCAGCAGCAGCAGCAAGCAGCAAGCAGCAGCAGCAGGAGTCCGCCTGATCGCCATCTCATACCGCTACTTTGTCACAGAGGCAGAGGCTAAACTAACTTAATGTAGAGTTTGACCCTCGCCACATGCGCCGACACTACCCGCGCGTGAGCCACCGTGAGCCTCACACCATCCCACTGTGCCACCGTTCCAGGTTGTAAAGTTGTCGCGACTGCCGCAGACTGCGCACTCCCCTCTGGCAGGCATCGTGACTAACTTAGTTCTCCAGATAAGGCCATTGGCGTGCCGACCGACTGCTAATCGACACATGCATCGCCCGTCTCCACTTCCATCTATTTCTCTCGCCGTCGACCCGGCGCGGTGCGCTGTGAGCATTTCACGCAAATTTCCCACCTGCCCACTTGCTCCTCTACGCGCAACGCCACACCCATTGGCCGTGATCTATCAAGAGAGCTTCAACAGCTCCTCCTCCCCCTCCTCAGCGAATTGCTAACTTCCCCGCGGCGCAGGTGCGGGCGACGACGACGACGACGCTGCTCTCTCCGACGCCATGCCTGCACAGCGCGGCCACCTGCCCTCCAACTGGGCCGCATACGAACGCGGACGATCGGGCTCGGCAGACTCCACCGTGAGCAGAGTGCAGTTTGACGAGTCGGCCGAAGAGCACCACCCTTCCGCTTCCAATGGCAGCCGCATGCAAGTCCCTTCGGCCTACGACAACGATGGACATCAAGTGCGCCGCCGAAGGTCGTCCATCGGTCTGGCTGTCGATGCCATCACCCACGCCGGCGGGGTGAACTCGATCGGCAACTTTGCGCGCTCGTGGCAGCGTGCCGTGGGCTTTCACGAAGTCACTCCCGTGCGGCAGAGCTTCGTGTACGCGAGAGATGATGCGGACGAGGACGGAGAAGATCAAGAGTACGAGACAACACCAACCGCCCCACAATCCCATCGATCATTGCTTAGACAGCAGCTCGAACAGCGTGATGGACGGGCCGTGGACAATGCTGTGGATGACGAGATGGACGGCCGAACACCCACGGCCGAACTCAACCGATCGTTGTCCAAGGCTACAGGAGCTTCGACAACAGCGACCGAGGACCAGCCATTGCTCCAAAAGATCAATTCGCGTACTCCAGCAGACGAGAGCGTCTTCATGATCGAACCGCAACTCGCCTCGCCATTTGGCGGCAGCTACGGCAGCACGTGGGGCTCGCTCTCGTCCCGCGTCAACGAGTCTTCGATGCGGCACGCAGGTCGTCTGTTCCGCCAACAGCAGTTGCGAGGCTCAATGATGCCGGACAAGGAACGCGAGCCATTGATGGTCAAGAAGGTCCAGGAGGATGACGGCAAAGTCGTGCAGGTCATCGTGGGCCAGTCGACCTTGCCGCAGACCATCTTTAATAGCGTGAATGTGCTGATCGGGGTGGGCCTGCTCGCACTTCCTCTCGCAATGAAATACGCCGGCTGGATACCGGGCCTGATCTTCTTTGCCTTTGCAGGAGCCTCGACTTGTTATACTGCCAAGTTACTCGCCAAGTGCGCAGATATCGATAACAGCCTGATCACCTTTGCCGACCTTGCATACGTCTCGTTTGGGCCCTGGGCCCGAATCGGCACGTCGATCCTGTTCTCGCTCGAGCTTGTAGCTGCATGCGTTGCGTTGGTCGTGCTCTTCGCCGACTCACTGAACGCTCTGATTCCGATAGACAGCCTGGGTTTGACGGAATGGAAGATCGTGTGCGGACTGATTCTCATCCCATTGAGCTTCCTCCCGCTCCGCCTGCTGTCCTTCACCAGCATTCTCGGGATCCTTTCCTGCTTCGGCATTGTTCTTGCTGTCGTTATCGATGGCCTCATCAAGCCCAATACCCCCGGCTCTCTACGCCAACCCGCATCAACATACCTCTTCCCAGCCAATTGGGGCAGCCTCCCAATCGCCTTCGGAATCCTCATGTCCCCATGGGGCGGCCACAGCGTCTTCCCCAACATCTACCGCGACATGAGACACCCCTACAAATACCGCCGCGGCGTCCACATCACCTACATCTTCACCTTCGGCCTCGACCTCCTCATGGCCGTCGTCGGCCTGCTCATGTTCGGCGACGACGTCAAAGACGAAATCACCCGCAACATCCTCGAAATGGACTCGGGCTACCCGGCCTTCTTCTCCGTCTTCATCGTCATCTGCGTCGCCATCATCCCCCTCACCAAAGTCCCCCTCAACGCCCGCCCCATCGTCTCGACCCTCGAACTCTTCCTCGGCCTCGATGCCCGCAGCATGGGCGACGGCCAAGTCACGCACGGCTGTTCGGGCCTCACGCGCGGGATCATGAAAGTCACCGTGCGCATCTCCTGCGTCGTCGCTTTCGTCCTCCTCGCCATTTTGATCCCGCAATTCGACACCATCATGAGCTTGCTGGGTGCCGTTGCGTGTTTCACCATCTGTTTGATTCTGCCTTGTGCGTTTCATCTGAAGCTTTTTGGGAAGGAGTTGACGGCCAGGCAGAAGGCGTTGGATTGGGGGCTTATCGTTGTCAGTAGTGTGTTGGCGCTTGTGAGCACGGCGTTTAATTTTGTGCCCAAGGAGAAATTGGGGATATAAGAGGGAATAATGAGGTTGAATGGCGGCTGGAAGCATGAGTTTGTGTTTTGTGTATACTGATACGATTTTTTGAATGTTGAAAGAGCCGAGGTGGTTGGGTCATGCGGTTGGAGCGTCCTGAGCACGGCATGGCAGATTGGAATTGCGAATGGCAGGCAACAGGGCGGCTGTTTGGTTGATTGAATTACTCATGGTTCATGTATCATCATCATCGTCGTCGTCGTCGTCGTCATCATGATCATCTGTACGCTGTACATCCTGTATACTTCAATCTCATCTCATCTCTTCACTCTCATTCTTCCTCCTCTCCACCACCTCACCTCCCCAACTCATTCTTATTTCACATTCCCCTTCTCCGTCACCACCTTGCCCTTCACCGCAATCCCCCCTTCCGGCGTCTCCGCCCAAACCTCCCACTTCCCATTCTTCTTATCATCCAACTTCTTCCCCGCGAATTTCACTTTTTCCCCACAATACAACGGCGCCACATTCCTATACTCCACCGACTTGATCACCTCGTTCCCTTCCTGCGCAAGTCTCTGCTGCAACAACGTCACCAAAAACGCAAAACTCATCGGTCCATGAAATAACAAATTCCTGTGTCCTTCGATGTTCCGACAATATTCCGGATCCAAATGGATCGCGTGCGCGTTGAACGTCAGCGCGCTGAAGCGGAACAAAAGTTTCGGGTCCGGTAGAATCGTATGTGTGTAATCGGGATCCGTATGTTCGGGTTTGAGAATTTTGCCAGGAGGCTTCGCGGCGTCGGCGCGAGCTTCTTCGGGCGTGCGGCCGCGCATGAAGACAATGTTCCGGGTTTCGAGGATCGAGCATTCGCCGAAATCTTCTTCGCTGTCGCGCCAGAGGCGTTGGCGGACGCGGTGGTAGAGGTCTTCTTTCGCTTTGGGGTCGTGCGTTGCGGATTCGAGACGGGAAGTTTCGGAGGAAGAAGCTTTGGCTAAGCGGCGTTCGATGGCGACGAAGATTTTTTCGGAGCCCGGTTGGCCTTTGATGTCGACGCGGCGGATGAATTCTTGACATACGCCGCGGGAGCCGTCGAGGAGGAGGGGGTTGTTTTGGTTGTAGAGGACGCGGCCGCCGGCCCACATGCGGCGTATGAAGGGTTCGCCGGGGGATTGGTCGGGGTTGGTCCCGTCGGGGAGCATGGCGGATTGCGGTTTGGAGGGTTCGAAGTAGAGGAGGTGGTGCGCGATGGGGAGTTCTTTGGCGAGGGAGGTTGGAGGGAGGACGGGTGGTGGGTTGGTTTGGGGGAGGAAGTCGGCGAGGGTCATGTCGAGACGGTAGCTGGATTGGGGGGAGAGATCTTCAAAGGTCGGTTGGATGGCGCGTTGGGGGAGCTCTTGTTGGAGGTGGGCGAAGGAGGAGGTAGATGTGGAACGTGTCCATGGTTGTTGGGTTTGGCGAAGCCGCGCCAATGAGGCTCGTAATGTTCTTGAAGACGACGCCATGGTATTACGAGGGAGTGTGGTGGTCGAGGGACGGGAGGAAGGTAAGAAAACGAAAGTATGGGCGTGAGAAGCAGAAGCAGACGTCAATGGGCCAGAGCTCGCAAGCTTCACCTCGGATGCACCCCACATGGGAAAGAGTTAGCGGGAAGCTTGTGCTGGGGCTAAAATTATTCCCGGACTATGTCCGTAACGTTGCACCGAAGACGGAGGCATTCTAACTCACCAGATTGATTCTCTGCAAGCAATTTTATTGGACTTGTTCATCGCCGTCTAATTTAACGTACGCCCAAATCTATCGCAATGCGCGATGCGCGATATCTTTCCGAAACTGCATCCCCTCAAACTTGATGCTCTGCACGCCCCGATAGGCTTTGTCGACTGCCTCACGCAGTGTGTTTCCCGTAGCTGTCGCTGCAATAACTCTTCCACCAGTAGTCACCAGCTGGCCATCCTTGACGCCGGTTCCAGCATGGAAGACATAGTTGCCCTCAGCTTCGCTCACCGTCTCAACCTGCATCGGCGTGCCCTTGGGATAGCTACCAGGGTACCCACCAGCGGCTACAACAACAGTGCATGCACTCAGGGGTGCAATGTCAATCGACTGAGAAGACAGAGTGCCGTTCGTGGCTGCGAGCATGAGCTCTGCAAGGTCTGACTTGAGCAAAGCCAAGCATGACTGGGTCTCTGGATCGCCGAATCGAACATTGTACTCCAACACTCTTGGGCCGTTCGGTGTAAGCATGAAGCCAGTGAACAGACAACCCACAAAAGTCATGCCATCAGCTTTCATGCCATCGATCGTGGGCTGCAGTACGGTCCTTTCGATCTCAGCAAGCACTTCCTTCGTCGCAACAGGCGTTGGCGCATATGTGCCCATACCACCAGTGTTCGGACCAGTGTCGCCATCTCCTATCCGCTTGTGATCTTGGGCGGGAGGAAGGCTGAGAATAGATGTGCCATCGCTCAGCGACAAAATGCTAATTTCGTCTCCAGTCAAAAACTCCTCGATCACGACACTGTCACCTGCATTGCCAAACTCATGATCGACCATGATTTCTTTCAACGCGGTCTGTGCTTCTTCCTTGGTCTGAGGAATAATGACACCCTTGCCAGCAGCCAATCCGTCAGCTTTGATCACGACATCATAGTCGACTTCCTCGAGGTGCTTCTTGGCCTTTTCGTAGTCGTCAAAGTTTTCGTATCTCGCTGTGGGGATGTTGTGTTTCTTCATAAAGTCTTTGCTGAACGTCTTGCTGCCTTCCATTCGTGCAGCGGCCAACGACGGACCAAATGCTTTGATATGCGGGGCATGTTGAGCGAAATAGTCCACGATACCAGCAACGAGTGGAGCTTCAGGACCTGGCACAAGGAAGTTGAGCTTGTGCTCCTTTGCATGTGCGACGAGCTGAGAAAAGACCTCGGAAGAGACGGTTGTGATATTCTTGCATTTCGGGACGCTGCATAACGTGAGCACGCGATAAGACGAGCGATCGAGGCAGGCATTGACCTTTCACCTACCCAGCGGTTCCTCCATTGCCAGGCACAATGTGAATCTCTTCTACGCGAGGACTCTGCGCGAGCTTCCAAGCGAGAGTGTGCTCGCGGCCACCGTTGCCGACAAGCAGGATTCGAAGTGGTGCAGCCATTACGACGGTTTGTGTTTTATGTCTTTGCGATTTGAGGTCGCAGCTCGCCGCCAAAAAATTAGTTAGACGAGGCGGTTAGTTAGCGGCTGCATGACGATCCGAAGCGGCAGGCAGCCACGACTGCGCCACAACTCGATCGTCATCCCAGCATCCGAGCCAACTTAAACCATGTTGTTCACGGCAGCCTAGTATCCTTCTCACATGAAAGACCCATCCACGTCTGAAGCATCTGTAACAACTGCAGAACGACCTTCAGCACGGTTCTGATCCCTCACATGCCACCCTGGCCCTCGTGAGTGGCGCACGCTCCGATCAAGCACGCAGTCCATCCCCGCAGAGCACCAGCTCACCTGCTCTCCACGACACCGAGCTCCGATCAGCCAACATGGTGAGCAGGAAACCCGTCGCCCCGAAGGTCGACATTGCTCAGGCAAATGCGGCGACCCAAAACCCTCCGAACGGCACAACCGCTCCGTACCCGACAACGCCTACGAAGAATGAGGCAGATCCACAGACAGCGAGCAGTGTCTATAGTCCAGACCTGAACAAATCGCCTGCCTTTGACCTAATTGATATGAATGCTGCGCGCGAGAAGAAGAGAAGAGACTCCGATATTAGTTCGCACGGAACATGGGACTCGGACGACACCGACAGGGACCTCGAGTCTCCCGACGGCTTCGTCGAAATCCCCAAACCTTTGAAGATTACGCCCAGCAACCAGGATATCAAGAGCCACGCCAGGAATCAAAGTGAGCTGCCCTCGATCTTGCGGCCGGGGCCTGCCAAGGGTGCTGTGGGTGTGCGAAATGATAGTCAAAAGTACGATGACGAGGCACACGCAAACCCGTGGGCACTGGAATCGAACAACCCTTACAACAAAGAGAATGGACTGGTCCGTAATGGTGCGGGGAAGAGTCCCGAAAATATCCTGCGCAGTCAGCCCATGTGGGAGCAAGCCTCGCACAATCCTCCTCCGCCGCCGACGCAAGCACCTCCCGCTCCGCCCACTGAGCTGCCCACCGTTCGGACGCCTGCGGATGAGCTTGCGCATCTCTCTCTTGGCAGCCAACCCTTGGCAGCACCTACCTATGAGACGACAGAGGAAATAGTTGTGCCTCAGAAAGGGCAACCTCCATTCGCTCCCGTATCACAACCGGCCAACAATCTTCCCGTGAACAACCCGTGGGCCGAGACCAAGACACCTTCCCCACCCCCGCCGCCGAAAGAGCCATTGCATCCGACTTCTGTTGAGCATGGCAACATTCCAATTGCATTGCCTGATACACAAACTTTAAACCAGCCTACTGTACCTTCGCCCCACAACGAAGAACGAATACCGGAATATGCGCCTCCTCCAGGGCCACCTCCGGGACAACCTGCAGCTGCTGGGCCTCTGATCGATCATGCGCAGCCGTCTGCGAGTCAGCAACTCCCACGTCTATCTACAGACATCCCAGTTGCATCCTCCTCGTCTGCGGCATTCAGTCTACCAGAGACGCCTCGCACCCAAGAGAGAAAACGCAACGAGCACTATCAAATCAAGCACATCAACTGGCAGGATCGGGACAAGATGCGTTCCTCTCCAATTCTGACACAGAATGAAAATGGCCCGTGTCCGCTACTGGCTCTCGTCAACGCGCTCGTATTATCGACTCCGCTGGACATGGATACGCCCCTCGTTGAGACGCTGCGAACTCGCGAGCAGGTATCACTTGGCTTGTTGCTGGATGCAGTCTTCGACGAGCTCATGTCCGGCCGAAGAGGAGACACTGCCCACAATCTGCCCGATGTCAGTGAGCTGTATGCGTTTCTCTTGGCTCTACACACTGGCATGAATGTTAATCCACGATTTGTCACCCCGGTACATACACCCAGAGGGTCATTCGACGGACATCCAAAAGCAATGAATGGCATACATCCCCTACAGAGAGCTCAAAGCAAGCCAGGAAGCTTTGAAGAGACGAGGGAGATGCGACTCTATTCAACATTCAACATCCCTCTTATCCATGGCTGGATCCCGCCACGAGAGTCACCAGTGTATTATGCCTTTGATCGCAACGCCAAAACGTTTGAGGATGCCCAGAACATACAGTTCGCGGAAGCAGAACTGGAACACAAACAGCAGACGGAGGGACTCAACTTCCAGGAGCAGCAATTGCTTGAAGACATCATGACGATCAGAAGCTTCCTCAACAACTGGCCGACGCAGCTCACAGATCATGGCTTAGATTGCATCTCGCACAGCTTAGACTCTGGGCAGATCGCGATTCTTTTCCGCAATGATCACTTCAGTACACTGTACAAGGAGCCGCGACACGGCGCGCTCATGACATTGGTGACGGACCAAGGCTATGGCTCGCATGCGGAAATTGTCTGGGAAAGCTTGGTGGATGTCAATGGAGCTGCATCTGAACATTTCAGCGGGGACTTCCGCAGCGTGAGCCATGGCAATGCCACGAATCTCAACCAAGGCAACTCTGGAGGTGGAAGCGAGGGCTGGGAAACGGTTCAAAGTCGAGACAGGTATCGTCGACCGCAAGCACAAACTTCCAACTCGGACGTGCCGCCGCCATTGCCGGGTCCTAGACCGACTACCAATGTGTCTACCCGGCCATCACAAGATCAAGAGTCGGGTGTGACGTCTCCGACACAACTTTCAGCATCGGAACAGGAGGATCACGACCTCGCTCTCGCTCTCCAATTACAAGAAGAGGAAGAGGATCAGCAGCGACAAGCCGAGGAACGAAGAAGGAGAGAGCGCGAGCTTTCTGAACGCTACTTGTCGTCAGGGAGCAATAATGAACGGCCTCCCCAAATCCCGCCCCGGCGTAATCAAAGATCGCCACGTCAGAGCAGTGGCAATGTTCCCGTCACTGCCCGTCCTCAGGGTCGACCCGCCGTAAATCGTCCGGCTGACGCATCCAATCCCGACGCACCGCCCTCCTACGAGCAGTCATCTCATGATCGACCCTATCGGCCTGCTGGAGCAACGGCGCAGCCCGCGCAAGGCAACCCGTTGAACACTCTCGACCATCTCCAACGACAAAGCGCTTACGCGCAGCAAAGCTCAATGACTGTGAATAGTGTTCCCGGCCACGGTCGACGTGACAGCGGGAACAGGATACATCGCAGATCCAGCCATCCCCAAGGTCAGACGCCGCCATACGCGCCACAAGCGGGGAGAGTGCAGGGGGCTGCCACTGTGAAGGATACCGATGAGAGATGTGTCGTGATGTAGGGTCCATGCACTATCTCGTAGTAGTTAATACATCCAATCTCGCGCCACGTTGTTCGCATTGTGGAACGACGTGATTTGTAATTCTTCTTGTAAGGGTAGTGGGTAGGAAGCGCTGCATTGAAGACAGACGATCAACTCAACGATGATAAGATGGTGTTATGAAGACATGAAGATTCGATTGGCGAGCAAGGGAAGGTTTTGCGCGTTGTTGCATCACACAGTATTAGGAGGTAGATACCCAGAGTCATTTGCGAGCTGCATCCGATCCATATGAATAATTGAAGACATTTACCGGCTCGATCTCCGCGTCTGCCTTGTGCTGTTCATTCTTGCTCTGGAGGGAAGTTGTTAAGGTGTGTGTGTTCGTATGTCCCTTGGGAGAGGGGGGGGATGGAGGCATCTGGTGGTGAATCTGAATTGTCGATTTCCGAGGAGGTAATCATGAGGATCTAGTCACGTTGGGATCGTTGTCCTCTACGAGGCATCGCTGTTTGTGCAACGCATTGTTGGCCGCAACCGACAGCCACATGCAGCTGTGTACAGCCGAACCGAGGGCGTAAGCGATTCGGGAATATGGCATGACACCGTAACCCCAGACTGTATGTGATGGTTTTGCACGGATCGATAGAATGTTGCTCTTGCCATTAGTATCACGTCAGTGACACAAATTATGAGCTTCGCAACCGCGCCAAAGAAAACTGAGATTGAGTTCGGAGCAGAAAATCGCCATCTACCTCGCCATTGTATATGCTCGAGCCGTAAAGTCGTCGATAGCGTCATTGCTGTACAGAAACTTTTTTTTACATGCGCCGCGCTGTGTAATGCAATGCAACGCGGTTGAAACCCCCATGCTGGGTAATGCGTGAGGTCGTGTTACGGTATTAACAAGTAGTTGCCGGCCGATGGTCCAGCTCTGGCTTCTTTTCACTTCTTATCCGCAAAATCCGAAGCTTGAAGATTACGGGTCATGGAAGGTAATTTAACCACTAGGCCATCCAGTTCTTTGCTCATTATGACCTGGCAGCCGAGTCTGCTCGTTTCGGTCAGGCCGAATGCCAGGTCCAACATGTCGTTTTCGTCGTCTGAGGGTTCTTCCTGTGAGAAAGTCAGCATGAAAGGTCCTCTACGCCGCAACTCACAACTTTTGGTGGTTGGATTTGATGCTCAGTATCTTTAAAACGTACCATCTTATCAAACATCTCATCGTCTTTCACTATTATGTGGCATGTACTGCAGGCGCAACTCCCTCCACAAGCTCCCTCCATTTCTAAATCGTTGGCTTGCGCGATGTCTAATAGATTGTCCCCGTCTGCTACTTCGAATGTCCAGTCTCTGCCCTCCTTGTCGATGAATGTGACTTTGCGTTCCTCCCCGGGCTTTGGAGGTGTGAGATCGCCGTGTCGTTGTATAGGTGATGAGGTGAATGTACGTTGAGAAGTTGTCCATGAAGCGGGCGAGGGCTTTATCCACCTGAGCTGCCTCGACTCACTCGTCCATGATGTTTTGCTCCACGTTTGCATCCGCAAGCCTCTGCTTTGCATTGCCTGGCGTATGCATCTCGGGATATCTCGTGGTCGTACTCGTGTCGTCATTGCGAAAGTGCTGGAGGCCGCTATACACGTTGTTCTGCTCGCCATCGCTGTCGAGGAAATGCTGAGCGACAACTTGTGTCGAGCGAATTTATTTCTGGCTTGCAGAGCGAAAGTCGGATGATGTGAAGACCAATGACAAGATTCTCGGAGTACGATGCACTGTACTCGACGGATGCCAAGCCAAACGCCGCGGAGGTTCTCCCAAGCCGATAGCATTGACCCACGACCTCACGACCTCACAATCTCCCATCTCATCACCATGTCCATGTCAGTACAGCCCGTACGGCCGCTGGCCGGTCTCAAACAAGCCTTGCGACAATGTCGAGCCGAACGCCAACAATCCAGAACGTACGCCATGTCGCCCATCGCGGAGGAAGTTGCCAAGCAGCAGCGCGAGATCTACCCTTCACTCATGCCCAGGAGCAACTTGATGCAGGCTCCGTCAAAAGGTTTCAGACCCTCAGTCGCTACAAAGCAGAACCGTGAGTACCTCTCAAATCGAACACGAAGCTCCCACATCAACTAATATCAACCTCACAGGCTTCAACGACAGCCTTCGCAAAATCCCCACCATTCCACCACCCCGATCAACCCTTAAACTCTGCAAAGACCCCATATCCGTCGTAACCCGCGACCAACTCACAGTCCTCGACCCCTCCGGCGCGCGCACACGTCTCTTCTCTCAAGAGAACCCCGACCGCGTAGCCCCCGGCGACATTCTTCTCGTCCGGCTCAAAAACGGCGACGATTTCGCCGGCGTATGCCTCAACATCCGACAACGTAACAGCCCCATCGACACGGCAGTGCTTCTGCGCAATCACTTGACGCGCGTGGGAGTGGAGGTGTGGTTCAAAGTGTACAGTCCCAATGTCGAAGGGATAGAGATTGTGCAGAGGAAAGAGAAGAGGGCGAGAAGGGCGAAGTTGTATTATATGCGGCAGCCGAAGCATGATCTTGGAAGTTTGGAGGGCATTGTGAGGCAGTATCAGAGGACAAGATTGGGTGGAAATTTGGCGAGTAGAGGGGCGAAAGGGAGGGATGGGAATAGTCATGGGAAGAAGGGGAATAAGAAGGGGGCGAAAAAGTAGACTGGAAGAGATATGATCGTGGATGAGACATGGAGTCGGTCTATGGTACGGAAAGTATCTGAAGGCATGAATGGGAAGGTAAGGCTTAGATTGGCCAGCCAGAGATGAACGTCAAATCCGCAAGGTGCGAACCTGCAGCGCAATTTGAGATCCGAAGGATAGGCGGATTCGATGTGTCCAGCATATGTATATTTGCGACTCCACAACGCTCAACCTCGATCGCAGCACCATTGCGAGCTGTGCGGAATTATAGTAGCCAAGTAAGAGTTCAGCCGAGATGAGTCGGATCGCATCGTCTCAGGGCTACTCACCCTCGAGACCTGGGCCCTTGTATTCCTATTCGCTTTACGTCTCTACATCTGATTGATCCTGAAGACATTCGGCTCAAGCGCAGGCCTTCGCCACCTCCCAGAAAGCTGATCTCAAAACCATCAACATTTCGTGTGCTGCATATATCGCCCCAAAGTCGTCGGCAGGGCAGGAAGTGCATGTATATATGCCTCAGATAGCTCTGAGCGGCGTCGTCATATTGAGAGCAGAGCATGACTCACTCGGCCTGTTAAAGAAAGGATCAATTAAATTGTTCCGCGACGTCCGACTTTTTGAGCTAAGAAGTCCACTACAATGCAGGAATTCGGACTCGCGCTACACCCTGTCACAGAATCATCTATTTTCACATAATCCAGGTCGCGGTCGTACGCGGAGCAGAACACAGTGTGAACAGGCTCGGTACCGAGTCGATCGGTACGTTTCTCCGGCTGCAGTCGGTCAAGGTGGTCTTGGAGTACATCTGGCATGTCCGGCGACTGTCTCAGCAAGTACGCCTTCATGGCTTGTTCGTACGGCGCATCAAAATCGGTGCCATCGGCCAGTAAACAAGCACCCCGATAGTGAAGACGCACCTTGCGATGCGGGCGATGCGGTAAAGGCGGACCATTGTGGTACAGCCGTTTGATGAATACACGATCGAGTTGCAGGACCTTAGGGATCTGTTCCAGGAGCTTTGACGCATTGGAGACGAGCGTTTCACAAAGTTCCAGAGATTCAAGCGTCGAGCTGTGGAGCTGACGAAAGTGGGCAAATCTCTTGCTGGAGACGGAAACTGATAGTGCGAGATGCTCGATCTTGGGCCATACGACCGAGGTTGCGTGAAACAGACGAGTTTCTCCGGTATACTTCTTATGGTAGTCTGCTAATTTTTGGTCCTCTCCGAATTCGTTTTGAGACTCTTCAACAGATAACGAGTCACATATCTCGTCTGATTCTTCGTGGTGGTAGGGGATCATCTTCACATGTTGTCTTTCGAGCACAAGACCGAGGCGTCGGAGCTCCTTTGCACCGATGAGCAATTGGTGGATCTGGCCAGAGACATCCAAGCTTTCTGGGTTATAATTTGCACGGAAACGCATGGAAAGGTCAGTCAGGTGGGCAAAGGGTTGTGCCGACCACAATCGCTGAGGCGCTTGGAGATGCCAGGTTCGCAACAGGTCTACTGGCTGACCGGGCGCATGGCGCCAGTGTTCGTTCAACGTAGAGTGGTTCATGAAGATATGCTGTACATTCAGTTTCTTGACAGGAGACGAGCCCAGCGCATTGCGGCGTGCCATCGCTTCATAGAGGCATCCAGTGGCAATCATGAAAAAAAATTCCTCATCATACGGGTCGAGTGGGTATTATTTTTCCAATTGCCTGGGTCAAAAAGCGTTTCTCGGTGGAATCGGTTCCAGAAAGGCCAACTGTTGACGTTACAGTCGTTGTGCATGGTGATCGCTACAACGACTTCATAGATGTTTGGCAATTTGCGAAATGCGATTTGGAAGTTCACGTCCTGAGTGCAGCCCGTCTGAGAACTTTGCTGTCGGTGATATCTCCTGTACGCCTTCCATCCAGCTTTGATTTCCTGCTCGGTGAGCTGGTGCCGTGGAGTCCGATGGTACTCTTCTGTAGCACGAGCATATACACCCGTCGCTGCTATTGCAGCGCCATTCCTGGGCTCATTCGGATACTTCTGTGCACGCTGCTCGCGCCACAGCCGAAACTCGGGACGCATGTCGATGCTTTGGTCCCATTGTCAATAACACAGGCAATCGTAAGCTCTATTCACCTCTGCTGCCGATGCTTGTTCGAGTATCCAGGGTTCCGCCTCACCCTGATGAATCTTGGCAATGTGTCGCTGAAGACCACTAATTTCCCAACATGCTGTGCGAGACCAGACGAAGCTATTGAAGAGAAGTTGGCAAGACTTTGCTCGAACCACGCAACAGAGACTTGCTCAAAGACCAGCGGCGTGGTGAGATCGTGCAATGGTTTTCACACGCATCGCAGCTGCTTGTAAGAGTTGTAATCACAGTAATCGAGGATCTGTGCTGAAAGCTCCACGGGAAGCTCTTCCATCATGCAGGCGAAGCGTGAAGAGGAATCGAAAACGTGAAGTCGTTAAGGCGTGAAGTCGCGAGGACGCGTCACGACAGAACTCAGGCATCACAAGGCACCAACCCGCGGGGCTTCATTGCCATCGATCGGCCTCCAAAACCACTTGCCACGGACTCGTTCACACCTCACGATCACAGGAGCCAGAAGAAATTACAACATTAGCCATCGTGCACATTGTACTCAACAATGACACAGATCTTCAGTCGATCTTCTTCGGTGCGAGTGAACCCAAGTGACGTACATGATGCGGCACGATGGATGACCGCTATATATTCATGTTGGCTGGTTGTGGCACAAGACTTGGATCACATTCACGTCACCGACCTGCTCGAATGACTCTGTGAAAGAGCATAAAACACAAAGAGAAGCACAACTACCTGGACAGTCATCTTTGATCACCAAGGGATCATTCAGTGCCCATGTCTCTCACACGCTTCACCACCCGACTCTCAACAGCAATCAAAATCTCAACTCGCCAGTTCTCAATCCACACCTCCAGTACAATTCAACCTCGTGATCCCCCAGAGTCTCACAATAGCTACTAACAGTTCCCTCAGAAATGGCCGACAAATCCAACCTCGACGCCAACAACCCCAATAGTATTGGCCGCGAATTCGAATCCGATGGCAAAGTCGGCGGCACAGCACAAAAAGTTGGCGGACCCTTCGCAGCAGACGGTACTGTAGGAAAAGAGTTCACGAAACAAGGCTCCATTGGCGGGAAAGCTCAAGAAATGGCCGAATCAAAGAGTGTTTTTGATAAAGATGGAGCGGTGGGGAAGGAGTTCCAAGCTGATGGTAAGATTGGAGGTGCGGCGCAGGCTGTGGGAGGACCATTCGATAAGGAGGGAGCTATTGGGAAGCAGTTTACCGATAAGGGTGCGATTGGTGGCACGGTGCAGGAGAATTTGGGGTCGAAGAAGTCGTAGATGAGTGGATGCATCGGTGCCGCTGTTACTACTAATTGAGCGATGAGTCGCGCGATTTCGAAAGTATGGGCTCTGTAAAACAATGCCACATGAGATTCGTTCATCCTTCGAAATTGCTGTTGTCATGCAAGACGAATACTAAGGTAGCCATGATATGATATCAGCATGCTTTAAGCCCTGCCAACTTCCCTCCTCAATCGTCCAGCAGCAGTATCAGCCTTGGCTTCTGGCCACGCATCAACAGCCTCCTCCACCTCATCAAAAAACGTGTTACTGTTGTGTATCCCAGTCCCTCCAAGCACAACCCTCACGCCCGGGCTGCTGGCATTGACCTGAGCAACCATCTTCGCCTCCTCATAGGTCGCACCTCCCACGATGAATATGATTATGTCCTGTGGTTTGTCTCTCGTCTGTCCTCCACCTTCCACGAATGGATAATTATTCATGGCCAGCCGTCCTTTAATGAGGTCTTGGAGTGTGTTCTCCAGGCGGGGCGAGTGCTGTGTATAGACATTTTCAACTCCCTTCAGTCCGCGCTGGAAGCGAGAGCGAGCTTCAGAGAAAAGGTTGCTCGATTGGAACAGGTCGGGGATGCCGCCCGTCTGAGGCATAGACTGCAGGCTGTGCGCGTATGTGAGAAGCTTTGGAATCAGATTTATGCGATGTCGAGATATATTGCCGGCGACTGCGAGGAGGTCCAGCAACGCGGGCGTGCTGTTGCTTGTGTGGCCAGAATATCGCAGAGCATATATTGCAACCAGACGCAATTTATTACTCGGTGGTATCCGTGGATCCTGTATCAGTTGCTGGAGTTTCTTCACATCCTGTGAGTGATTGTCGTTGCAGGCGAGACTCTGCTCGAGCTCGGAAACGTCCAGAAGACTGTCAGTCCCTACACGTCGGGATAGCTCGCCCACGAGTGTGACGTGCTTCGTCACGTTTCCAGACAGTCGACGAAACTCGGGATATTCTTCAACGAAGCGTTTCATGTCTTCGATGCTGTCAAGTTTCTGTCCAGATGCCTGCTTTGACGCGAACTGCTCCACGTAGTCCTTTGCGTTCTGTCCCAGATCACCAAAGTTGAGGTACATGTTCTTCGCGAAAAAGGGGTCCTGATCTTGTGAGAGCACAATCTCCTAGTAGGCGCATCAGCATTTGAATGATACACAATACATTGTCCATGCATTACCTTGAACTCTGGCCTGACCTCGGGAACGTCACCAAGATTCACCCTTCCATTGTCGATGCCTAGTAGCTCATGTACCATTGCTTGATATGTCCACTGTGTCAGAAGTGGCGTCACCGGGTCATCTCTCCTATCTACCAGCAGTAGTATCGGAGGTGTGTCTGTTTTCCTGAAATCGAAGAGCTGTTCCTCTTGTGTCATTGCATAGCGCACTTCCGTTGCCAGCTTCTTGCAAAGCAGGCTGTTCTTCTCGTATCTGATCAACGGCTTCTTCTTCAACGACAGGAGCATGGCAACCACGCCTTCGACTGTTCGCGACAGGCTGTCCTGGTTCCACAAGTCGGGTGACGAAGACCATATTCGAGTCGAGAGAGGCAATGAGCATAGATCGGGGTTGACAACGAGGAAGTCGGCAAAATATTCGACGATCGATTTGACAACTTCGTGGTCATCAGCTTCGGCGAGACGTTCCAGCGAAGACTTCTTTATGACGTTGCTGAAATCTGTGTCAGTCAGAGGTCGGTCGATTCAGCAATAGTATTGGGCAGCATACAGATGTGGTACTCCCCGTACTTGGGCTCCCGAAACTCGTCAATCAGGAACTGTATGCTGTCCGGTGAAGGGCGAACAAAACACAAGCATCGCAAGTGTCGCATCTTCTCGCGGTTCTGATCATCGAGACGTTGAGTGAGGTAGACCGAATGGTTTAGGAGCGCGGATTGCGATATCGCCGAAGACACAATGGGCACCTGCAAAGCTTCAGCGCGCGAACGAGCCGCGAGCACGCGATAACGCGACTCACAGTATCTCGGTCCAGCAGCAATATCTTCATCTTCGCAGCGCCGCTGACCGTATCGCCTTGCGACACCATCTTGTTGATGTAGCCCTGCACGCTCTGGAAGACGTCCATGGCTGCAGGTGTTTCGCGAGCCGCAGCTCTCTCATCGCCCCCTCTTTGTGCCCGCTGCAATGTTGTTCAATTTTTTTTTTCGAATTCAACATTCGCTCGTGGATTGACCAGGTGTGCGATATCGTTGTGACATGCGGCGCTCACTTGCATGCCGTGCTCGGCGCGAGACCCCGGCCGGTGTGGAGGCCTAAACCTTAGTAGGTGCCACTACGAATTTCAGCTGCCTCTAGCACTATTATTCTAAAGCCTGTTTTAATAACTTTAGGTTACTCTCTATATAGTCGCGTATATATACTAGTTCTGCTTCGGACATTAGGTAAACTAGGCTCTAAGGGGCTTAACTGCCTTCTACTAGGTCGATAGCTATATTATTCGGGCTATAGTTAGGTAGCTCTCCGGCGCTCTGTTCTAAGAATATAGTAGTATACTTCTAGAAGGTAATAGGGACCTCCTTCTATTCCTTCGTATTCTCTCCTAATACTTCCTAGACTAATAAGACGTAAACTATATTACTCTAAAATAACTTATAGTCTTACTAGAAACGTATAGCGCCTATAACTACTATAGTTTGCCTCTCCTGCAGCTTATATCTCTAGACTAGTATCTTTATTACGAAGTCGACGGATAGGTTTAGCGCCTCTAACTATAGTATTCCTAGAATAATCTAGAACCTATAGATATAGCCTACTTATATCTAGGCCTTATACCTATAGACCTAGCTTAGGCTATCGTAGACTAATAATAGGCCCTCTATACTACTTATAATCTATAGATTCTAGCTATTAAGCGCTATAAACTACGTACTACTATCGAAGGTAGTATTCTATTCTACTTTCTTTATAAGTATAGCGTCTATAAAGTTTGCTACTATTCCTAAGTCGATTAACCCTATAACCTCTCTAGGCCTATTTAGCCTAACGATCGTAGCTATAATAGTAATAAGCTTAGAGTAGTAGTAGCCTCTAGGCCTACCTAGCTCTACTACTCTTTTCTATTCCTCGCTATATTAGATATAGCCTATAACTACTAATAGGCGGAAACCGCATATCCTTAGCAGCTCGGGTGCCTATAAAAGCGCGAGCTTAGGCTCTCTTCTATAAAAATTAATTATCTACTCTATATTTCTTATTTATAGTTCTAGTACTATTATATATTCTATACGTACCTGCCCTACTAGCTAATACGAGAGACGATATAGCTAATACGAGGGCTCGCGAGCTAAACGTAGAAACGTAACTATAAGCGTAGCCGTTCCTCGATCTAAACTATAGTACTTACGAGGATTCCTAAGCCTAGCTACCTAGAGATAAGAGGCAAGAACTACGCGTTATTACGCTACGTGCGACTACTATATACCTAATTCTAGGGCTATTAGGCCTTAGCGATATAGATATATACGCCTAGTTAGCTATAAGCTAGTTAGAGTAGTATAGGATTCTCGTATTAAAATAGAGCCGAAGGTAGGGCTATATAATATCTTCTACGGATAAGAACTACCGAAAATATAAAAAGGAAGAAGTTACTTATAGTCTAATAGCACGAACTATAATACGAGAAGCAAGCGATTAATTATAATAAGCTGCTAGAACGCACTTTATTATATATAAGCCTAGGCGGAACTAGATAACTTAGAAGGACTTAAGAGTATTAAGGCTACCTTCTATATAGAGATAGTCTTTAACTCTAAGAAAGTTATAAACTCTTAGTCCTATTACGACTTAGAATCGATAGTGTTTTAAGACGCTAATAATTAGTTATAGAAGGTTAATAATTTAGCTTATTTATAGCTTTCCGAGAATTCGCTTAGAGTTACTATACCTATATAGAGGGGTCGTTATAGCTAGGAAAGCCTAAGAATATAATATTACGAGCTATATAGAGTTTAGCGAGCTAGAGAAAGGATATAGGATCGTATTACTACTTATACTCTCTAGTTTCGCTATAAGGCTACGTTTCGTAACTTTAGTTACTTAGTTTTGCAACTTTAGTTACTCTATTTCGGAAGAGTTTAATAACTCTTCCTATATTTAGTATAGGCTTAGAACGGCTCCTATACTTCCCTATCGAAGGTTACTAAAAGGCTATAGAACTATATAATATAGAGGGATTAACGATAGGCTAGACGTTTAAAATAATATAAGTCGGGAGTATTATAAGCTAGATAGACTAAGAAACTAACCTCTAGAAAGGATTACGGGTAACTACTAGGTATTACTAGCTACCCCTAGTTTCGGGAGAGTTTAATTAGCTCTTCCTATATTTAGTATAGGCTTAGAACGGCTCCTATACTTCTCTATTAAAGGTTACTAAAAGGCTATAGGACTATATAGTACGAAGGGATTAACGATAGGCCGGACGTTTAAAATAATATAGGTTAGGAGTATTATAAGCCGGATAGACTAAGAAACCGACCTCTAGAAAGGATTACGGGTAACTACTAGATATTACTAGCTACCTCTAGTTTCGAGAGAATTTAATTAGCTCTTCCTATATTTAGTATAGGCTTAGAACGGCTCCTATACTTCTCTATTAGAGATTGCTAAAAGGCTATAGACGTATAGTACGGAGGGATTAACGATAGGCTAGACGTTTAAAATAATATAGGTCGGGATTATTACGAGCTAAATAGACTAAGAAACCGACTCTTAGGAAAGTTTATAGGTAACTACTAGGTATTACTAGCTACCCTTACTCGCAATTTACGAAGTTACGAATCTCCTTTTATTATATCTAGATCTAGAGTTTTCTATTTCTTATTTTTGTTCTTAATTTAGCAAGAATATTCCTTTCGTAGTATAATAAACTAGTACTACTATTACTACTAACTTTACCTAATACTAACTAAACTAGCTAGTTTAGTTCGTTATTACCTTCGGCCGAAAATATACTAAACGATCCGAATAACGATTCCTCTACTAGTACTAATAACCTAGATACTACTATTAACTCTAGTAGTATCTCGGATAATATTAGTATAGAGGATCGCAATTAAGAGTTCCGTTACTAACCTGCCTAGTTTATTAGACCTAATAGAGGAGTTAAACGACTAGGTAGGAGCTCTCTAGGCTCTACTAACTTTTTAGCTCGTTCTAACGAGACGATAGGAATAGGTAATACTTATTCTCGTCGACGAGAAGCTATAGGACTATAACTCCCTATTAATACTACTATTAGCTTAAGCGTCGAGTAGTTTTAAGTCTTAATTTCTATAAGCCGACCTTCTATACCTTTACTTAGTTCTAAAGAGATAGAGTACTTTAAAGAGTTAGATATTACTAAGTTCGTTAAGCGTTTTAAAGACCTATACTAATCTTATAGAGGCGACTAGGACGATAAATCTACTAAAGTCGAGAAGCTAGTTAGCTACGTTTATTAATATTAGTATTATATAGTTAAGAAGCTCGAAGGGTACGAAAGTCGTAACTATAGGTTATTTAAAAGTAGCCTTCTTAAAGAGTATCGCGAGTTTAATAGCTAGTATATACTCGGAGATTAGTCGTACCTTTCCTAGCTATCCCTATAGAAGCTAGATAAGCTAGAGGAGATTTCTAAGTATATTTAGAACTTCGAGATCTCTTCTACTATAATTTCTTTAGAAGATCTAAATAACTTTAGCTATACCTAGATGTTTTTAAAGCTTCTATCTAAGCCTATATAGAAGAAGATTTAGAATAAAGCAAATCTAGATATAGATTACCCCTATATATTTCGTAACTTTACGAGAGTAATTTTAGCTATAAAAGCCGAGTTACGAAAGGATAAAACTAATAAAGCCTTATATAAGGATAATTATTCTATTCTAGTAGAAAAGCTAGTTAAAGCAATAAGAAATACTACCCCTCGCCTAAATCTAGTCTCTATAGCGATAAGCGCTATATCTAGAGTAAGCCCTAACGTTAAGAAGCTAACTAAATAGTTAGCTACCCTTACCCTTGCTCTTTTAAAGAACTAGGAACCTACGTATAGACCCCTATATAATAGCTAAAAGAATAAGAAAGTACTAGAGATCTAAGCTATAGTTATAGCTTATACTACCTTAGAAATTAAGATAGGTATAGCTTACTAGAAGTATAGTTTAGAAGGCTACTATAGTAGAGACTATCCCTACTTTAATTAGCTTCTAGATTAAGACTTTCTCTATAAAGATAAGACTCGCTAAATATATCCTAGCTAAGCTAGTAGAGAAATAAGACCTCTTAGGTATAGCTAGGATAAGAAGTCTCCTCGATTAAAGGTTATTCTCCTAGCTCTTAAATAAGCTATCGGTCCGATTAACGTTAGTAAATATATTAGCTTTAATACTCTACGAGCCTCGTAGAAGTCTAACTAGCGTAAACGTCCCGTCTCGATTAACGCTAGTATAGCTAGGTTTAGGACTATAGAGTATATAAAGGAATACGAGCCTATAGGATCTCTCTTTAGTCTAGAAGAAGAAGAGGATAAAGAGGATTATAACGCTACCTATATAGCTATATAGTCCTCTTAGAAAGCTATCTAGAATCTCTCTCGCTTAACTATATCTCTAATAAAAGCTATAAAGGTAAATATAGAGAAGTAGAAGCAAGCTACTAAAATAGGAACGAGCAACTCTCGTAGAGAATAAGTACTACTAGAGATAATAGAATATTATCGTAAGGGTAAACTAAGTTCGTCTTAAGGAGTAGCTTCGTCTTAGATATAAAGAAGATCCTAGACTCTAGTAGTTCTAAATTCCTAGAATATAGAGATATAGAATACTTAATTCGGTCCTATAGTCCCTTCTAGAAGCAAAGCGAAAGAGTTATAGAGGACTAAGCTAAAAACGTAGAGATTAGATAACCTACTTAAGAAGGCTATTCCTATAGATAAATAGGAAGCGTTCTAGTCTAATAAGCTCCTTAGAGCACCTCTAGTTATAGAACTTAGAGAACTATAGCTATTTAGGTAGTAAGCTCTTAGTTAGTTCCTATATAAAAGGAAGCTTATAGATCTATCCTATAGCGCTATACTCGAACGCTATTATACGTTAAAACGGAGACTAGATAGTATAGCTACCTTTATAGTTAACTTCGCTTAGATCTATAATAGGATATAGAAGTATAATTCTATTAGCTATTCTAATAAAGATAGTAAAGCGTCTAGAAGGGAAGAGAGTAAGGATAATAATAAGAGCGACGTAGGCCTTTATTAGTACGAAGAGCTAGAGATTAATGCTTTTCTAATAGATTCTTTCGACTCTTTTAAGTAGCCTAAGGAAGAGTAGGTATTTTTAGTCGATAACTAGAAGGAGCTAACTAATAACAAAGTCTAGTTCGATACGAAGGAGTAGAATAATACGGAAATATAGCCCTTATCTATTTCTCTTAATTCTAATTAGGAGGAAGCGGACGAGGAAATCGTTTATTAAGATATACTAGGGATTACTATTATAATAGTAGTAGATCTCTCGGTTTAGCTAGCCTCTAGTATTAAGGCGTTGCCGTATATTCCTACTTCTAAGCTATATACGGACCTAGATAATATCCTCCTAGACTTTTATAAGGACTACCTACTTATTCTAAGCATCTATATCTATACGACTCTTAGAGAGGCTCGATAAGTATATAATATTCTAATTAACGAGGGAGCGGAGAGTATAATTATAAGTTACGAGAGGGCTCGGAGCTTAAGGCTTCCTATTTTAACTAATATTACGGCTACTATATATAGTATCTCTAGTAAGGTTACTTTTATTAGAATATATCGTAACGTCCGCGTTAAGATATACGAAGTTATCGTCTTTATAACCTTCTTTATTACTAGCGATTCTAAGATACTAACTCTTCTAGAAAGGCCGTATATTACGAGCTAGGCCCGTAACTACCGGCCCGTATATACCTAACGGGTTGCTAGGTAGTAGTAGATACGTAACCTATACGGTAGAGCCGCTCTAAGAGCCTATAGCTTACGTATCCCCTATAGGTTAGGTAACCTATAGGAAAGAGTTTCTTCTACTAACGCTTAAGGGAGAGGCTTCCTTCCTTTAAGCTACGTCCTATTATTTAAGGCTACCTATACGGTAGACTAAGTACTATACTCTATCCGTAGTATCTGCATCCGAACTATTAGCGACTATATCTACCTTCTATTCCTATACCGCCCGTAATACTATATAGCTCCTACTATTAGGTATAGCTGCTACCGACTGCCCTTTACAACTACTCCTTTTAGAAATAGAGGTAGAGTTTGCTAAATATATTACTACGTACCCTAACGCCTAGTACGCCTACTTTTAGAGCGCCTACTAGTATATCGACCGCTATAGAATAAAGGAGAAGGAATAGGCGTATAAGCTTATCCGCAAGAAAATTTAGGCTACTAAGGTTCGTAATAACCTCTAGTCTCTCCGCGCTAAAAATAGCTAACTCCGCGTAGTTATCGACTTCTAAAAGGCCTAGTATAAGGAGATAAAAGCCGAATACCGCGACTAGACTATAAGGGCCTAGAGGGAAGCCGATAAAGCCCTCCGCCTTACTAAACCTACTATATCGACGCCTACTCTATCTATCCCTACTAACTCTCCTACTAAGGTTAGCGTAGATCCTTTTCTAGGAATGCCTATGCCTTACTTTGCCTCGCCTTCCTAGCCTACTTAATAATCTAAAAGGCTACTCGACCTAAAAGAGTTTATTAGAGATCGAAAGGACCTTCGCCGCTTTCTCTCTTAAATTTACGAAAAACTAACTATAAACTACGACTGCTTTCTAACCCCTACCTCTTATATATTATACGTTACTAGCTAGCTCTTAGAGGTACTATACTCTTAGATTCTCCTATATATCCGTAACGGCGTCTATTAACTCCCGGACTATAAGAATATACTATAGATCCTCGATAACGCTTATAAAGACCCTAATTATATCTAGAACGCCTACGTAGAGCTCTTCCGCTACCGCTAGATAGGTAAAGACTTTACGGCCTTCTTCGCTAAATTTTAACGCCTAGGGTTAGAAGTAGAGATAACTAAAGAATCCCTATCTACCCTCTTAGAATAGGCCTACTTAAACGAAATTAAGTAGATGCTAGTTTATAGCTCTTTACCGACTTAGGACTATCTTAAGCTCGCTACGTACTTATAAGACCTTAAGAACCGTCGCCGTTACTACTACTAAGTACCCCTAGTACTAAACTCCTATACCTCTATACTTCTAAACTGTCTATTACTACGGCAGAATAAGTTATACGCTACTACTACTAAGACTACCCTCTAAGGAGAGCCTATAGACCTCGATAGGTCTAAGAGGGCTTCTAGGGACCCTCTCTCCTATTACCGATATAGAGAATTAGGATACTTTATTCGAGACTATCTAAAACCTAATACCTGCCCCCCGTATATCTAGAAACGTAACGCTAAACGCTATAGGGCAAATTTAGCTACTTATTTCTCTGCTTAGAGGTCCCCCTCTTCTAAGAAAGGACGGTTACCTCCGTTACGGAGTAGACCTACGTCCCTCTTTCTCCTACTAATAGAAAACGGCGTACGCCTATCTATAGCTATAGTTAGGCGTTAGAAACGCGCGACCCTACCTCTAAGGTAGCTTATATCTCTCGTTCTACTATCTCTCGACTTACGGTTCTATATAAATATAACCGGTCGACTTCCCCGAAGATTCCGTTTACTATCTCTATAGAAGATAAGGTTATTTCCGACTACGCGTTAGTCGATACTAGTTCGAAGGCCTACGTAATAATAGATTTATAATAGGCTAAGGCCTAAAGTCTCGAGATCCTACTACTAGAGAAAGAAGTAGTAATACTCCTATTCGATACTAAAGATAATAGTAAAGAGCTTACTATACGCTACGGCACCTGCTACGACCTCTATATCTATAACTACCTAGAAGAAGAAGTCGTTTTCCGCCTTACTAATATAGAAGAAAGCTCTATTATCTTAGGCTACTCTTAGTTAGAGGCCTATAATCTAGAACTCCGTTCTAGCTACTTTATACTTTCGTTTTTAAGCACCTACTACTAGAAGAACTGCTTTATATCCGCTATATCCGAACTAGTCTAAATATATACGAAACGCCTTCTTTAAATAAAGGAAGACTCCCGCTAAATAACTTAAGTCTACTAGATCTCTTTCCGGACCGTAGTATTCTACGCCTTACTAGCTATATAGAGACGAGGTTACTACCTCTACTATATAACTATTAAGGATCTCTTATCTATTTTCTCTATAGAAGAAAAAGCTAAATTAGAATCCTAACTACTAGACTATCTAAGGGAGTTTAGTTTTGTCTTCTCCCTAAAGCTCGCTAATAAACTACTACTATACTATCCGTACGACTACGAGATTAAGCTTAAAGAAGGTAAAGAACCTCTATTCGGACCCCTTTATAGCATATCCCGCGACGAACTATAAGCCCTAAAAGAGTAGCTTATAGAGAACCTTAATAAGGGGTTTATCTACCCTAGCTTCTTGCCTATTACTTTACTTATTCTATTCGTTAAGAAACCTAAAGGAGGCCTACGGCTCTATATAGACTATCGTACGATTAACGAGCTTACTATAAAGGACCGCTACCTACTGCTGCTTATAACCGAAACGCTAAATAACTTAAACGGAATAAAGTACTTCCCTAAGATCGATATTATCTCCGCCTTTAATAACGTAAGGATAAAACCTAGCTAAGAGTATCTTACTACCTTCCGTACTCGTTTCGAACTATATAAGAGCTTAGTTATGCTATTTAGACTTACTAAAGCCCTAGGAACCTTCTAGAGGTTTATTAACGATATACTACGCGAATATCTAGACTAGTTCTATTTAGCTTACCTCGACGATATCCTAGTCTATAGCCGTACTTAGAAAGAGTACGAGAACTACCTCTAAGCTATCCTAAAGAAGCTAAGAGACGCGGGCCTCTATACTAAACTTTCGAAATGCGAATTCTTTAAAGAGGAGACGAGATTCTTAGGTATAATTATAGGCCGTAACGGCATTTATATAGACCCTAATAAGATCTAGGCTATCCGTAACTAGCCTACGCCTAAGAATATAACTAACGTATAATCCTACTTAGGCTTTGCGAACTTCTACTACCGTTTTATCTAAGGATTCTCTAAAATCTATTAACTGCTTATAAAACTAACCTATAAGGATACCCTATTCTCCTAGTCTACTAACTACGACTTTGCCTTTCGCTACCTTAAGAACGCGTTTATAGATAGTCCTATCCTAGCACCGTTCGACTAGACTAAAAAAGTAGTTATCGAAACTAATACCTCCGACTTCGTCTCTACTAGTATACTCTTATAGTATAATAATAAAGGGGTATTACGCCTAGTTGCCTTTTTCTTTTAGAAATACTCCTCTGCTAAGTATAACTATAAGATATATAATAAGGAACTATTAGCAATTATCCGCTATTTCGAGAAATAGCGTTCTAAGCTAAAAGGAGCTAAACACCTAATTAAAGTACTATCCGACTATAAAAACCTAGAGTACTTTACGACGACGAAGTAGCTTAATCGTCGCTAAGCCCGCTAGTCTAAGTTCCTATTACGGTTCTATTTTAAAATTATATACTAACTAGGCAAGCTAGGCTAAAAACCGGACTCTCTAACTAAGAGGTTAGGTAATCTGCCTAAAGAAGGAGATAAGCGCCTCCGCTACTAGAGCTAAGTAGTTTTAAAACGCGAGAACCTACTAGACCCTGCCTTAGAAGTACCCTAGCCGCCGCTAAAAACCTCGTTAAAGAAGAAGGTCTCGTTCTTAAAAACTATATCTATCCGGTTCCTACTCGAGAAGGAATAATAACTTTACGTATTCCCTATTTATAAAAGAGAATAAGAAACGCAAGAGTAACCTTCTAAAGAAACGATAGCTATTTAGATTCCCGAAGAACTATACGCCCTTCTAGACTGCGCTTATTCTACCGACGAGACTCTATAAGAGATTCTAGACGCTCTCCGTAAAGGTAAGAACTACTACCCGCTAATCTAACTATTCTAATATATAATAAGAGATAACCGTCTCTTCTACCGGAACCGCCTATATATCCTAAATAATAAGGAGATATATAACTAGGTACTCCGCCTCTATTATAAGATCCTAGCTATAGGATACCCTAGAAGAGCAAAGACCTATTAGATAGTCTCGCGTAGCTATTGCTAGAGAGGCCTTAGCACCTATATCTACCGTTAGGTCTAGAACTGCTATACTTATAATAGGATTAAGCCGAGTAAATAGAGATACTATAGATTACTATAGCCGTTGCTAACCCTAACCCGCGCTTAGGACTATATTTCGATAGACTTTATTACGCACCTACTAAAGTCCGATAGGTATAACGCTATCTTTATTATTATAGACTGCCTTACTAAACTACGCTACTATATCCCTTACTTTACGACCGACGGAGCCGAGGAAATCGCCTACCTATTCGTTAGGAATATATTTTAATTATACGGTAAACTACTAGATATCGTATCTAACCGAGACGCTAAGTTTATATCTAACTTTTAGAAGCACCTTATATAAAGGCTTAAGATTAAGTACTCCCCTTTAACCTTCTACTACTTATAAACTAATAGTTAGACCGAACGGATAAACGCTATTTTAGAATAGTACCTCCGCGCCTATATATTCTACTTATAAGACGACTAGGTAGAGTAGCTTCTACTAGTAGAATTCTCCGTAAACTCTATATTCTCTAAAACTACTAGCCTCTCTCCGTTCCTAGCTACTTATAGCTACTAACTACTCCTAGGTACGGAGGTTCTATAGTCTAGTATCGATCCGCTAGCTAGCTGCAATATAGAGTCCTTCGTCAAGGATATAAGAGCAATTACCGACTTCCTAAAAGCTAAGACTAGCCTAGCCTAGTCCCGCTATAAAGACGCTATAAATAGGCACTATAGTCCGTTATATACGTTTACCGTCGGCTAGAAAGTCTAGCTAGATGCCCGGAATATTAAGACGCTCCGCCTAACTAAGAAGCTCGACTAGAAGAACCTAGGCCTATTTATAGTCCTCGAAGTAAAGCCGTATACCTACCGCTTAGAACTGCCGCTAACTATTAAGCTATATCTAGTATTTAATAATAACCTTCTTACGCCTACTATAAAAGACCTATACCTAAATTAACGCGTAGAACCGCCGCTACTAGTCGAGGTATATAGAGTCGATAAGTAGGAAGTCGAAGATATTATCGACTTAAAAACCGACTATAGAGGCCCTAGAGGCCGGGAGCGCCTCTATTACGTAGTTAAGTAGAAGGGCTATAATATACTTACGACCGAACTAGCTAAGACGATAATAGAGGACGTCCCGCACCTCGTTCGCAATTTCTACTAGAGATACTCGCTAAAACTAGCCTCCTATCGAATACTAGTATAGCTACCGCCGTATACTCCTATAGGCCTCGAAAAAATTATATAACCCCGCTACTAGCGTCTTAGCACCCTCCGCTCCGCCTACGACGTCGCTGCTACTATAAACCGATACTTTCGCCGCTACCCTAGGTAGGATTCGAACCGCTAACCTTCCCGCCCTAGCGCCGAGCCGCCTTACTACTAGGCTAAGGAGGCTGCCCCCTAATTTTTAAAGTTATAATAGATCTAATTTCCTACTAAGTTATATAGCTAACTAATAAAGCTAGAGAAGGGTAGGCCTAAGATATATCTACCTAGAGGCTTTATTATATTAAGGGCCCTCTATAGTCTAGATACTTTAATACGCTATATAGAGGGAGTAGAGTTCTCCGCATCCGAGACTACTAATTTAAGTATCGGCACGATAATAAGTATAATGCCCTAGCGCTATACCTACGGAAGTAGTCCTAAAGATATAGTTATATAGTAAGTACGAATAAACCTAAGGTTATATAAATAGCGCTAGCTAAGCCCCTAATAAGAGGGCGGGTCGTTTTGCACCTTACTCCGCCTTATTCTTTTATACCTTCCTACTATACGTACTCGCCGCTACGCCTACTATCTATATTCGTACTACCGCTAGTACTACTATACTAAGAAGAAGTTACGGAGGACTTTACGCTAGAAGGGAAGGTACTATTACGGGCTAGGCCCGTAACTACTAGCCTATATATATCTAACGAGTTGCTAGGTAGTAGTAGATATATAACCTATATAATAGGGCCGCTCCGAGAGCCTACGGCTTACGTATTCCCTATAGGTTAGGTAACCTATAGAGAAGAGTTTCTTCTACTAACGCTTAAGGGAGAGGCTTCCTTCCTTTAAGCTACGTCCTATCGTTTAAGGCTACTTATACGGTAGACCGAGTACTATACTCTATCCGTAGCATCTATATCCGAACCGTTAGCGACTATACCTACCTTCCGTCCCTATACTACCCGTAATACCGTAGACCTATAGAACTCGCCTTTCCTCTAGAAACTATAATAATAGCTCCTAGAAAGGTATAATCGCTAACGACCGTAGAAACCTAGTTTATTTTACTAGTATAGTAGGTATTAACGGGTATAGAACGGTTAATAATATTCTTCGTAGAATAGGAAAAGATTAGGTACTAAGGTCCGCTTTAGCCTAATCTTAAGTATAGATATAGATAGAGCTAAAACGCGCTAAACTAAGCTAAAGAGTATCCTTAAGAAGATAGCTAGGCTAGTGCCTAAAGCGAATACGGCGCTAGATTATAAGATGCTCGAGAAGCTAGTAGAAAAGCTTACTAAAGAGGAGAAGGACTAGTTTAATAAGCCTATCTACGAGTATTCTCGTAGTAAAACTTTCTTCTTTAGAAATAAAGGCGAGTATAACTACTTTAGTTACTAGTACTATTTCTACTTTAGAGATCCTAAATTTAAAGGACTAGTCTTTAACTATATAGCCTAGTATAAGTTTCTTATAGAATTATATACGGATTCTAAGGAATTAGGAGCTTATAACGAGATAAGAGAATTTATTAGGAAATAAGTTCGGAACGTCCCTCTATTATCCCTACTAATTCGTCCTAGCTAGAAATCTAATAATACCCTTTATTAGAGCCTCTAGTATAAGTTTACGTAGAACCTAGATCTCTAGGAAAGGCTTTTATTTACTATACTATATAAATTAGTATACTCTAAGGCTAAAGACTGCTCTTATAGTATAGGGTTCTCTTATAATAAAGCTTCTATAAAGCGTCAAAGCGAATAGGAGCGGAATAAGCTTAAGAAGCGCCTTATAGAGCTAAGGGAGTATCTATTTAGGTAGCTAGATCTTGCTAGTAGGAGCCTTAGGCTACTTCTAGGAGCCTCTAGGGCTAGTTCTAGAACTACTAGAATAGCTTCGGACGCTAGTAGAGGTAGTCTTAGGAGCTTTAGAATACTTATAGATACTAGTAGAAGAGAGCTTCGAGATAGCTATAGGACGGAGTAGGGAGCTAAGTAGGTAGCTTTAGATACTAAGAGGGAACTAGTTAGGAACGATTAAGAATGCTAATATTATAGAAAGGGCGCTAAGTAAAGTCTTAACTAATCTACGTACGGACTAGCAAAACTTACTAAGTAAACTAGCTAGTTTAGTTCGATTATTACGTAACGTATATAATAATCTTATATTCTTACTCTTCCTAGAACTAGTTAGATAGCGTTTAGGAAGCATAGAGCTCTATTCCTAGTAGGATCCTCCTAGTAACCTACTCTTTTCTAACTACTTTAGAAACCTCTTTTTCTTATAGAACTTAGAATTTAAGATTCTCCTCCTAGATAAGTATTCTTACGACTCTAAAGATAGATACGAATCTAAGGGCGACTATAAACGAGCTATAGTTGCTAACGTTATATATAAGGACATTTACTAGACTTATAGGATTTGCTATAGTAAGCTACTACTAGACTTACTTCTAGACCTAGATACGTAAGCTAAATTCTCTCTAGAAATTAACGCATTTACGATATATAAGTAAGTAGTAGATAAGGTTAGATTCGTTAACGCGGATATATCTATAATAAATAGATCGAATCCTAGTAGGAATCTATATTAGAGAAAGAAAGCACTTATTATAGAGGAAGCTATACTACCTAGAATAGGCCCCTTTAACGAGAAATACTTAATTAAAAAGTTTTCTAGTATTCCGAAAGGTTTAAGGCTTACGCTAGAACGGCTCGCTTAAATTAAGCCTACTATTTTACTATTAGATCGGGAGCTATATCTTCTAACTAAAATACTATATAATCGGGAAGCTATACTTACTTAGAATTTCGAGTATCTTAGCTATATTTAGCCTAGTATTGCTCCTTTCTAGGTTATCTATACGATCTTATATAAGCTATAGTAGCATCCTAGTTTCCGACTCTAGAGCTCTTTTAAGAAGGAAGTCGTAAAAATACTCCGTAAGCGTATAGACGTAGGCGCTCTTAAACCGTACTATAGTGCCTACTAGAATCTATATTTTCTTATAAAGAAGAAGACTAACCTAGGAGAACTAAAGAAGTATCGCCTAATTAATACTATATAGAAGTTTAATACTATAACTATTCGCGATACTAACTTTCCTTCTAATATAAATAGTTTTTCTAAAGCTTTTATAGGTTATATAATCTCGTTCTTAGTTAATATCTTCTCTAGCTATAATTAGATTCTACTAGACGTAAGAAGTTAGGACCTTATAAGTTTCGATACTTCTTTTAGCCTACTACGCTAGACGACGCTACTATAGGGAGCTACGAACTCTATCGCTTAATTTATCTAAATTATTATGCTTATCCTTACTACTTAAATATCTTACGCTACTAAACCTTTCCTTAATAATATAGCTATTCGTAGGCTAAAAACGAAGTATAGTAACGAGTAGGTTAAACCTAGACTCTATCGATTTATATTAGAATATATTAGGAACTTAAATAAGGTACTTACTAATCTAGAAAGAGTAGAACTAACGGTTTACGGAGAAAAGCTATAGTTATACTATAAATAGATTAAGATAGTAGGTTACGTTACTAATAAATATAGTAGATACCTAGATACGGAACAAGTAGTTAAGCTCGTTAAATAGCCGACTCCTATAGACTAGAGAGAAGTCCGTATTCTTATAGGGATATTCGTATACTATAAGATCTAGCTTAAGGACTTCGCCTAGTTACTAAGACTACTCTTCTCTCTTCTAAAAAAGGACGTGAAGTTTACTTAGACGAAAGAATACTAGTAATTTAAGGATGCGATTACGGAACTCCTTATCTCTACGCTAGCGCTAGTAGCGCTAGACTATAAACTAGAGGGAGGACTAATTATAGTAGGCGTAGATTCTAGTCTCTACTCGTAGGGGTGCTATATATCTTAGTATAATAGAAGGGATAGTAGAATTCGATATCCTTCTCGATTCGAGTTAGGACTATTCTCTACTTCTAAGTAACGCTACGATGCTAGAAAGCGCGAGTATCTCGGTATTCTTAAAGTACTAAATAAGTATTATCCGTAGTTATTTAGTATTTTCTTCTAGCTAGAGGTAGACGCTAATACGCTAGTATATTAACTTAACTAGGCTACTACGGATCTCCTAAACGTAGCTATTATAAGGTAGCTAGCTTAGATTAGGTTATTTAACTTTAATATAGTATATATACCTAGGAAGAAGTATACGGCTGCTAACGGATTATCTCGCAAGCCTCTAATAGAGTAGGATACCTAAGAACTAGTAGAGGAGGGTAATATCGATAAGATAATCGATAACTAGTTTTTTGCCTACTCTGCCTACGACCTCGTCGCCTAAGTATTCCCTACTCGAGTAGAATTAGAGGAGAAAGTACTAAACGGTACCTACTCTTAGGACTCGAGGAATATTATATTCTTCCTTACTTACCTACGCTATCTACTAGGCCTATCCCTAATAGAATATAGGTCTTTATAGAAATATACGCTTAAGTTCTATATAAGTAAGGAGGGTTAGCTTATAAGATAGGATCGTACTAGTAGTATTCCTTAGAGAGTTATCGACGATAATAACTATCGTAATAGAATTATTACTAACTATTACGATTACTATAGACACCTAGGACTAGAACAAATATATAAGATAGTTACTAAATAATAGTAGTAGAACGGCGTTTATACCGTAGTAGTTTATTTCTATAAGAGTTGCTAGTAATATATACTTAGGAACGGTTACTAGCGTCCTAGACTACTCTATGCTTCTAAGAAATAGTATCTTAGGGAGCGATAGTACTTAGACGTAGTATTTATTAGCACCGGACTCTATTTTATTATTATAAGAGAGGCTATTTCTCGATAGCTAGAGGCCTAGTTAATACGTACGATAGGCAATTATAAGGTTAACGCTAGATACGTTACGAAGTTTATCTATAAGGACTTAATTTGCCGCTAGGAGGCTATAGCTAAGATCTATATAAACGGGGGCGGAGAGAACGTTTAAGAAGCGCTACTTATAAGCTACGGGATTAAGTAGGTTACGATCTCCTCCTACTATCTATAGGCTAATAGGATTATTAAATAGGGTTACCGTCTAATTCTAGCGGCCCTCTCTAAGCTTATAGGCAGAGGAGTAAGCGCTATAGCTAAGTATATTCCCTCGGTTCTTTAGATAGAACGTACTACGACAAACTAGATAATAGGGCTAACTCTAGTAGAGATAATAATAGGCAGGAATACTATATTGCTAGTAGAGCTTAAATTCTAAACTTACTAAGTAGCTAAGTAGGGGATAGTCTATAACCGTCCTTTCTTATTAGCAATACGAGCTATAGCTATAGAACGAATATATATAATACTTAAGAAAGCTCGTGCCTAATAGAACCGGCTAAGAAAGCATAATATTAAGTACTTTAATAACTATAAGAACGCTAATTAGCAGGAGCTTTATTCTAGGTAGATAGTAGTCGTTTACTAATTAGAACTAAAAACGAGATTCTCGAATAAGCTATAGTACCGATAGCGAGGTCCGTTTCTTATATATACTATTATTCGTAAAGGAAAGGCGTATAAGATTAAGGAGCTTAGTAGGGAGGTTCTTTACTATACGTTCCCTAGGTTTAACTTAAAGCTAGTACTATACTAGAGGGATCCGGAGGCTATAGTTCCTTAAGAGAATAACTTTAATCTAGAGTAGCTAGGTCCTCTACCTCCTAAGCTACGGCCGCGTAGCTATCTATACTCTTAGATCTAGGTTAGTAAGCTATTAGGAATAACTTAAGAAGAGAGGAAGGAGTATATCTGCTAGCTAGACATTCTAATACTAGAGGAATCCTAGTAGGCCCCTAATTTTTTTAAAAAAAATTGTTTCTATTACGTCCGTATTAGTATAAGAAATAGGGAGAAACGTATTACTTATTACTCTTATATAGCTAGTACTATAAGAAAGGGAGGATTAGTAGTAGAAGTAGAATAGACCTTAGGAAGCTAGATAAGAGAGCTATTACTATAAACGAGAGGATCTACTATTAGGAGAATACTAGTTTCTAACTAGTAGAGGTTAGAATAGGTCCTGCAAATTAAGTCGGTTCCGGGTTTAGGTCGGTTCTTAGGGGACCTAGACCTAGACCTAAGTAGCCGGGTCTTCGGACCCGACCCGAATCGAGTTAGGTTAGGTCTTATAGTCGCTAGTTCTAGGATAGGTCCTAACTCCGGACCTAACTTAAACTATTAGGTCCGTAGAAAAATAAGTTATAATCGGGAATGTTACTAATAGGATCGATAGAGGGTGCAATTCTATATATAGTAAAATATATAAGTATAAAGAATAAGTCGGTACTCGCAAAAGATCTAGATTAAGGATATATATATAAGGTATTCTAAATGTATATACCGACTATAGCTGCCGACTACCGTTACCGACTATACTATATAGAGTATTAAGGCTAGTACGTACCGCTTAGCTTTTGCGAAAATAACTCCTTCCGCTTGCGTATACTCTTATAAGCATATTTCGGAGCTATAGGTTCCTCGTTATCGCTAATCGCTTCGAACCTCCTCTAACTTAATATTGCCTTATAATCTACCTAAACCTAATGCTACTATACGTTAACTTTAGGTACTAAAGGCTAGAACGTACTTAATATTAGTAGCGCCTTCTCTGCTAGGGCATCTCGAGCTTACTACTACTTATTACGCTCTCGAGAGCGATAGTATATAATATTGCTAAACGTCGAAGGGTCGTACGATCGATTATAGCGGCTCTAGTGCCTTACTATACTAAAGTCTCGCTTATAACCTATACTAGCTGCTAGTATATATAGGAAGTCGCGTGCTATAAGCGTATATACGGGATACTCTAATATAATAAGTTTCTAGGAGCGTAGTAGATACTCGATAGAATAAGCGTTCGAGTCTTTAAACCTTGCGTATCGATAGCGCGTAACTTTATCTAGTTTAGTAGAAGATCGAACGATAGAAGACGTTAGCTATAGGGTATTAGTAGAGTTAGAGTCGTTATCTTTAGATATAGAACGTATGCCTATAGCGAAGGAGGTAGTAGAGCGGCGTAAGGGCTATTAAGACTTTGCCCTAGTCGCAGCCGCTATAGGTTTATATCGCGTATATTTAAGGCGGAATTTTAACTAGTAGTAGTCCTTAAATAATAAGTTTAGCCCTTTACCGGAAAAGGCGTCCTAGCTCTAAAAATTACGTTTTATCGCTAGATTAAGTAAGATTGCAATGCTATATATATTACTAAAACGGTCCTAGGTAGTAGTATAGTACTTAACGAGTTTCGTAAACGTAGCCTATAGCGCGGCGTAGATCTCTTACTACTACGGCTTAGTTTTATATTTTAATTTCTCGTCCGTAATATCGAGGATATTAAAGAGGGTATTATAGTACCCGAGGACGAGGTATATAGTTAGGCCTTTAGTAGTGCCGATTATAGTTATAGCTTTCGCGAACGGTAGCGTAAGGTCGATAATATATTCGATTCTTTTCTACTCCGTATAACCTAGGCTTAATTTAGGCTAGCTTTAATTCTCGATAAACTTATCGATAATATCTCGTAGTCGTAAGTAGTAGATAAGTATAATCGTAGTAGAGCTTTAGCGGGTTTTTATATCTTATATTAGTTGTAGTAGTTATATAGCGGGGACTTTCTTCTATCGCTTATACTACTTCGGATATAGTAAAGGATCCTATAATCGATCTCGTTATAACTATATAAATGCCTTATAACGTTACGTACTAAAGTTAACCTTTATAGCTAGCTTACGGACCTATCTTAAGCGTATAAGCTTTTGCCGACTATATATAACGACTATACTAGGCTACGTAACTATCTAAGCGAAGGAGAGTCGAATAGTACCTTTAGAAGAATAGCTAGAATCCTAATATCGCCCTACGTTATTAGGTCTAGTTTAATCCGGTTAAGCGCGCGTATATTAGCCTCCTCTTCCTATCTTTCCTATAGCTCGTTCTTAGGGTTAATCTTTAGAGCGGTAAAGAAATCTTTTAACGATAGTTAAATAACGTATACGAAGTATAGAAACCGTTCCGGACGAGAAATCTCTATCTCCTTAGACTCCGGTAGTAGAAGAGGGAGATTATATATTAATACTAACGGTTTTATAATACGCGTATATTATCGAAAGCAGATATCGATAGCTTGCATACTTTAATATATTAGCTAAGTACTTAATGCGGGAGGGAGGCTTAAGTATATATAGTAGCATAAAGAGTATTATTATTCGTAGTATTATCTATAGTAAGAGCTATAAGTCTTTTATATATATTAAATTAGGTAAGAGTATTATAGAGTATATTAGCGAGATAATTACCGGTATAGGAGCCTATAATATAAAGGAAGGCTAGTATTGCCTTATGCTAGCTTTATCGATTATTAATCTAATAGTATCTAATAGTAAGAAAGGATGCTTATAAGGTACTAGCGTACTACCCGTTAAGCGCAACCGCTACGCGGAAAGTACTAGTAAGCTATTCTTTAAGCTTCTATTCGGACTAAGTAATAGCGTCCTAAATATACGTCTTTATAGTACCTACGCTCTTAAAATCGATAGTGCCGACTTTTTCTACGAGGCACTTATAAGTACGTCGGATAGTAGGGCTTTTAAAGAAGTTTAAAGGCAAGCTAAGCTTAGAAACTATTAAGCTATATAACTCCGGAAACTTAGAGCAATAGCAATAATCGGTTCTAGTATAACCTTTCTTCTATTAATCCTATATAAAGGTAGCGTTAGCTTATATAAGTTCCGTATATAGTTTATAATATTCGCGCTATTAAAAGCGGGTGCATAGTATAGTCGGCATCTATAGTTAGCTTACCTAGCTAGTACGGAGTACGCGAATACTTATAGCTCTCGCCCTTATAGCACTAATCCTCTCTATTATTATTTCCCTCTCGTAAGTAGTTTATTAGTAGTCTATAGAGTATAGATGCTTCGCTAATGCCCTAGTCCCGTCTCCTAGTCCTAAATGCTTAAGCACCGAATCGCATTTAATATATACGACTTTCGGCTCTATAGAATCGCAGTTAATACCCTTCTAGAAGAACTCCTAAGACTATAAAGTTCGCTAATTTAAATTCTACTTTATAGGGTTCGTTAACGTCCTTCTATACTTCTATCGATGTCTCGCGGTCTCTATCTACTAGCGCTAGTTATAAAAAGCCTCGAAAGCTTTACTATAGGTTAGTCGCTATATCTATATATTATTAATCTTATCCTAGGATTTATAACTAGTTAGTAGCTCGGTAAGGGTAGCTAGAGGTAGCGTTCGATCTTTATCGGCCCTAGAACGACTAGAAGAGCTAGCGATTGCCCGGCGTGCTTGTTAACGATTAATAACGGACTTAATAGAGCTAGAGTCTACGAAGAACGACGATTATAACGCTAGTAACGACTATTAACGCTCGCGAAGGCGAGTACTAAACCGTCTAAAGGAAGGTAGTACGGTACCTATCGCAGCTCTTAAGGGTATAATCGGCGGTATCGTAGATAGTATGCCTTTAATAATAGTATTAGTATAAAACGGAGGACCGTAAAAATAGAGAGAATAGTATAGTTATGCATAAGATAGGACTAAGCGACGGTAAGGGTAAATTAGCTTTTTATCGCGTATACTAGCTACGGACCCCTAGAAAAAGACCTATAAGCAATTATATTAGCCTTTTTATAGTAGAAATTAGGCTTTTAACTTATCCTTCCCGATTTTGCCGGCTGCTATATAATATAGCCTCTTTATATCCTAAAAGCGGGCAGGAAAGTTATCTGCGATATATAGCTTATTCTTACCTTTATATAGTAGCTAGGTAAGAATATCTCGAAAGCTAGCTCCGCTATCGTAGCCTTTATCGATAATAGCATCTAAAATAATACTACGGTATTTACTCTTATCTATATTAAACGGCCGAGCGCAGACCTCGAAGGCTAGCTTATTTAGCTACGGCGTAGTATTAGTAATAGGAATATAGAACCCGTTACTAAACTAATCGTAGTTAGCTAGAATAAGCTAGTCTAGTCTAGGCATATAAGTTATATTAGGGAGCTTAAACGCCTTGTCTTATTTCTTAGTTCTCTAGGATATATAGTTACGAAAGATAGTATAGTAATATTAGAGGAAAATCTCTATAGCTATAGGCGGGCGGCTATCCCTAATAAGCTCCTATTAATAGTTAGCGTATAGTCGGCAGATATAGTTAGCAACGCCTTACCTATACCTTCCGGGCTAAGACTAAAGTCCGTAGGATTTATATTAGCCTTAAGTATAGCTTCCTAAACTAGCGTATTATATATTTCTTATTCGACCTAAGCTAGCGGTATATTTTCTATTAGACTCGTTAGTTGCTATAAGCGTATAGTATTAATACGTTAACTTACCTCTGCTTCTATATTATCTTATACGTATTTCCGCGTATTGCCTTTACTATACTAGAGTACTAGATTTACCCTCTACCTACTAGAACTCGGTCGCTCTTTCGATAACTTAGCTAGAAACTCTATCTAGCTATTATACTTCTCTAGAAGAATAATCGCCCGCACTTTATTCTTAAATTGCTATATAGCTTTATACTAGAAGCCGTAAGTTATATAGCTATCTTATATAGCCTGCTCGTTTTAAGCAGCCCTTATTACGCCTACCGCCTTATAGTCGTTACTTTAGGTAGGGAGCTAGTACTACTTAAACTACTTTAAATTTAGTTTAAAGTCCGGAATTAAATGCTACTGCTAGTCTTCTAAATCTTTATAATTAGTAGGTAAATTATAGTATAGTACGCACGCCTCTTTCGAGTCTCTACTATTACCTAGTTTATAGTAGAAGGACTCCGGATCTTCTTTAGCCGCCTTTTTAGTAGGTACGTTATAGGCTGCCTTTAACTCTTTATTCTTACTACAACTTATTAGCATTACCGACTATAGACGCTAACTACGGGATTGTTAACTTACGCTCTCTAATTATATTCGGCGTAGTACGCCTTTCTCTAGGTCTTAATCTATAGCTTTTACTCCCTAGAAGATAAGCTAGCCTACTAAGTATACTTGCTAATCTACTTCTTCTTATATCTAGCAAACGCTATATTTCTAGCCTTACGATACTTATCTACTGCTTTTTCTTCTACTAATATATCCGCGCGTTAGCTACGCTCGCGGAGAGTATTAGGGTTAGTAAAGTAGTTAGCTATATCTTTCTTAGTGCTGCCTAGACGCGCTATAAGTCCGCTGCTAGTAGGCGTATTAATATTATCGCTATTAATATAAGCGCGTTTAGAAGTATTATTAGTTATCTTCTTACTTATTGCGTATCGCTTCTTAGGCGCTATAGTCGCAGATATATCGGAAATATATCGCCTTTAATGCAAATACTATTGCGAGCTATAAATTTAATACGCGTATAATTATTATTAATAAAATAGTAGTAGCGGTAATAGCAGTATAGGTAGCGCTAAATGCGATAGTCGGTAATATTATAGAAGCTAGCTATAACGAATTCGGGAGTTTACTAGCGTAAAGTCTTAGCACCGGCTTCTACCGCCCTACTATAACCCCGGATTTTTCTACCGATAATTTCGTAGTCGGCGATAGTAGTTAGTAGTATTAATACTATACTAGATAGGACCTATATATTCCCTCTTATATTGTTAACTTCCTAGGTAAGTAGGCCGTCGTATAGCTTCCTCTTCTTCTATATTTCTGCTACTTATTATATAACCTACTACTAATAATAATCTCGACTACTATTTACGACCTTTTTACCTTCCTTAACCGCTAACGCTAATACTACGAAGCATCTTAACCCCTAATTTAATAGCGCCGGCACTATTATAATAGCCTCTAGTAGGCTAGAACGCTTAGTAGAAGCGCTACGCCTACTAAATTCCGGCAATAGTATAATTAGAAAGTAGCGTAGAAAGCGAGAAGAATTAGCTATCCCTGCCGCATAGTAACTCTACTGCTAACTAGCTCTCTAGCGACTCTAAATGCTTATAAGAACTGCTATGCCTACTAGATTTCGGTAATAGTATACTCGGAAAGTAGCGCAAAAAGTAAGAAGAATTAGCTATTCTCTACCGCTATATAGCAACTCTACTACTAACTAGCTCTAAAGCGTTCTTACGCTATAACTCTATAGAAGCTACTATATTAATGCTACTACCGCCGGCTCTTTAACTAGATAATGCCGCCTTAGAAGCTAAGTTTCGGAAGCAAAAGGCTACCTATAATAAAAAATTAAAGGCTAGTACTCTAACGATAGAGGAAGAAATTAAATTTATAAAAATTAGTATATACTATAATGCCTATTAGCGAAAGATCGATATAGATAGGCGTGCCGACGAAGATTAGTTACTAGAGCCTAATACTAAAAGTAGGCTCTTTATCTATAATACCGACTACTTTATGCCGTATAGTATAGAGTCTAGTAATAATAAAGGCGGAGCGTCTTTTCCGTTTGCTACCCGAACTAGATTAGGTACTAAACGCAAAGCTACTATTAACGAGGATAACGACGCTACTTCCGCTATAGCTATAATATAGAATATAGCGAAGCCCTATAAGCAGCCTACTTGCTAGTCGTTTACGGACGTTAATATTAATACTATCTTAAATAAGGCTAACGAGAGAAGAAAGAATAACGTAAAGAAGGGCAAGGCTATAGGTAAGCCTAGAGGGCGCGCAAAGAAGCAACCCCTCTAGGCTTAAGCTAATCTTACTAATATTAAAAGCATATTTAGAATAAACGTATTTAAGGATACCGAGAAGAACGCTAATCTTTATAACTAGCCGAACTTTAGTAGGACGAAGCGCAAAGCCGATATATTAAAGCAACTTATCGCCTCTATACTATAGGAGAATCGCAAGACTGCTACTATAGATAAGCGCTTTCTTAACGAAGCTTGCAAGTCCTTTAACGGCACTAGCGCTATTAAAGCAAGTCTAGATAGTAATTAGCTTATTAAGGGGATAAGGTTAATATTAAAGTATTACTAAGTCCTTAGTACTACCTTTATATATAAGCGTAAGACCGAGCTCTATAAGCGTAGGGGCAGCATTCTTATAGATAAGATAGACCTCGGGAAGACTATTATAATGCTTATAAATATCGTTAGTAGCAAGTCGTCGAACCTATAGTAGAAATATACGCTAATCGTAGCAATCTTTCCGTTATATAATTTATAGGAGGCTGCGCCCTACTATAACTACGCATTTCTCTAGCTATAGTTTTATAGTTAGCGATTATAGTTAGTAGTAATTCTATAGTACTAGAGAGGATACGGCATAAACTATCGCTAGCACTATTACGTACTATAGTATTATAGAATAGTTCTTCTAGCAATATATCCTCGAAGATACGCTAAGGGAGCCTACGAATATACTATAGTAGGCGATTCGTCCTATCTAAGTATAACGGCATATAAGAGTATTATAGCGATAACGATAGCGGGAAAGCTAATATATATCCGAGATAGGCTAGCGTATCGGCAGCTACGGGAGGCTAGGAGTATAGTATATATACTTAAAAAAGTTCCGTAGCTACCCGGGCCGGGCATACCCCTATATACGGCCTTAATTTCCGGTACCTCTCGATGCCCTAATACTCTTAATTCTATCTATCTCCTTTTTTATCTAACCTCTAATAACCCTTATACTATCTCTTTTTCCTTCTATCTACGATGCCTTCCCTTCTACTAGACGATTTAGATAGTAATTCCAACGGGCTAGTATTAAACTCTAGCCCGCCTTTAGGTCTTACTAATATATAGATTAGAGATTTATCTAGTTCTAGGGGGCCGCAACTAGGTGCTTTAAAATCGAATCTACGTCGACGTATATAGCTCCTAAAGGCTACGAGAACGGAGTCTTCTATATACCGTAAACTACTAGCTCTAAGAAAAAGGATAATAGCTACGAAGACTATACTCCGACGGCCCTAATCTAGTATTATAAAAAGGCGGTTTAAGCTAGGAACGATAGCTCTCTATAAGATTCGAAAGCTTTAGAAGATAACCGCGCTATGCATTTAGAAGATCCCGTTCTAATAACTAGTCCGCGAGATTATAATACGGTTTAGTAATAGCCTTCGTATCTAAGCGTTAGCGCTAGATTATCTTTAGGAGGCAGTAGAAGCTTTTCTTACTACTAAACTCGAGGTTTCTAATCTCCTAGCTATTTATATAAAGCGGGTTACTCTACTAGCGAAAGATATATATCTCTACGGTCGTTTACGACGTCGATTTATAGAGTAAGATAGAGGAGGCAAAACTAGTATAGGTTTATAATATTCTGCCGACTATAAGTACCGACTACGTTTTCGTAGCCTATATCTCCTCCGGTGCTAGAATCGTATAGCGTTCTAGCGTTACGGCTAAAGCTAGCGCTAGTAAGCTTAGAGCTAGCGGAAGTTAGCCTATTTACCCTTACTATAATATTAACGCCGCTAGCACTACTACTACCTGCACTACTACTACTATCTTATCGGCGCCTTCGCTACGCCTATTACGTTATCGCCTTGCCTTAAAATACCCTTCTATTAAGTTGCGCAATTTCTATATAAAAGTTATAGTAGCGCGCGCTATTTCTAGTCTTTAAGGCATATCGACCGGTAAGGGAACTAGATACGGCGATCTAGACGCCCCTTAAGATAATAGCGCATACCCGCAACTATAGCTAAGTAGATTTAAGGATAGATACCCTCTCGCTAAATCCCCTAGCCCCGAGCCCTTCTACTAGCTAAGTATAGAGCATTAGATTAACTCTAATCTATATAAGTATAACGCTGTTTTTATACTCCTTAATATATACTAATATATTTTTAGAAAATTTCGGAATAAATAGGCACTTTTAATTAGGCGGATAGGCGCTAGATATCGGCGGATAGGCGCTAGATATTAGCGGAGACTAGGACGATAATAACGATAATACTAAGGGCAAGGATAAGAGCGAGGACGAGAGCGAGGACGAGAGCGAGGACGAGAGCGAGGACGATAAGGGTCTAGATCCTATTTTCGGCATTAATATAACTAGGGGATAATATAGCGTAAAGGCGCTATAGAAGACTATTCCGGGACCGCTGCCGATTAGCGTTAAGACTCTAATAACGACCTAACCTAGCGGCAATAAGAAAAAGAAGAAGAGAGGCATCGATAGATAGAAACTTATATAGTTCTATGCCCGTAATAAGAGAGCTAGGGAAGATGCCTAGAAGATACCGGTAGGAAAAGCTCCTAGAAAAGGTCCTATAAAAGGAGGATTAAATCGTATAGCTAAAGAAGGAGTTAAAAAGCCTTACCGCTATAAGCTAGGTAGTAAGTTTTATAGTTAGTATCTATAGTCGGCATTGCTAACGCTTCCCTTAGCTATCGCTCTTTGCGAAATCCGCAGATACTAGAAGACTACCGAGCTTCTCCTCCCTAAGTCCCCTTTCTACCGTCTAATCCGTAAGATCGCTTTAGGCTATAAGCCTAACTGCCGCTTCTAAGCTAGCGCCCTTAATACTCTGCAAGAGTATACTAAAGCTACTATAGTGCAGCTTTTTAAAAATAAGTCCCTTAGTATTCGTCTACGTTATCCGTATACTAAAAATTATATTAGGTAGTAATCTAGCTGCCGTCTATACTAATAGAGTTACGATTTAGAAGAAGGATATACTATTTATAAAGAGAATCCTAAGCAACTTTAGGGTTTATATTTTTAAGCCTAAATAACTTAGCGAGTACGAAGTTATTCTATAAAATAAGCAGTATTATATCCTATAGTCGGCATATATAGCCGGCATAGATTCTTAATACGTAGCGCAAAGCACGAATAAAAGCGTATAAATATTAAAATTGTCGAATTTTCTATCTTATTCTTATCTCTCTTTTTCTTACTATAACTACTTCTATAACTTACGATTAATAGCGACGATTATTTTTAGAGTTCTTAGCTATTTAGAATTCTTAGACCTAGGTATAGACCCGTTTAGAGACCTATTATAGACCCGTTAGGACCTAGACTTTTCTCTCCGGGTCCGGACCTAGGTAGGAACCGGTCTAGACCCGACCTAACTATATAGTTCTTCTAAACTTAGGTCTTAGACCTAACCCGGACCCGACCCGACCTATTCTAACCTCTACTAACTAGCCTAGGCTTCTAGAAGTAACGAGGGATAAGATTAGGCGACTCTTACTTAATTTTAGCTAATAGCTACCTAAAAGTAATCGCGAAAACGTATATACTTTCTTATTTCTAGTAGTAAAAATAAAGCGAACTAGCTAGTTTACTTCGAACGGCGCTAAGGATCCTCTAACGTATAGCTACGAATACCGTTACGTCTAGGTAGCAGGTTTAAGTATAAAACTCCTCTCCTTTTCGGCTCTTCTAGTCTCTTCTTAGTCTTATTAACCTTAATATTTACTTTAAGGATAATAACCCTTAAAGGTTACTATAGTAACTACTCTAGTTCCGCTAAGTATAGGCGGTAGTAGTAACGATAGTTATATAGAGTTTTTAAGTAAATAAACTAGGAAAACTCTATATAAGAACCTCTTCTATACGCATACTAACTATTCTTACTGCTACTAGCATAAACTTATCTATTTAGAAGACCTATACGTTCGCCGCTTTACGCGCTCTTAAGAACTCGCTTATAGAAACGCCTACCCCTAACTAGCTCCCTCTACTTATATATAGTATACTCCCTTCTATATAGTCTATTTTCTCTTCCTCTACCTTACTAGTATAATAACCGACTAGGATATTACTATAACTAACGCGACTACTAAAGCGCCTACCTCTAAGCCTAAGGCGGTAGTCCGCTACTCTAACTCTAACGCGCTCGCCTATGCCGCCGACTCTAAGCTAGCTAATTTCTATAACTTTATACTTAATATTTCTAAGCTAGGTAGGTAGCGCACTTATATATAGATACTAGAAGCTATTACGAATATAAGAATAGAAGAAGAGAAGTAGACTATTCTACGCTCCGTCTATAGCGCTATTTAGAGAGACGACGACTATCGTGCTTTTATTATCTTCTAATTTATTTAAGAACTTAGCTAGCGTGCCTCCTCTCGCGCTTAAGAAAGAGTACTAGAAGGACTAAAAGGCGTAATAGATATCTATAAGAGAGGCAAGTAGTTTGCTAAAAAGTAGGAGGGTCTCCTCGACATACTATAGAACTCTTTTAGCTCGGATAGAGAGTTCCCCTACTTTAACTTCCTTAATTCTACGTTTAAGATCTATAAGAAGGCTAGCTAGTATCTCTACTACTTTATACTATTTAAGAACGTCCCTACTAAGAATCTCTAACTACTAGTCCTAACCTAGTCTAAATAGATACTATACTAGGCTCTTTATAATAGAAAGAAGGAGAATCTATTCCGCCCTATATCTAGCTACGTCTTAGGTAAATTTTAGAAGGCTAGCTTCGTTAAGAGTATAGAGGCTATATTCTAGTTAGACCTATTTAGCTATAAGAACCTCTAGATTATCGATAAGAACGGCTTCGCCGTTATAGACGCCTACTTTATTATCCTTAAGAATAAGATCTCTAGAGTGTCTAATACTAATAATAAAGCCGGAGGCTTAGCTATAAGTAGGCTACTTAGTAAGCCCTCTAAGTCTAGCTACGACTTCCTTAGCTACTTTAATCTAGCTTCTAACGAGTTTAAGAGCTTCTATAAAGAAGCCGAGCGCTAGGTCCGCGAGAAAATAAACCTCGCTAATAAAGACTAACTACGCCCTAATACGTTCGCGTATCTATACTATAAGATTAGAGACCTCTACTACGAGAACTATAAGCTTAAGGCGCTAAACTACTAGTAAGAAGAAGCTAGTAAGAGCAAGGCCGTAGTAACTTACTCTCGATTCGTTACTATAGCCTTAGAGCTAGAAATAATTATTTTAGTTCGTCTACGCGAACTAGCTAGTAGGGTAAAAGAATAAGTAATACGTTACGAGACGTATAGCTATAATAAGAACCTATTAGACGATTTAGTTAATAAGGCGATTAAGAAGCCTTATTTAGATCTTAGGGAAGTCCGCGTCCGCGTTACTATTTTATATACTAACTACCTCGAAGAGCGCTATAAGAATAGTATATACGGAAAGCTAGATATAATTCCCCTTAATAAGTACAAATCCCTAGATATTAGTCCTCCCTTCTACCGTACCTATATAGTAGAAATAGCTAAGGTAGTTAGCCTTCTAGTAGAAGAATCGATAATAACGGCGTCTAATCGCCTTTACGACTTATAGAATATCTCCTACGGACTATACCTACTAGCAAAGGGATCGATTAACGACGTATCTAATAACTTAAGGAAAGACCTATAGATATAGAAAATAGACGTAATAGACCGATAGGCTAGTAAGAGCTAGCTACGTAATATAGAGAAGGCTATAGTAAAGGCCGTAGCTAATAAGAAGGCTTAGAAGAAGGCTAAGTATAAGGCTAATACTAATAATAAAGAGAATAGTAGCTCTAAGAAGAAGACTCGCCTAAAGCTATAGGTTAAAGATGCCGAGGATTCTACGCCTATACCTACGGCTTACTTTCTAAAGAAGTCTAAAAAGAGTAAGAAGTCTAAGAAGGCTAAGGGGAAGTAGCATACGAGCTTAAACGAAGCGAACTAGCTAGTTTAATTCGATAATAATTATAGCGACGGAGAAGAAGCTACTTAAGAGACTATTCTAGAGGCTAACGATAATAAGCTTAGGCCTATACGAATTAAGCTAGACTTTACTAATACCCGCTTATCTTACTTAGAATTTAAGACTATTCGAGATATATAGAAAGCTTAGAATAGAAAGGTTCTTAAAGACGGCTTTAACGTATTTAGTAGCCTTCTTAATTAGTAGGTAAAGGATGCAGATATAGTTTCCTAGATATATTAAGAATTCGACCTATACTACTACTACCTCCGCCGCCGCTATAATATATATAAATAGATACTAAATATGTTCTTCTCCCTTACCTAGTAGCTAATATAGCAAGACCCGACTATCTAGTTACTTAATATCCTAGTATAAGATTCTCTACGTAATAAGGCTATATATAGATTTATCGCGTACTCTATAATAGCTTAGTACTAGTAGGGAGAGCCTACCGGCAGGATTAACCTAACGATCCTAATTATTAAGGGGAACTAAGCTACTAGCAAAAAGTTTATTAAAGACCTACTAGTAGCATAGAAAGATAGGCAAGAGACTACCTATACGATTACTATAGTTTCTCTTAATAGTACTCTTCCTAGATATAGACTAGTTATATAGGTGCCTAACTATAAGCTATAGGTTAACTTTAACGATAAGGAGAAAGACGAGGCTAAATACGCTAAGTTTAATATTATTAGTAGTACTAGCTACCTAGGTCTAATCTACGATATAGTTAATAAGCTTAATAATAACAAGAACGAGGACTCGGATACTAAGTAGACGCTAGTCTATATCTCGGACTAAGGAAAGGATAGCCTATAGAACGCTAGCCTACGCCTATAAAACGTCTCGACTATACCTAGCAACTTAGTACTAATATATTAGACGATTACCTACGAAGAGAATTCTAGCGTCTTATTACGAAGTATAGTCTACCTAACGCTTATTAAGTACTATAATTAAGAGCTAGTTAGAAAGAATACCCTAAGCTTCCTAGAGGTCCTTATTAGTAATATTATAATGCTACTAATATCTAAGACGTTTATAGGCGCTAACTTCCCTAATAAGCTATAGGAGCGTAGGCTCCCCTAGAAGCAATAGCTTAATAGCGTTAGGCTAGTTTCGGACGCGTTAATAAGACGCTATAGCTAGGAAGAACTAGAAGTAAGCTAAGAGGCTCTTATACTACTATATATAAACCGCGATACCTTTAAGAAGTAGCACGAATAGGTCTAGGTTCTATAGGCAAAGAAGAGATTTGCGTAGCTATACGAGTACTTAATAGAGGCTAAAAAGGCTATAGTAAAAGAGTAGAGCTTCTTCCTATATATTAAGAAGGCCCTTAGGAGCTAGTTAAAGTACTTTATATTTAATAGCGCTAACTATCTAGACAATAAGGAAGACGAGTTTAAGGAGATTAGTATAGCTATATATATATAGTAAATAGAACTAGCTAGTTTAGTTCGGCAAAGGAAAATAGTAACGTTATAAACGTCTAATACGTTAAGAAGGGATAGTACTTAGTTTATTATTTTATAGAAGTTAGTTCTGCTAAACTATCTTTTTAGAATAGTTATCTTATTTATTAGAGTGTCTATTCGGATATAAAGAAAGGGAGGATTAATAGGCGGAAACCGTATATCCTTAGTAGCTTAGGTACCTATAAAAGCGCGAGCTTAGGCTCTCCTCTATAGGAATTAATTATCTACCCTACGTTTCTTATTTATAGTTCTAGTACTATTATACGTTCTATGCGTACCCGCCCTACTAGCTAATACGAGAGACGATATAGCTAATATAAGGGTTCGCGAGCTAAACGTAGAAACGTAACTACGAGCGTAGCTATTCCTTAATCTAAACTATAGTACTTATAAGAATTCCTAAGCCTAGCTACCTAGAGACGAGAGGCGAGAACTACGCGTTATTACGCTACGTGCGACTACTATATACCTAATTCTAGGGCTATTAGGCCTTAGCGATATAGATATATACGCCTAGTTAGCTATAAGCTAGTTAGAGTAGTATAGGATTCTCGCATTACTACTATAGCTTCTAGGAGTAGGCCCTCTCTTTTTCTAAGTTATAGTTCTAGAGATTAGAGTTAGGATATTCTTTTTTCTTATAGCCTACTATTACGGTTTATAATTAGCTAGACCTAATTACGAGACTATTACGTATTAGAAGGGAGCGACGCTTAGCCTCTAGGGCTTAGCGACTGCCCTAGTCTACTAAGCGACGTAAGAAATATAGAGCGACGCGACTATCTAAGAGCGACGCGACCGCTCTTTACTATAGCTACTACTCTTAATAAGAGAAGAGAGGATCTCTTACGTATATAGTAGCGATAAGTATCGCCTCTCTAGATAGTTATCGCGTATAACTTACTATTTAATCTTACTAAAAGGAATTTAAGACTCTTAGCTTAGATATTAATACTCCTACCTTATTCCTCCTTATAGATATTCGATAAGCTTAATCCCGATTAAACTTAGCTTCTGCTTAGTAATATTATTAGGCTCGACCCTCTAGTTAAAACCTAATAGCTTTATACGCCCTTAAGAATATCTACTTTAGGAAGTATTAGGGGAGTTCCTACTCCTAGCGAGATAGGATCTAGCCGCGGAAAGGCAGTTTAACTACTAAGAGCAATAATACTAGATAACTCCGGCGACGAAGATTAAGGCTAACTCGTAATAAAAGGACTTAAACTAGCTAAGCCTAATTTCTACTATAGAGACTAAAACAAGTTCGATAATTAGGTTAACTAAATAGACATATACTTTATATTTAACTATATTAGCTTAGTGCTTAGAACTATTTTTGCCTATACGTTCTTTAGAGGAAGTGCATAAAATTAGATTAAACCCTACCTTAAGGCTTATACTAATTCCTAAGAAACCTAGGACTCTACTAGTATATTTAGGGACTACGCTACGTTTAAGATTAAGTTTAAGGAGATCTTTAGATCTTCTAACGAGGTAACCTAGGCAATTAGGGTTATCTAGCATCTAAAGCAACGAACCTCTATATCTAAATATATAGTAAAGTTCGAGGAATACTCTTAAATTACTAGATAGGATAAAAGAGCGTTAATAATAATATTTAGACGTAGACTTAAAGACTCGGTTAAAGACTAGTTAATAACTTATAGTAGATAATAAGACACTTTTAAGCATTTAACTAAAGTAGCAATTAAGGTTAATAACTAGCTCTACGAGAGAGCTCTAGAAAGACGATTTAATTCTAAAATAAGAGGAATAGTAGGACTTACTTCTAAGTACGGCTAGAACCGAGGCTACGTACCTAAGTAAGACAACTATAAACTAAGTAAGCTATACTACGGATTATAACCTATAGAACTTAACGCTACCTAGAAAGGTCGTAAATTCTAGAGTAAGAGCTAAGGAAAGCCTAAAGTAAGCCTAGGAAAGAGGTAGAAAGGACTAACTTACTATAGATATAGCAAGATAGGCTATATAAGAAGGGACTACTATTCTATAAATAAGGTATAGCGGCAACCCTTTAATATAATATAATAAAAGGAAGAAGAACGTAGTAGCTATAACGACTACCGAGTACTATAGGAAGTCCGACTTCTAGATATAATATCCTAAGTGCTAAATTAAACCTACTAGGAAGAACGTCTCGAATATAGAAGCCTTTACTAGCGATTCTATTACGATAACGCATACTAGATATACTACTCTTTAAAGAGGGACGTAGGCTTTTAGCTCTCTATACCGTAGAGAGGTATAAGCTCGCCTCTAATCTAACGAGATAAGGACGGAAGTAGACCGTTACCTATTCTAGAGGAGCTATAGGAATTAGTACTATACCTTAGACTCGCTAAGGAAGAGAATATCGATAAATCTTACTACGATAATAATAAGGAAAATAGCCCTCCTAAACTAGACTTATCTAAGGAGGAAGAGCAAGACGAATCTATAGAAGATACTAAAAGTAGTAGCGAAGAATCTAAAGACGAACTAGTTACGTTCGTAAGCACCTCCCTAGGACTATAAAGGAAAATCGCGCTTTACTTTATATAAGAAATTAAAGAAATCTTTCCTCTTATCGATAGGAAAAGATATATTAACCCTTAGAAATTCGACTATTTCCTCTAATAACTCTAATAGTTATTCTAGAATTACCGAAGAATATAATAAGAAACTTACTTCTAAGAACTCGTAGTAGAATAACTACTACTAGGTAGCATTCTTACGCCCTACGAATATATTATACTAGATAATTATATCGTACTTAACGAAATGCGATAAGGACTCTACGAGCTATAGAAACGATTTTAAATAGTCTAAGAATGCTAATATAAATTCGCCTATATCGAAATCCTATTCGAATAAAAGATAACTAACGAGGTTCGAGAGATAAGAACTAAGATCTACGCGTAGCTATAGTAACGAGCTAGTAATACCTAGTCGAGAAAAGAATTAACTCTCTAAGAAAGAGTATCTTAAAAGAGGTCTATAATACGTAAAGCGCTTACGCATCGATAGTAGTCTTCTATACGAAAATTAACGTTAACGGTTATATACTATATACTATAATTAATTTAGGAGCGAGTAGGAACTTTAGCTCTAAATTATTTATTAAGCGACATAGGATCGCAACCTAGTATAAGAAGAAAGGATACGAACTAATCGTAGTTAATAGATTAGCCTTACTAAGCGTAGAATAAGAGACGTTTCTACTACGACTTATAATCTAATAGTACTACGAGGATATTATTTTAGATATTACTAATATAGCTAGTTATAATATCGTTCTAGGCATACCTTAGTTAAGAAAGCATAATCTAGTAATCGACTAGAGAAAAGAAGTACTTAGGTTTAAAAAATGCGATTATATTATTAGTATTAACCCTATATAGCGATAGCGTACGCTAATAAATAAGGCTAGAAGAGAGCTTAACGAATTAACTCCTAAGCTAATAGGAGCTAACGAGAAAGGTAGCCTAACCTAGACGGATACTCGCGATAGCAAGGAGGTTAATAAAGTTATAGGTACGATTAGGAGTAACGTATTAATAAAGGATTCGAAGTTAAATCTCGAAATTCCTAAAGAGTATTAAGAATAGGCGAGACTCTTTAAAGAGGTAGAAGATATTACTACTTTACCTAAATACTAGAAATAGGATTACTAGATTAACCTTATACCTAGAAAGAAGCCCCTATTTAAGCTACTATTTTAGAAATCCGAAAAGTAGCTCTAGGACGAAGATAAATAGTTACGTAAAATACTTAAAAAGGGCTAGATATAGAAATCTAGATCGAGCGTAGGCGTACCTATCTTTAGCGTTCTAAAGCCTAATAGGGACATATAAATCGTCGTTAATTTTAGAGAACTTAACGAGATTACTATTAAGAACTAATATCTACTACTAAATATCGAAGAACTATAAAATAGGCTAATAGGATTAAACTAGTATACGAAAATCGATCTATAAGACGTATTCTATACTATCTATATAGTAAAAGGCGAGGAATAGAAGATAGCGTTCTAAATACGCTACGTACTTTACGAATTTAAGGTTATGCTAATAGGATTAACTAACGCGCTAGCCTCCTACTAGAAGATAGTTAACGACATTCTTAGAGATCTACTCGATATATGCGTTATTATATATATAGACGATATCCTCGTCTATACTAAAGGATCTCGAGAATAATATATAAAATAAGTCTAAGACGTCTTCTAGAGACTTATAGAAGTAGAATTCTAAACTATACTAAAGAAATATAAATTCTATAGGAAGGAAGTTAAATTCCTTAGATTTATAATTAACCTCGATAGAATTAAGATCGACTTAGAAAAGATCGAATTAATACGTAGTTAGCTAATACTAAAGATAGTTAAGGATATATAATTATTCCTTAGACTAGCTAACTATAACCGAAAATTTATCTAGAACTACTCGAAGATTATAATACTACTATTAGACCTAATAAAGAAGGACCTAAAATAGAACTAGATAGATAAGTACTAGAAGGCCTTTAATATACTTAAACAAATATACTATAAAGTACTAATACGAGAATCCTATACTACTCTAACTAGATTATAGCTAACTAGGCGTGCATATCTATATCGCTAAGACCTAATAGCCCTAGAATTAGATATATAGCAGTCGTACGTAGCATAATAACGCGTAGTTCTCGTCTCTCGTCTCTAGGTAGCTAGGCTTAGGAATCCTCGTAAGTACTATAGTTTAGATCGAGTAACTATAAGGACGCCCTATATAGATACGGATAGGATATGCTAGCTTAGCCTATCTTCGAATAGCTATAGTAAGGACGGGCCGAGCCTATCCGGCTTAGTAAGGAGATACTCTTCGCTACTACTATCGCATCTAGGATAACGAGGTAGATATTCGTATAGTTATAATCTAGAGCTTATTATCCTTATACTAGCCTATAGTATATACTTAATAACCTTAATATACGAATATCTCCTTAAACTATATAATAGCTTAAGGGATATTAAGTAGAAGGATACGCTCCGCGCTAGACGACGCCGCTATAGACTAGAATAGCGCTATAGAAGGCACCCTATCTAAAACGCTACGTAGAATAGGCGACGACGCTACTATAGAAGACCTAGAATATTAATCTAATAATAGAGACAAACGGAGGCGTAAGCCTACTCTAGACGCGCCTATAGAAGATAGAGAGATCGTAGATAAGGAAAGGAGACTACGTCTCGCGAAGTTATAATAATAGATACTCTAAGTTAAGGCCGATATTAGGCAACTTAAAGTAGAAGCTACCTAATAGAGAGTTGCCTTAGCCGGGCTAGACTAGAATAGGTTAGTTAGTAGTAACTAGCTCCTAAAGGCTAAAGAACCTTCTATATTCGAAGGGAAGAGCTAGGCTTAGTACGATAACTAGACCTATACTATAGAATAACTATTCTATAAATATCTAGGTTTTAATAGTTATAAGGACTAAAAAACGGATTATACTATAGATTATATAGGCAAGCTCTAGCAAGACTACTAGGAGCGATATATAAATTAGCTAGTACTAGGGACTACTCTATTCTAGCCTATAATAAAGGAGGTTATAATTAACTCTATAGGTTCGCTATTCGAGCGATACTAGAGGGCTTATAATACGTTAAAGACGGTTAAATAGGGCAGGCGCACCCCTATAGAGCTCCTAGAGAAGATAAAGGAGCTCTAGAAGGAAGTTTAAGAGGATTAAGAAAGCTATAAGATCCTAGCATTCTACTCCGCCTTATCGCCGCTACTACGATACTATATATAGTTATATCTAGTACTAGCTAAGTTACTAAAGGAAGCGGAAGAGTAGGCGAACTAGGCTTACTATCTTATTAGCAATATAGCGAATAAGAATAAGTAGCGTAAGAATAGGTAGGTAGCGCGGAACCGTAAGTATACTAATACGAAGATAGCTACCTTCTCGCTAAAGGGCAAATATATAAATAAGTAGCGTTCGCCTAAGCTATTCTAAAGTAGGGATAGGCTAGAACGGCCTAGATCGCCTTCTATATACTATAGTTATAGGTAGGTAAGCTATAAGAAAAGAGAATGCCCTAACTCTAACCTCTAGGACCGCAACTTAGAAAAAGAGAGGGCCTACTCCTAGAAGCTATAGCGGTTATAGGCTATATCTAATATAGCAAGGAATAGAGAAGAGCGATAGAGCTAAGTAAGCCTAGAGGCTACTACTACTCCGAGCTTATCGCTATTATAGCTATAATCGTTAGGCTAGATAGGCCTAGAGAGATTATAGAGTTAATCGACTTAGGCGCAGTAGCAAACTTTATAGACGCTATACTCGCGAAGAAGGTAGAATAGAATACTACCGTCGATAGTAGCACGTAGTTTATAGCGCTTAATAGCTAGAGTCTATAGATTATAGGTAGTACGGAGGGCCTATTATTAGTCTATAATAGCCTAGGCTAGGTCCGTAGGTATAAGGCCTAGATATAGGTAGGCTATATCTATAGGTTCTAGATTATCCTAGGAATGCTATAGCTAGAGGCGCTAAACCTATCTATCGACTTCGCGACAAAGATACTAGTCTAGAGGCGTAAGCTAAGAAAGAGGCAAACTATAGTAGTTATAGGCGCGATATATTTCTAGTAAGACTATAGGTCGTTCTAGAGTAATACGGTTTACGCCTTATTAGTCTAGAAGGTATTAGGTAAGGATACGAAGGGATAGGAGGAGGTCCCTATTACCTTCTAGAAGTATACTACTATATTCTTAGAATAGAGCGCTAGAGAGCTATCTAACTACGGCCCGAACGATATAGCTATTAACCTAATAGAAGGCAGTTAAGTCCCTTAGAGCCTAGTTTATCTAATGTCTAAAGCGGAACTAGTATATACGCGCGACTACGTAGAGAGTAACCTAAAGTCGGGTTTTATATAGTACTCTACGTCGCTAGTAGATATACCGATTCTATTCGTACGTAAGAAGGATAGTACGCTACGGCTCTACGTAGACTATAGAGAGCTAAACGCTATTATAGTTAAGAACTACTACCTACTACTACTAATTATTAAATCCTTAGACTAGCTAGTAGGAGCTACTATATTCTCTAAGCTAAATATTAGGAATACGTACTATAGAATCTAAATCTATAAGGAAGATAAGTAGAAGATAGCATTTAGAACTAGATATAGCTACTACGAGTATACTATAATACTATTTAGACTATTAAATACGCCTAGCGTATTCTAGAGATATATTAACTAGACCCTTACGGGCCTTATCGATATATTCTATATAGTATACCTCGACGATATCCTAGTCTACTTAAAAGATAAGGTAGAACATAACGGCTACGTCTAGTAGGTACTAGTATAACTATAATAATATAGGCTCTACGCTAAGTTAAGCAAGTGCGAGTTCTATAAGGACTAGGTTAAGTTCCTCGGGTACGTCGTAGAATATAAGGAGGTCTAGATTAACTTAGAAAGGGTTAAAGCGGTATAGAAGTAGCTTATCTCTAACTTAATTAGGGATATTAGAGTATTTCTAGGATTCGCTAATTACTACTAAAGATTCGTAAGGAGGTTTTCTAGGCTTACGGTGCTATTAAATTAGTACCTCGAAGGGAAAAAAGGACTAGCTTAGCAGAAAGAAGAGTCTAGACCCCTATAGCTTAATACTAGCGCCCTTATAGCTTTTACTAAACTAAAAGAGGTATTTATAGCTGCACCTATCCTATACTATTTCGACCTAGCCTTGCCTATCTAGGTAGAGACTAATATATCTAGTTTAGCTATCTTAGGCATTATAACCTAATAGTATAATTTCGGGGATAAGAAGAAGTAGTAGTAATACGTAAATCCTATACTACTCTAACTAGCTTATAGCTAACTAGGCGTGCATATCTATATCGCTAAGGCCTAATAGCCCTAGAATTAGGTATATAGTAGTCGCACGTAGCGTAATAACGCGTAGTCCTCGTCTCTCGTCCTAGGTAGCTAGGCTTAGGAATCCTCGTAAGTACTATAGTTTAGATCGAGTAATAGCTACGCTCGTAGTTACGCCTCTACGTTTAGCTTGCGAACTCTCGTATTAGCTATATTATCTCTCGTAATAGCTAGTAGGGCAGGTACGCATAGAACGTATAATAATACTAGAACTATAAATAAGAAACGTAGGGTAGATAATTAATTAATGCCTATAGAGGAGAGCCTAAGCTCGTGCTTAAGTAGGTACCCGAGCTACTAAAAATATGCGGTTTCCGCCTATTAATCCTCCCTTTCTTTATATCCGAATAGACACTCTAATAAACGATATTTTTATTCTAAAAAGATAGTTTAGTAGAACTAACTTCTATAAAACAAAAAACTAAGTACTATCTATTCTTTTTAACGTATTAGACGTCTATAATATTACTATTTTCCTTTGCTAAACCGAACTAGCTAGTTCGGTTTACTATATATATATAGCTATGCTAATTTTCTTAAACTTATCTTCCTTATCGTCTAGGTAGTTAGCGCTATCGAATAGAAAGTACTTTAGCTAGCCCGAAAGGGCCTTCTTAATATATAAGAAAAAGCTCTAATCCTTCGCTATACTCTTTTTAGCCTTAACTAAGCACTCGTATAGCTACGCGAATCTCTTCTTTGCCTATAGGACCTAGACTTCTTCGTGCTACTTCTTATAGGTAATACGGTCTATATATAGAAGCATAAGAGCCTCTTAGCTTACCTCTAGTTCTTCCTAGCTACGGCGTCCTATTAACGCGTCTAAAACTAGCCTAAGGCTATTAAGCTACTACTCCTAGGGAAGTCTACGCTCCTATAACTTATTAGGGAAATCGGCGCCTATAAACGTCTTAGATATTAGTAGTATCGTAATATTACTAACGAGGACCTCTAGGAAGACTAGGGTATTCTTTCCGACTAGCTCTTAATTACGGTACTTAATAAGCGTTAGGTAGACTATATATCGCGAGGAGATACTAGAGTTCTCTCCGTAGGTAATCGTCTAATATATTAGCACTAAGTCGCTAGGTATAGTCGAGACGTTTTATAGGCGTAGGCTAGCGTCCTATAGGCCTTTCTTTCCTTAGTCCGAGACGTAGACTAGCGTCTACTTAGATTCCGAGTCTTCGTTCTCGTTCTCGTTATTATTAAGCTTATTAACTATATCGTAGATTAGACCTAGGTAGCCGGTACTACCGACGATATTAAACTTAGCATATTCGGCCTTATCTTCTTCCTTATTATCGACTTTAACTTATAGCTTGCGGTTAGGTACCTATATAACTAGTCTATAGCTAGGATAGGCACTATTAAGAGAAACTATAGTAATCGTATAGGCAGTCTCTTATCTCTCTTTCTATGCCGTTAAAGGGCCTTTAATAAACTTCTCGCTAGTAGCCTAGTTCCCCTTAATAATTAGAATCGTTAGGTCGATTCTGCTAGTAGGCTCTCCCTACTAGTACTAAGCTATTATTAGGTACGCGATAAATCTATATATAGCCTTATCGCGTAGAGAATCTTAGGCTAGCATATTAAGTAGCTAGATAGTCGGGTCTTATTATATTAGCTACTAGGTAAAGGAGAAGAATATATTTAGTATCTATTTATATATATTATAGCGGCGGCGGAGGTAGTAGTAGTATAGGTCGAATTCTTAGTATATTTAAGAAACTATATCCGGGTCCTTTGCCTACTAATTAAAAAGGCCGCTAAATATATTAAAGCTATATTTAAGGAGCTTTCTATTATAAGCCTTCTATATATCTTAAATAGTCTTAAATTCTAAGTAAGATAAGCGGGTATTAGTAAAGTCTAGCTTAATTTATATAGGCCTAAGCTTATTATCGTTACCCTCTAGAGCAGACTCTTAAGTAGCTTCTACGTCGCTATAGTCGTTATCGAACTAAACTAGCTAGTTTACTTTATTTAAGCTTATATACTATTTCCCCTTAGCCTTCTTAGACTTCTTGCTCTTCTTAAACTTCTTTAGAGCATAAGCTAGAAGTATAGACGCAGAACCCTTAGCATCTTCGATCTCTAGCTATAGGCGAGTCTTCTTCTTAGGGCTATTATCTTCTTCTTTATTAACGTTAGCTTTATGCTTAGCCTTCTCCTAGGCCTTTTTATTAGCTACTATCTTTACTATAGCTCTTTCTATATTACGTAGCTAGCTCTTACTAGCCTATTAGTCTATCGCGTCTATCTCCTATATCTATAGGTCTTTCCTTAAGTTATTAAGTATATCGTCGATCGATCCCTTTACTAGTAGGTATAGTCTATAGGAGATATCCTATAAGTTATAAAGGCGATTAGACGCCGTTATTATCGATTCTTCTACTATAAGGTTAACTACCTTAGCTATTTCTACTATATAGATATAGTAGAAGAGAGGACTAATATCTAGGGATTTATACTTATTAAGAGGGATTATATCTAGCTTTCTATATACGCTATTCTTATAGTACTCTTCGAGATAGTTAGTATATAGAATAGTAATATAGACGCGAACTTTCCTAAGATCTAAATAAGGCTTCTCGATTGCCTCGTTAACTAGATTATCTAATAGGTTCTTATTATAGCTATACGTCTCGTAACGTATTACTTATTCTTTAACCCTACTAGCTAGTTCGCGTAGTCGAACTAAAATAACTATTTCTAGCTCTAGGGCTACGAATCGAGAGCAGGTTACTACGGCCTAGCTCTAGCTAGCTTTCTCTTACTAGTAGCTTAGCGCTTTAAGCTCGCGGTCCTCGTAGTAGAGGTCTCTAATCTTATAGTATAGATGCGCGAATATATTAGGGTATAGTTAGTCTTTATTAGCAAGGTTTATCTTTTTATAGACCTAGCGCTTAGCTACTTCGCGAAAGCTCTTAAATTTATTAGAAGCTAGATTAAAGTAGCTAAGAAAGTCGTAGCTAGACTCGGATAGCTTACTAAGTAGCCTACTTATAGCTAAGCCTCTAGCTTTATTATTAGCGTCGGATACTCTAAAGAGCTTATTCTTAGGAATAATAAAGTAGACGTCTATAACGGCGAAGCCGTTCTTATTAATAATCTAGAGGTTCTTACGACTAAATAGGTCTAACTAGAATATAGCCTTTATACTCTTAACGAAGCTAGCCTTCTAAAACTTACTAGAGATATAGCTAGATATAGGCCGGAATAGATTATCCTTCTTTCTATTATAGAGAGCCTAGTATAGTATCTATTTAGACTAGGTTAGGCCTAGTAGTTAGAGATTCTCGGTAAGGACGTTTTTAAATAGTATAAAGCGGTAGAGGTGCTAGCTAGCCTTTTTATAGATCTTAAAAATAGAATTAAGGAAGTTAAAGTAGGGGAACTCCCTACCTAAGCTAAAGGAGTTCTATAGTATATCGAGGAGACCCTCCTGCTTTTTAGCAAACTACTTGCCTCTCTTATAGATATCTATTATGCCCTTTAGCTCTTCTAGCGCTTCTTCTTAAGCGCGAGAGAAGGTACGCTAGCTAAGTTCTTAAATAAACTAGAAGATAATAAAAGCGCGGTAGTCGTTATCTTCTTAAATAGCGCTATAGATAGAGCATAGAATAGCCTACTTCTCTTTCTCTATTCCTATATTAGTAATAGCTTCTAGTATCTATACCTAAGTGCGCTATCTGCCTAGCTTAGAAATATTAAGCGTAAAGTTATAGAAATTAGCTAGCTTAGAGTTAGTAGTATAGGCGAGCGCATTAGGGTTAGAGTAATAGACTACTACCTTAGGCTTAGAGATAGGCGCTTTAGTAGGCGCGTTAGTTATAGCGATATCCCGGTCGGCTATTATACTAGTAAGGTAGAGGGACAGAAAAATAGACTATATAGAAGGGAGTATGCTATATACGAGCAGAGGGAGCTAGTTAGGGGTATCTTAAATAAGAGCCTAAGTAAGTACGTAAAGCGGAGAATGCGTAAGTCTTCTAAATAGGTAGGTTTATACTAGTAGCAGTAAGAATAGTTAGTATATATATAGAAGAGGTTATTATATAGAGTTTTCGTAGTTTGTTTGCTTAAAAACTCTATATAACTATTATTACCGCTACCGCCTATACTTAGCGGAACTAGAGTAGTTACTATAGCAATCTTTAAGAGTCGTTATACTTAAGGTAAATATTAAGGTTAATAAGACTAAGAAGAGACTAGAAGAGCCGAAAAGAAGAGGAGTTTTATACTTAAACCTGCTACCTAGACGTAAGGGTATTTATAGCTATATATTAGAGGATCCTTAGCGTTATTCGAAGTAAACTAGCTAGTTCGCTTTATTTTTACTACTAGAAATAAGGAAGCATATACGTTTTCGCGATTACTTTTAAGCAACTATTAGCTAAAATTAAGTAAGAGTTGCTTAATCTTATCCCTTACTACTCCTAGGAGCCTAGGCTAGTTAGGAACTAATATTCTCCTAACGGTAGATCTTCTTATTTATAGTAATAGTCCTTTTGTCTAGCTTCCTAAGGTCTGTTCTGCTTCTGCTACTAATCCTCCCTTTCTTATAGTACTAGCTATATAAGAGTAATAAGTAATACGTTTCTCCCTATTTCTTATACTAATACGAACGTAATAGAAGCAATTTTTTAAAAGAAATTTAGAGGCCTACTAGGATTCCTCTAGTATTAGAATATCTAGCTAGTAGATATACTCCTCCCTCTCTTCTTAAGTTATTCCTAATAGCTTACTAATCTAGATCTAAGAGTATAGGTAGCTACGCGGCCGTAGCTTAGAAGGTAGAGGACCTAGCTATCCCGGATTAAAGTTATCCTCCTAAGGAACTATAGCCTTTAGATCCCTTTAGTACGGAACTAGTTTTAAGTTAAACCTAGGGAACGTATAGTAAAGGACCTCCCTACTAAGCTCCTTAATCTTATACGCCTTCTCGTTACGAATAATAGTATATATAAGAAACGGACTGTACTATTAGTACTGCAGCTTATTTAAGAAGCTCGTTTTTAGTTCTAATCGGTAAATAACTACTATCTATCTAGGACGAAGCTCCTATTAATTAGCGTTCTTATAGTTATTAAAATACTTAATATTATGCTTTCTTAGCTAGTCCTATCGAGCACGAGCTTCCTTAAGCGTCGTATATATCCGTTCTATAGCTATAGCTCGTATCGCTAATAAGGAAGGATAGTTATAGACTATCCTCTACTTAGCTACTTAGTAAGTAGAGAATTTAAGCTCTACTAGCAATATAGCATCCCTACCTATTATTATCTCCGCTAGAGTTAGTCCTATTATCTAATTTATAGTAGTACGTTCTGCCTAAAGGACTAAGGGAATATACTTAGCTATAGCGCTTACTCCTCTACCTATTAGCTTAGAGAGAGCTGCTAGAATTAGACGGTATCCCTATTTAATAATTCTATTAGCCTACGGATAGTAGAGGGAGATCGCGACCTACTTAATTCTATAGCTCGTAAGTAGCGCTTCTTAAATATTCTCTCCGCCCCTATCTATATAGATCTTAGCTATAGCCTCCTAGCGGCAGATTAGGTCCTTATAGATAAACTTTATAATATATCTAGCGTTAACCTTGCGATTATCCGTTGTCTATATTAACTAGGCCTCTAGCTAACGAGAAATAGCCTCTCTCGCAATAATAAGATAGAGCCTAGTACTAATAAATACCGCGTTTAGGTACTATCGCTTCCTAAGATATTATTTTTTGGAAGCGTAGAGTAGGCTAGGACGCTAGTAACCGTTCCTAAGTATATATTACTAGTAACCCTTATAGAAACGAACTACTACGGTATAAACGCTATCCTACTACTATTATATAGTAACTGTCTTATATATTCGTTCTAGTCCTAGGTGTCTATAGTAGTCGTAGTAATACGTAAATCCTATACTACTCTAACTAGCTTATAGCTAACTAGGCGTATATATCTATATCGCTAAGGCCTAATAGCCCTAGAATTAGGTATATAGCAGTCGCACGTAGCGTAATAACGCGCAGTTCTCGTCTCTCGTCTCTAGGTAGCTAGGCTTAGGAATCCTCGTAAGTACTATAGTTTAGATCGAGTAACGGCTACGCTCGTAGTTACGCTTCTACGTTTAGCTTAGGAACTCTCGTATTAGCTATATCGTCTCTCGTAATAGCTAGTAGGGCGGGTACGTATAGAACGTATAGCAATACTAGAACTATAAACAAGAAATATAGGGTAGATAATTAATTAATATAGAGAAGAGCCTAAGCTCGCGCTTAAGTAGGCATCCGAGCTGCTAAGGATATGCAGTTTCCGCCTATTAATCCTCCCTTTCTTTATATCCGAATAGATACTCTAACAAATAAGATAACTATTCTAAAAAGATAGTTTAGTAGAACTAGTTTCTATAAAGCAATAATAAACTAAGTACTATTTATTCTTTTTAACGTATTAAACGTTTATAACGTTACTATCTTCTTTTGCTAAACCGAACTAGCTAGTTTAGTTTACTATATATATGCAGCTATACTAATCTTCTTAAACTCGTCTTCCTTATTATCTAGGTAGTTAGCGCTATCGAACGGGAAGTACTTTAACTAGCCCTTAAGAGCCTTCTTAATATATAGAAAGAAGCTCTACTCTTTCGCTATAGCCTTTTTAGCCTTAACTAAGCACTCGTATAGCTACGCGAATCTCTTCTTCGCCTACGGAACCTAGACTTCTTCGTACTACTTCTCGTAGGTAGCGTAGTCTATATATAGAAGTATAAGAGCCTCTTAGCTTATCTCTAGTTCTTCCTAGCTATAGCGTCTTATTAACGCGTCTAAAACTAGCCTAAGGCTATTAAGCTATTACTCCTAGGAAAGTCTACGCTCCTACGGCTTATTAGGGAAATCGGCGCCTATAAACGTCTTAGATATTAGTAGTATCGTAATATTACTAATAAGGACCTCTAGGAAGGCTAGGGTATCCTTTCTAACTAGCTCTTAATTACGATACTTAATAAGCGTTAGGTAGACTATACGTCGCGAGGAGACGCTAGAGTTCTCTCTATAGGCAATCGTCTAATATATTAGCACTAAGTCGCTAGGTATAGTCGAGACGTTTTATAGGCGTAGACTAGCGTCCTATAGGCCTTCCTTTCCTTAGTTAGAGACGTAGACTAGCGTCTACTTAGTATTTAAGTCCTCGTTCTCGTCGTTATTAAGCTTATTAACTATATCGTAGATTAGTCCTAGGTACCCGATACTACCGATAATATCGAATTTAGCGTATTCGGCCTCGTCTTCTTTCTTATCGTCGTCGTTATTAAGGTCGGCCTATAGCTTGCGGTTAGGTACCTATATAACTAGTCTATAGCTAGGGAGGGCATTATTAAGAGAAACTATAGTAATCGTATAGGCGGTCTCTTATCTATCTTGCTATACTATTAAAGGGCCTTTAATAAACTTCTCGCTAGTAGCCTAGTTCCTCTTAATAATTAGGATCGTTAGGTCGATCCGGCCGGTAGGCTCTCCCTACTAGTACTAGGCTATTATTAGGTACGCGATAAATCTATATATAGCCTTATCGCGTAGAGAATCCTAGGCTAGCATATTAAGTAGCTAGATAGTCGGGTCTTATTGCATTAGCTACTAGGTAAGGGAGAAGAATATATTTAGCATTTATCTATATATATTACGGTAGCGGCAGAGGTAGTAGCGGTATAGGTCGAATTCTTAGTATATCTAAGAAACTATATCCGGGTCCTTTACCTACTAATTAAGAAGGCTACTAAATACGTTAAAGCCGTCTTTAAGGAGCTTTCCGTTATAAGCCTTTTATATATCTCGAATAGTCTCGAATTCTAAGTAAGATAGGCGGGTATTAGTAAAGTCTAGCTTAATTCGTATAGGCCTAAGCTTATTATCGTTAGACTTTAGAGTAGGCTCTTAAGCGACTTCTGCGTCGCTATAATCGTCGTCGAACTAAACTAGCTAGTTCGCTTCGTTTAAGCTTATACGCTACTTCCCCTTAGCCTTCTTAGACTTCTTGCTTTTCTTAGACTTCTTGCTCTTCTTTAGGGCGTAAGCTAGAGGTATAGACGCCGAACTATCGGCATTTTCGATCTCTAGCTATAGGCGAGTCTTCTTCTTAGAGCTACTATCTTCTTTATTATTAGTATTAGCTTTACGCTTAGCCTTCTCCTAGGCCTTCTTATTAGCCGCTATCTTTGCTATAGCCTTCTCTATATTATATAGCTAGCTCTTGCTAGCCTACCGGTCTATCGCGTCTATTTCCTATATCTATAGGTCTTTCCTTAAGTTATCGGGTACGTCGTCGATTAATCCCTTTACTAGTAGGTATAGTCTATAGAAGATATCCTATAAGTTATAGAGGCAATTAGACGCCGTTATTATCGATTCTTCTACTATAAGGCTAACTACCTTAGCTATTTTTATTATATAGGTGCGGTAGAAAGAAGGGCTAATATCTAGGGACTCGTACTTATTAAGGGGGATTATATCTAGCTTTCCGTATACGCTATCCTTATAGCGCTCTTTAAGGTAGTTAGTATAGAGAATAGCAATGCGGATGCGGACTTCCCTAAGATCTAAATAAGGCTTCTCGATCGCCTCGTTAATTAGATCGTCTAATAGGTCCTTATTATAGCTATACGTCTCGCAATATATTACTTATTCTTTAACTCTACTAGCTAGTTCGCGTAGGCGAACTAAAATAACTATTTCTAGCTCTAGGGCTACGGATCGAGAGCGAGTTACCGCGGCCTAGCCCTAGCTAGCTTCTTTCTACTACTAGCTTAGCGCTTTAAGCTCGCGGTCCTCGTAGTAGAGGTCCCTAATCTTATAGTATAGATGCGCGAACGTATTAGAGTATAGTTAGTCTTTATTAGCGAGGTTTATCTTCTTACGGACCTATTACTTAGCTACTCTATAGAAGCTCTTAAACTCGTTAAAAGCTAGATTAAGGTAGCTAAGAAAGTCGTAGCTAGACTCGGACGGCTTACTAAGTAGCCTATTTGCGGCCGAGCCTCTAGCTTTATTATTAGCGTCGGATACTCTAGAGAGCTTATTCTTAGGGATAATAAAGTAGGCGTCTATAACGGCGAAGCCGTTCTTATCGATAATTTAGAGGTTCTTATAGCTAAATAGGTCTAACTAGAATATAGCCTCTATACTCTCGATAAAGCTAGCCTTCTAAAACTTGCTAGAGATATAGCTAGATATAGGCCGGAATAGATTATCTTTCTTTCTATTATAGAGAGCCTAGTATAGTATCTGCTTAGACTAGGTTAGGCCTAGTAGTTAGAGATTCTCGGCGGGGACGTTCTTAAATAGTATAAAGCGGCGGAGATGCTAGCTAGCCTTCTTATAGATCTTAAAGGTAGAGTTAAGGAAGTTAAAATAGAGGAACTCCCTACTCGAGCTAAATAAGTTCTATAGTATATCGAGGAGGCCTTCGCGCTTTTTAGCAAACTACTTGCCTCTCTTATAAATATCTATTATGCCTTTTAGTCCTTCTAATGCTCCTTCTTAAGTATAAGAGAAGGCCTACTAGCTAAGTTCTTAAATAAACTAGAAAATAATAAAAGCGCGGCAGTCGTCGTCTCCTTAAATAGCGCTATAAACGGAGCGTAGAATAGTCTGCTTCTCTTCTTCTATCCCTACGTTAGTAATAGCTTCTAGTATCTATATATAAGTGCGCTACCTACCTAGCTTAGAAATATTAAGCGTAAAGTTACGGAAATTAGCTAACTTAGAGTCGGTAGTATAGGCAAGCGCGTCGGGGTTAGAATAGCGGACTACCGCCTTAGGCTTAGGGATAGGCGCTTTAGCGGTCGCGTTAGTTATAGCGATATCTCGGTTAGCTATTATACTAGTAAGGTAGAGGGAGAGAAAATAGACTATATAGAAGGAAGTATACTATATGCGAGCAGAGCAAGCTAGTTAGAGGTAGTCGTTTCTATAAACGCGTTCTTCGAATAAGAGCCTAAGCAAGTATATAAAGCGGAGAATACGTAAGTCTTCTAAATAGATAGGTTTATACTAGTAGCGGTAAGAATAGTTAGTATACGTATAGAAGAGGTTATTATATAGAGTTTTCGCGGTTTGTTTGCTTAAAAACTCTATATAACTATCGTTACTGCTATTGCCTATACTTAGCGGAACTAGAGTAGTTACTATAGTAACCTTTAAGGGTCGTTATACTTAAGGTAAATGTTAAGGTTAATAAGACTAAGAAGAGACTAGAAGAGCCGAAAAGGAGAGGAGTTTTATACTTAGACCCGCTACCTAGACGTAAGAGTATTCGTAACTATACGTTAGAGGGTCCTTAGCGCTATTCGAAGTAAACTAGCTAGTTCGCTTTATTTTTACTACTAGAAATAAGAAAATATATACGTTTTTGCGATTACTTTTAGGTAGCTATTAGCTAAAATTAAGTAAGAGTCGCCTAATCTTATCCCTCGCTACTCCTAGGAGCCTAGGCTAGTTAGGAACTAGTATTCTCCTAACGGTAGATCCTCTTATTTATAGTAATAGTTCTTTTGTCTAGCTTCCTAAGGTCTATTCTACTTCCGCTACTAATCCTCCCTTTCTTATAGTACTAGCTATATAAGAGTAATAAGTAATACGTTTCTCTCTATATCTTATGCCGATACGGACGGAATAGAAGCAATTTTAGCAATTTTTTAAAATTTAGGGGCCTACTAGGATTCCTCTAGTATTAGAATATCTAGCTAGCGGATATACTCCTCCCTCTCTTCTTAAGTTATTCCTAATAGCTTACTAATCCGGATCTAAGGGTATAGATAGCTACGCGGCCGTAGCTTAGGAGGTAGAGGACCTAGCTGCCCTAGATTAAAGTTATCCCCCTAAGGAACTATAGCCTCCGGATCCCTCTAGTATAGTACTAGCTTTAGGTTAAACCTAGGAAACGTATAGTAAAGGACCTCTCCGCTAAGCTCCTTAATCTTATACGCCTTTTCCTTACGAATAATAGTATATATAAGAAACAGACCTTACTATCGGTACCGTAGCTTATTCGAGAAGCTCGTTCTTAGTTCTAACTAGTAAATAACTACTATCTGCCTAGGACGAAGCTCCTACTAATTAGCATTCTTATAGTTATTAAAGTACTTAATATTATGCTTCCTTAGCCGGTCCTATTAGGTACGAGCTTCCTTAAGCGTTATATATATCCGTTCTATAGCTATAGCTTATATTACTAATAAGGAAGGACGGTTATAGACTATCCCCTACTTAGCTACTTAGTAAGTACGGAATTTAAGCTCTACTAGTAGTATAGCATCTCTGCCTATTATTATCTCTACTAGAGTTAGTCCTATTATCTAGTTTATAGTAGTACGTTCCGCCTAAAGGACCGAGGGAATATGCTTAGCTATAGCGCTTACTCCTCTACCTATAAGCTTAAAGAGAGCCGCTAGAATTAGATAGTATTCCTATTTAACGATTCTATTAGCCTATAGATAGTAGGGGGAGATCGTAACCTGCTTAATTCCGTAGCTAGTAAGTAGCGCTTCTTAAACGTTCTCTCCGCCCCCGTCTATATAGATCTCGGCTATAGCCCCCTAGCGGCAAATTAAGTCCTTATAGATAAACTTCGTAACGTATCTAGCGTTAACCTTGCGATTGTCCGTTATCTATATTAATTAAGCCTTTAGCTATCGAGAAATAGCTTCTCTCGTAATAATAAGGTAAAGTCCGGTGCTAATAAATGCCGCGTCTAGGTACTATCGCTTTCTAAGATATTGCTTTTCGGAAGCGTAGAGTAGGCTAGGACGCTAGTAACCGTTTCTAAGTATATATTGCTAGTAACCCTTATAGAAACGAACTACTATAGTATAAACGCCGTCCTACTACTATCGTTTAGTAACTATCTTATATATTCGTTCTAGTCCTAGGTATCTATAGTAATTATAATAGGTAGTAATAATCCTTTCGCGATAGTTATTATCGTCGATAACTCTTTAAGGGATACTATCGATACGATTCTATCTTATAAGCTAACCTTCCTTACTTATATAGAACTTAAGTATACGTTTCTATAGAGACCTATATTCTATTAGGGATAGGTCCGGTAGATAACGTAGGTAAGTAAGGAAGAATACGATATTCCTCGAGTTCTAAGAGTAGGTACCGTTTAGCACTTCCTCCTCTAATTCCGCTTAAGTAGGAAATACTTAGGCAACGAGGTCGTAAGCGAAGTAGGCGAAAAACTAGTTATCGATTATCTTATCGATATCGCCCTTCTCTACTAGTTCTCGAGTGTCCTATTCTATCGGAGGCTTACGAGATAGTCTATTAGCAGCCGTATACTTCTTCCTAGGTATATATACTATATTAAAGTTAAATAGCCTAATCTATACTAGCTATCTTATAATAGCTGCGTTTAGGAGGTCCGTAGCAGCCTTATTAAGTTAATGCACTAGCGTGTTAGCGTCTACCTCTAGCTAGAAGAAAATACTAAATAACTACGGACGATACTTCTTTAGTACTTTAAGAATACCGAGACACTCGCGCTTCCTAGCGTCGTAGCGTTACTTAAAAGCAGAGAATAGTTCTAACTTAAATCGAGAGAGGTATCGAATCCTACTATCTTTCCGGTTATATTAAGATATATAGTATCCCTATAAGTAAAGGCTAGAATTAACGCCTACTATAATTAGTCCTTCCTCTAGTTTATAGTCTAGTACTACTAGCGCTAGCGTAGAGATAAGAAGTTCCGTAATTGCATCCTTAGATTACTAGTATTCTTTCGTCTATACGAACTTAACGTCCTTTTTTAGAAGAGAGAAGAGCGGCCTTAGTAACTAGGCGAAGTCCTTAAGCTAGATCTTATAGTATACGAATATTTCTATAAGAATACGGACTTCTCTCTAGTCCGTAGGAGTTAGCTATTTAATAAGCTTAACTACTTGTTCCGCATCTAGGTATCTACTATATTTATTAGTAACGTAGCCTACTATCTTAATTTATTTATAGTATAACTATAGCTTTTCTTTATAAACCGTTAGTCCTACTCTCTTAAGGTTAGCAAGTACCTCGTCTAAGTTCTTAATATATTCTACTATAAATTAGCGGAGTCTAGGTTTAACCTCCTTATTACTATACTTCGTTTTTAGTCCGCAAATAGCTATATTATCGAGAAAAGGCTTAGTAGCGTAAGGTATCTAAGTAGTAAGGATAAGTATAATAATTTAGATAAATTAAGCGATAGAGTTCGTAGCTCTCTATAGTAGTATCGTCTAGCGTAGTAGGCTAAGAGGAGTATCGAAACCTATAAGGTCCCGACTTCTTACGTCTAGTAGAATCTAATCGTAGCTAGAGAAGATATTAACTAAAGACAAGATTATATAGCTTATAAAAGCTTTAGAAAAACTATCTATATTAGGAGGAAGGTTAGCATCGCGAATAGTTATAGTATTAAACTTCTATATAGTATTAATTAAGCGATACTTCTTTAGTTCTCCTAAGTTAGTCTTTTTCTTTATAAGAAAGTATAGGTTCCGATAGGTACTATAGTACGGCTTAAGAGCGCCTACGTCTATACGCTTACGGAGCATTTTTATAACTTCCCTCTCGAGAGAGCTCTAGAGTCGGAAACTAGGATGCTACTATAGCTTATATAGGATCGTACGAATAACCTAAGGAGGAGCAATAGTAGGCTTAATATAGCTAAGATACTTAAAATTCTAAGTAAGTATAGCTTTCCGATTATATAATATCTTAGTTAGAAGATATAGCTCCTAATCTAATAGCGAAATAGTAGGCTTAATTTAAGTAAGCCGTTCTAGCGTAAGCCTTAAACCTTTCGGAATGCTAGAAAACTTTTTAATTAAGTATCTCCCGTTAAAGGGGCCCGTTCTAGGTAGTATAGCTTCCTCCGAAGCAAGTGCTTTCTTTCTCTAATATAGATCCTATTAGGGTTGTCGGGTATATACTGCAGGCTAGCACGAGGATAATAGGCTCTAGATTATAACTATACGAATATCTACCTCGTTATCCTAGGTGCGACGGTAGTAGCGAAGAGTATCTCCTTGCTAAGCCGGATAGGCTCGGCTCGTCCTCTTCTTAGCTATCCGAAGATAGGCCGGGCTAGCATATCCTATCCGTATCTATATAGGGCATCCTTATATTGTCCCCTCCCCCCTTCTAGGGGCGCTATCCGCAGCGCGTATTTCTCGTAGTATAATAGCACTATTGCGTATTAGAGTTTCGTTACTATATATCGCGAATTCTAGAGGTTCGTTATTCTAGCTAATTAGAGGCAGCGGGAAGAACGGGCCGTAAAAAACTATTAGCTAATTATAGAGCGTTTTAGCCGATACTACTATTAGGGTTTAGCTATTTTATTCTAAACCTCTTCCGCTATTCTTATATCTATATTCGCCTAGATTTCGGTATATCCTTCCTACGCTAGGTAGCGCTAGAATAGGGCAGAACTATACTAACTTAGGCTAGCTCGTATAAGATATCGTCGGCCGCTACTAAATTCCGTAAGAGCTACTTAGATAAGGCCTAAACTAGGCCTAAGAATACTAACCTCTACTTCGCCTATATTAGCTAGGCCTCTAAGTATCTCGATCTCCGCAACCTCTACTAGATTATCGGCAAGAAGGCCCCTCTAGGCCTTACCTATAACTGCCTATCCTATTAAGGTAATAAGAACGCTAACTATCTCTAGGTAGGTCTAGATTACCCTAGTTTATGCTAGATATACTAATCTTATAGCTCCTACCTAAATATAAGGCTAAGTAGAACGTATTTAAGAACGAGATCGACGGTATATATATAGATAGCCTCCTCTTCGACTAAGCTACTATAAAGGACCTTAAGGATTATATCGAGATCTAGGCTAGTAGCATTATACTATATATTGCCCCTCTCTATACTATTCTAGCTTTTGCTAACTCCGCCTACTTTTCTAGTAGCCTCGGTAGTAGCATTCGCAGTAAAGACGGCCTTAGCGCGTACCTTAGCGCGGATATATAGAATAAGTCCGGCCCTAAGATTGCTAAGAGAGATCGTTTCGCTACCGCGCTCTTTAAGACTATAGTAAGTTAAATCCGTCTAGACTATTCTAGCGCCTACTAACCTAGCTAGGATACTCCTACGCCTAAGAAGCGTACGAAGTTCTTAAAGTCCGGTACTAAGTCCCGCGCTACTTTAGAGAAGGAGAATATAGCCCTATCTGCCTACCTAAAGATTATAGCTAGTACTATCTAAGAGGCGCAGCGCCTAAATAGTACTAGTAAGCGCCTAACTAAGGCTGCTATAGGCGCTATACTCCCTCCTCCGACGGAAGCTAACCTAGAGGGCTAGGTAGAGCTAGATAAAAACTTAACTACCTTATAGGGGTTAGAAAGCGCTAGTCTACGCTATTCTAGGCTAGGTAGGCCCTACTCCCTTAAATAATGTTTTAGCCTATAGAAATTAGAGCTACCTAATTTCTCCTTAATAATTTCTAAAATCTCCTTTTTCCTTTTATTCTAATTTTTAAATTCTATTAAAAATTCGCTATATCTTATTATATTCTCTCTAGTGCCTATCGTTCTATACTAGTCCCCCGGGGTCCGTTCTATCCCCTACTAGCCTATTATAAGTCCGTTTGCGTCGCCTAGACGCGGGGTTAGTTACGATAACCTCTTCTTAGGTCTTCTAGTCCGATCTAGCCGATCCTAGCCTAGATTAGACCTCGTTATCCGAGCGGGTTGCCGTCGTCTACGACTTCTATACGTCGGTCCCTTCCTTCCTATTCTTTTTCTATATACGTCTATTGCAGATTTGCTAATATATACTACTAGCTTCTATAAATTATCTTCCGACCCGTACCTCTTCTAGAATACTAAATATTCCTAGTTCTCTAAGTCGTCTATACGTTGTTTCTTAATAGCCTTTACCTTATATACCTTGCCTTTATCTACGTTAAACCTCTATATTAGGGCCTATCTCCGCCTATTCTAGTCTAAGATAGCCCGTTCTAGTAGCGAAACGTAGAAGGTTAGATATATCTTAAGGTTCGATAGAAGCTTTAAGCGGTATATTATACTATTTATAACCCTCTCTATTAGGAAGGGTCCTATATACTTATAATCTAGCTTCTTAGAGGGCCGTAGTAACTTAATATTCCTTATAAAAAGGTAGACTCGTTCGCCTATACGAAACGTTATATCCTTATAGTATCGGTTATATACTAATGCCTATTATTTTCGTATTATAGCTAGCCTCGTCCTTAACTACTTCTATGCTATAAGGACCTAGTCCGCTAGTATAACCGCCTTAGGCGCTTCTCCCGCCTTCTAGCGCATTCTAGGCTAGTTTAGCTGCCGCGGGTTACGAACGTAGTTTGCTTAAAACGGCGTATACCCTATAAAGGCGTAACGGCTATCGTTATAAGCGAATTCCGCTATAGATAGTAGTATAGCCTAGTTATTCTATTTAAAGTTATAGTATATACGTAGGTACTATTCGAGCGTCTAGTTCTAGCGTTCCGTTTATCTATCTATCTATAGATAAAAGGCGGTGCTAAGTTTTCGGCGTACCCTAAGGTAGTAGCATAGCATACTTTAATAATTCGAGGTTAGAATAGGTCCTCTATTAGACGTAATAGAGTAGGGGACACTATAAAGGCGTATAATCTCCTTAAATAGTAGCTCGCCTAGCCCCTCCGCTATAATATCCTTGCAGTATAGGATATAATAGGCTATCTTAGTAAATCTATCGACTACTACTAGGATTAAGTCGTATACCCGGTCCTATAAGCGACTAGGTAGAAGGTCCGTAATAAAATTTATCGTTAGATTCTCCTATAGGCCCGATAATAGCTCTTCTACGTATAGGAGGCCGTAGGGTAGGTATTACTAGGGCTTAGCTCTAGTATACGCTTCGTATATACGTATAAAGTCCTTAATATACTAGCGCATCTTAGGCTAGTAAAACCTACGCTATAATAATTCTAAGGTCCTAGCGAATTTAAAGTATTCGCTTAGAAGATCGTTATAGTACTTCTAGAGCAACCTTAAGCGTTCTAGTCCTTTCTAAACGTATATTCTACCTTTATAATATAGCTTACCCTCCTCGGTCGCCTATTACTAAGCCTACGTAGGTACGTCGATATAGGTTAGTACCTTTCTTACCTTTACTACCGTATAGTCCGGCTCCTAGGTCGCGCTAGTAGCGGCTACGACCGCCGTAGCTATAAGGTAGACTAGGCTAGATTATCCTACCGGTATTAATGCTATGCGTAGGAACCGCTAGCTTGCCCTAGCCTCCTTCTTTATAGCCTATTTCCCCGAATAATTAGCTTCCTTATAGTTAGGTCTACGGCTTAGTGCGTCGGCTCCTTTATTTATAGGGCCGGAATAGTAGATTATATAGAAATCGATCGCAGATAGCTACTTAGCCTACTATACCTAACGCCTTAAGAGCGTCTTCGTTATTATTAACGTCTAGAGGTTAGTATAATTTATTAGAAGTTCGATCTAGTATCGCGCGCTTTCGAGGTAGTAGCGGAAGTACTTAAAGGACGCTACTATAGCTAGTAGCTTACTATCTTCTATCCTATAGTTCCTCTCTATAGCTACTATCTTCTATAAGAAGTATACTACTAGAAACTACTACTTCTTCTTATTTCCGAAATTATACTATTAGGTTATAATACCTAAGATAGCTAACCCGGATATATTAGTCTCTACCCGGATAGGTAAGGCTAGGTCGAAATAGTATAGGATAGGCGCGGCTATAAACGCCCCTTTTAGTTCGGTAAAAGCTATAAGAGCGCTAGCGTCGAGCTATAAAAGTCTAGACTCTTCTTTCCGCCGAGCTAGCCCCTTCTTCTCTTCGAGGTACTAGTTTAGCGGTACTATAAGCCTAGAGAACCTCCTTACGAATCTTTAGTAGTAATTAGCAAATCCTAGAAATACTCTAATATCTCTAACCGAGTTAGAGATAGGCTACTCCTATACTACTTTAACCCTTTCTAGGTTAATCTAGACTCCCTTACGTTCTATAACGTACCTAAGGAACTCGACCTAGTCCTTATAGAACTCGTACTTACTTAACTTAGTATAGAGCTTATATTATTATAGTCGTACTAGCACCTACTAGATATAGCTATTATATTCTACCTTATTCTTTAAGTAGACTAGGATATTATTAAGGTATACTACGCAGAATATATCGATAAGACCCGCGAGGGCCTAGTTAATATACTCCTAGAATACGCTAGGTGCGTTCGATAGCTTAAATAGTATTACGGTATACTTATAGTAGCCGTATCTAGTCTTAAATGCCGTCTTCTACTTATCTTCCTTACGGATCCGGATTCTATAGTACGCATTCCTAATATCTAGCTTAGAGAATATAGTAGCTTCTACTAGCTAGTCTAAGAATTCGATAATTAGCGGCAGCGAGTAGTAGTTCTTAACCGTAATAGCGTTTAACTCTTTATAGTCTACGTAAAGCCGCAGCGTGCCGTCCTTCTTACGTATAAATAGAATCGATGCGCCTACTAGCGACGTAGAATGCCGTATAAAACCCGACTTTAGGTTACTCTCTACGTAGTTACGCGTATATACTAGTTCTACTTCGGATATTAGGTAAACTAGGCTCTAAGGGACTTAACTGCCTTCTACTAGGTTAATAGCTATATTATTTAGGCTATAGTTAGGTAGCTCTCTAGCGCTCTATTCTAAAAATGCGGCAGTATATTCCTAGAAGGCAATAGGGACCTCCTTCTATTCCTTCGTATCCTTACCTAATACTTCCTAGACTAATAAGGCGTAAACCGTATTGCTTTAGAATAACTCGTAGTCTTACTAGAAACGTATTGCGCCTATAACTGCTATAGTTTGCCTCTCTCTTAGCTTATGCCTCTAGACTAGTATCTTTATCGCAAAGTCGACGAATAGGTTTAGCGCCTTTAACTATAGCATTCCTAGGATAATCTAGAACCTATAGATATAGCCTACCTATATCTAGGCCTTATACCTACGGACCTAGCCTAGGCTATTGCGGACTAATAATAGGCCCTCCGTACTACCCGTAATCTATAGACTCTAGCTATTAAGCGCTATAAACTGCGTGCTACTATTAAAGGTAGTATTCTATCCTACCTCCTTTATAAGTATAGCGTCTATAAAGTTTGCCGCCGCGCTTAAGTCGATTAACTCCGTAACCTCTCTAGGCCTATCTAGCTCTATAATTATAGCTATAATAGCGATAAGCTTAGAGTAGTAGTAGCCTCTAGGCCTACCTAGCTCCGCTGCCCTCCTCTATTTCTCGCTATATTAGATATAGCTTATAACCGCTATAGCTTCTAGAAGTAGGCCCTCTCTTTTTCTAAGTTATAGTCCTAGAGGTTAGGGTTAGGGCATTCTCTTTTCTTATAGCCTACCTGCCTATAACTATAGTATATAGGAGGCGATCTAGGCTATTCTAGCCTATTCCTACCTTAGAACGGCCTAGGCGAGCGCTGCTTATTCGCGTATTTACTCTTTAGCGGGGAGGTAGCTATCTTCGTACTAGTATACTTATAGTTCCGCGCCGCCTACTTATTCTTACGCTACTTATCCTTATTCGCTATATTGCCGATAAGACGGTAGGCTTAGTTCGCCCGCTCTTTCGCTTTCTTTAGCAACTTAGCTAGTACTAAGTATAACTATACGCGGTATCGCAGCGGCGGCGATAAGGCGGAGTAAAATACTAGAATCTTATAGCTTTCTCGATTCTCCTAGACTTCCTTCTAGAGCTCCTTTATCTCTTCTAGGAGCTCTATAGGAGTGCGCCTGCCCTATTTAACTATCTTTAACGCGTTATAGGCCCTTTAGCGTCGCTCGAACGGCGAACCTATAGAGTTAATTATAACCTCCTTTATTATAGGCTAGGATAGGGTAGTCCCCGGCGCTAGCTAATCTATATATCGCTTCTAGTAGTCTTGCTAGAGCTTGCCTATATAATCTACGGCGTAATCTATCTTTTAGTCCTTATAACTATTAAAACCCGGATGTCTACGAAATAGTCGTTTTATAGCACGGGTTTAGTTATCGTACTAAGCCCGGCTCTTCCCTTCGAACGTAGGGGGTTCTTTAGCCTTTAGAAGCTAGTTACTACCGACTAACCTATCCTAGTCTAGCCCGGCTAAGGCAAGCCTTCGTTAGGTAGCTTTTACTTTAAGTTGCCTAATATCGGCCTTAACTTAAAGTATCTATTATCGCAACTTCGTAAGGCGTAGTCTCCTTTCTTTATCTACGATCTCCCCGTCTTCTACGGGCGCGTCTAGAGTAGGCTTACGCCTCTATCTATCTCCGTCGTTAGATTAACGTTCTAGGTCTTTTATAGCGGCGTTATCGCCTATTCCGCGTAGCGTTTCGGACGGAGTGCCTTCTACGGCGCTATTCTAGTTTATAGCGGCGTTGTCTAGCGCGGAGCGCGTTCTTCTACCTAATATCCCTCGAGCTATTATATAGTTTAAGGAGATATTTGCGTATTAGGGTTATTAGGTATATACTATAGGCTAGTACGAGGATAATAGGCTCTAGATTATAACTATACGAATATCTACCTTATTATTCTAGGTGCGATAGTAGTAGCGAAGAGTATCTCCTTACTAAGCCGGATAGGCTCGGCCCGTCCTCTCCTTAGCTATCCGAAGATAGGCCGGGCTAGCATATTCTATCCGTATCTATATAGAGCATCCTTATAGATCCCTACTAGGATTCGATCTATCTATTATAGAAATATCCGCGTTAACGGATCTAACCTTATCTGCGACTCGTTTATATATTATAAACGCCCTAACTTCTAGAAAGAATTTAGCTTATATATTCGGGTCTAGGAGTAAGTTTAGTAGTAGTTTAATACGGCGAATCCTATAATTCTAGCAGATTTCCTCGTAAATAACGTTAGTAACTATAGCTCGTTTATAGTTGCCCTTAGATTCGTATCTATCTTTAGAGTTATAAGAATACTTATCTAGGAGGAGAACCTTAAGCTCTAAGTCCTATAGGGAAAAGAGGTTCCTAAAGTAGTTAGGAAAAAGTAGGCTACTAGGAGAATCCTTCTAGAAATAGAGCTCTAGGCTTCCTAAATGCTACCCGACTAGTTTTAGGAAGAGTAAGAATATAAGGTTATTATATGCGTTACGTAATAATCGAACTAAACTAGCTAGTTTACTCGGCAAGTTCTACTAGTCCTTACGTAATAATCGAACTAAACTAGCTAGTTTACTCGGCAAGAGCCGCTAGTCCGTATATAGATTAGTTAAGACTTTACTTAGCGCCCTTTCTATAATATTAGCATCCCTAATTGTTCCTAGATAGCTCCCTATTAGCGCCCGAACCTGCCTACTTAGCTCCCTACTCCGTCCTATAGCTATTTCGAAGCTTCCCTTACTAGTACCCGTAGGTATTCTAGAGCTCCTAAGAATGCCCCTACTAGCGTCCGAAGCTATCCTAGTAGTCCTAGAACTAGCCCTAGAGGCTCCTAGAAGTAGCCTAGGACTTCTACTAGTAAGATCTAGCTATCTAAATAGATACTCCCTTAGCTCTATAAGGCGCTTTCTAAGCTTATTCCGCCTTTATTTGCTTCGACGCTTTATAGGAGCTTTATTATAAGAGAACCCTATACTATAAGAGCGGTCTTTAGCCTTAGAGTATACTAATTTATATAGTATAGTAGATAAAATCCTTTCCTAGAGGTCTAGGTTCTACGTAAACTTATACTAGAGGCCCTAGTAGAGAGTATTATCGGACTTCTAGCTAGGACGAATTAGTAGGGACAACGGAGGGACGTTCCGAACTTATTTTCTAATAAATTCTCTTATCTCGTTATAAGCTCTTAAGCCTTTAGGATCCGTATATAACTCTATAAGGAACTTATACTAGGCTATATAGTTAAAAACTAGTCCTTTAAATTTAGGATCTCTAAAGTAGGAACGGTACTAGTAACTAAGGTAGTTATACTTGCCTTTATCCTTAAAGAAGATAGTTTTGCTACGAGGATGCTCGCAAATAGGCTTATTAAACCGGTCCTCCTCCTCTTTAGTAAGCTTTCCTACTAGTTTCTTAAATATCCTATAATCTAGCGCCGTATTTACTCTAGGCACTAGTTTAGCTATCCTCTTAAGGATACTCTTTAGCTCGGTTTAGCGCGTTTTAGCCCTATCTATATTAGTGCTTAAAATCGGGCTAAAGCGGACCTTAGCACCTAATCTTTTCCTAACCTACGAAGAATATCGTCGACCGTTCTATACCCGTTATTGCCTACTATGCCGGTAAAATAAACTAGGTTTCTACGGTCGTTAGCGATTATACCTTCCTAGGAGCTATTATTATAGTTTCTAGAGAAAAGGCGAGTTCTTTAGGCCTACGGCCTTTCTAGAAGAGTTAGTATCTTAGGATTACTAGCAATAAAGAAGGTTATAAAGACAATAACTCCGTATACCTCTACGCGGACGTTACGATATATTCTAATAAAGGTAACCTTATTAGAGATACTACGTATAGTAGCCGTAATATTAGTCGAAATAGGAAGCCTTAAGCTACGAGCCCTCTTATAACTTATAATTATGCTTTCCGCCCTCTTATTAATTAGGATATCGTATACTTATTAAGCCTCCCTAAGAGTCGCATAGATATAGATGCTTAGAATAAGTAGATAGTCCTTATAGAAGTTTAGGAGGATACTATTCGGGTCCGTATATAGCTTAGAAGCGGGAATATACGGCAACGCCTCTACGCTAGAGGCTAGCCGAACCGAGAGATCTACCGCTATTATAATAGTAATCCCTAGTACGTCTTAATAAACGATCTCCTCGTCCGCTTCCTCCTAATTAAGAGAAATAGATAAGGGCTATATTTCGGTATTATTCTACTCCTTCGTATCGAACTAGACCTCGTTATCGCTTAGTTCCTTTTAGTTATCGACTAAGGATACCTACTCTTCCTCGAGCTGCTTAGAGGAGTCGAAAGAATCTATTAGGAAAGTATTAATCTCTAGCTCTCTATACCGATAAAGGCCTACGTCGCCCTTATTATTATCCTCGCTCTCCTCCTTTCTAGATATTTTGCTATCTTTGTCTAAATAGCTAGTAGAATTATATTCCTATATTCTATTATAGATCTAAGCGAAGTTAACTACGGAGGTAGCCGTACTATCTAGTCTCCGTTTTAACGTATAATAGCGCTTAAGTATAGCGCTATAGAATAGATCTATAAGCTTCCTTCCGTATAGGAACCGACTAAGAGCTTGCTACCTAAATAGCTATAGTTCCCTAAGTTCTATAACTAGAGGTGCTCTAAGAAGCCTATTAGACTAGAACGCCTCCTATTTGTCTATAGGAATAGCCTTCTTAAGTAGGTTGTCTAATCTCTACGTTTTTAGCTTAGCTCTTTATACTCCTTTCGCTTTGCCTCTAGAAGGGACTATAGGACTAAATTAGGCATTCTATATCTCTATATTCTAGGAATTCGGAACTACTAGAGTCTAGGATCTTCCCTATATCTAAGACGAAGCCGCCTCTTAAGACGAGCTTAGTTTACCTCTACGATAATGCTTTATTATCTCTAGTAGTGCCTACTCTTTATAAGAGTTGCTCGTTCCCGTTTTAGTAGCTTACTTCTACTTCTCTATATTCGCCTTTATAGCTTTTATTAGAGACGTAGTCGGCTAAAAGGGATTCTAGATAGTTTTCTAAGAGGACCGCGTAGCCGTATAGGCAGCGTTATAATCCTCTTTATTCTCTTCTTCTTCTAGAATAAAGAGAGATCCTATAGGCTTATATTCCTCTATATACTCTATAGTCCTAAACCTAGCTATACTAGCGTTAATCGAGACGGGACGTTTACGCTAGTTAGATTCCTACGAGGCTCGTAGAGTATTAAAGCTAATATATTTGCTAACGTTAATCGGACCGATAGCTTATTTAAGAGCTAGGAAAATAACCTTTAATCGAGGAGACTTCTTATCCTAGCTATACCTAAGAGGTCTTATTTCTCTACTAGCTCGGCTAGGATATATTCGGCGAGTCTTATCCTTATAGAGAAAGTCTTAATCTAGGAGCTAATTAAAGTAGGGATAGTCTCTACTACGGTATCCTTCTAAACTATACTCTTAGCAAGCGGTACTTATTTTAATTTCTAAGGCAGTATAGGCTATAACTATAGCTTAGATCTCTAGTGCTTCCTTATCCTTTTAGCTACTACGTAGGGGTCTATACGCAGGTTCCTAGTTCTTTAAAAGAGCAAGGGCAAGGGCAGCTAACTATTTAGTTAGCTTCTTAACGTTAGGGCTTACTCTAGATATAGCGCTTATCGCTACGAAGACCGGATTTAGGCGAGGGGTAGTATTCCTTATTGCTTTAACTAGCTTTTCTACTAGAATAGAACGATTATTCTTATATAAGGCTTTATTAGTTTTATCCTTTCGCAACTTAGCTTTTATAGCTAAAATTACTCTTATAAAGTTATAAAACGTATAGGAGCGATCTATATCTAGGTTCGCTTTATTCTAAATCTTTTTCCGTATAGGCTTAGATAGAGGCTTTAAAAACATCTAGGTACGGCTAAAGTTGTCTAGATCTTCTAGAGGAATTATAGTAGAAGAGATCTCGAAGTTCTAAATATACTTAGAAATCTCCTCTAGCTTATTAAGCTTCTATAGGGATAGCTAGGAAAGGTACGACCGATCTCTAAGTATACGCTAGCTATTAAACTCGCGATACTCTTTAAGAAGGCTGCTTTTAAATAGTCTATAGTTATAGCTTTTATACCCTTCGAGCTTCTTAACTATAGGACGCTAATATCGATAAATATAGCTAACTAGCTTCTCGACTTTAGCGGCTTTATCGCTCTAGTCGCCTCTATAAAATCGGTATAGGTCTTTAAAACGCTTAACGAACTTAGTAACGTCTAACCCTTCGAAGTATCCTATCTCCTTAGAACTAGGCAAAGGCATAGAAGGTCGGCTCGTAGAAATTAAGGCTTAAAACTGCTCGACGCTTAAGCTAATAGTAGTATTAATAGGGAGTTATAGTCCTATAGCTCCTCGTCGACGAGAATAAGTATTACCTATTCCTATTATTCCGTTAGGATAAGCTAAAAGGTTAGTAGAGCCTAGAGAGCTCCTAACCGGTCGTTTAACTCCTTTATTAGGTCCGATAAACTAGGCAGGTTAGTAACGGAACTCTTAATTGCGATCCTCTGCACTAATATTATCCGAGATACTACTAGAGTTAATAGTAGTATCTAGGTTATTAGTGCTAGTAGAGGAATTGTTAGTCGGATCGTTTAGTATATTTTCGGCCGAAGGTCGGTAATAACGAACTAAACTAGCTAGTTTAGTTAGCGTTAGGTAAAGTTAGTAGTAATAGTAGTACTAGTTTATTATATAACGAAAGGAATGTTCTCGCTAAATCGAGAATAAAATAAAAAAATAGAAACTCTAGATCTAGATATAGCAAAAGGAAATTCGTAACTTTATAAATTGCGAGTAAGGGTAGCTAGTAATACCTAGTAGTTACCTATAAACTTTCCTAGGGGTCGGTTTCTTAGTCTATTCGGCTCGTAATACTCCCGACCCGTATTATTTTAAACGTCCGGCCTATTATTAATCCCTCTATACTATGCGTCTATAGCCTTTAGCAATCTCCGATAGGGAAGTATAGGGGCCGTTCTAAGCCTATACTAAATATAGGAAGGGCTAATTAAACCCTTCCGAAACTAGGGGTAGCTAGTAATATCTAGTAGTTACCCGTAATACTTTCCTAGAGGTCGGTTTCTTAGTCTATCCGGCTTATAATACTCCCGACCTATATTATTTTAAACGTCCGGCCTATCGTTAATCCCTTAGTACTATGTTTTTCTAGAGCCTTTTAGTAACCTTCGATAGGGAAGTATAGGAGCCGTTCTAAGCCTATACTAAATATAGGAAGAGCTAATTAAACTCTCCTAAAAATAGGGTAACTAAAGTTACGAAACGTAGCCTTATAGCGAAACCGGGGAGTGCGAGTAGTAATACAATCCTATGTCCTTTCTCTAGCTCGCTAAACTCTATATAGCTCGTAATATCGTATTTCTTAGGCTATTCTAGCTATAACGACCCCTCTATATAGGTATAGTAACCCTAAGCGAATCCTCGGAAAGCTATAGATAAGCTAAATTATTAGCCTTCTACGACTAATCGTTAGCGTCTTAAAACACCGTCGATTCTAAGTCGTAATAGAACTAAGGGTTTATAACTTTCTTAGAGTTAGAGACTATCTCTACGTAGAAGGTAGCCTTAATGCTCTTAAGTCCTTCCGAGTTATCTAGTTCCGCCTAGGCTTATATATAATAAAGTGCGTTCTAGCGGCTTATTATAATTAATCGCTTGCTTCTCGTATCGTAGTTCGTACTATTAGACTATAAGTAACTTCTTTCTTCTTTTCGTATTTTCGGTAGTTCTTGTCCGTAGAAGATATTATATAGCCCTACCTTCGGCTCTATTTTAATGCGTAAATCCTATACTACTCTAACTAGCTTATAGCTAACTAGGCGTATATATCTATATCGCTAAGGCCTAATAGCCCTAGAATTAGGTATATAGCAGTCGTACGTAGCGTAATAACGCGCAGTTCTCGTCTCTCGTCTCTAGGTAGCTAGGCTTAGGAATCCTCGTAAGCACTATAGTTTAGATTAAGTAACGGCTACGCTCGCAGTTACGCTTCTACGTTTAGCTTACGAACTCTCGTATTAGCTATATCGTCTCTCGTAATAGCTAGTAGGGCGGGTACGTATAGAACGTATAGTAATACTAGAACTATAAATAAGAAACGTAGGGTAGATAATTAATTAATATAAAGGAGAGCCTAAGCTCGCGCTTAAGTAGGCACCCGAGCTGCTAAGGATATGCGGTTTCCGCCTATTAGTAGTAGGTAGTAATAATCCTTTCGCAATAGTTATTATCGTCGATAACTCTCTAAGGGATACTACTAATACGATCCTATCTTATAAGCTAACCCTCCTTACTTATATAGAACTTAAGTGCTCGTTTTTATAGAGACCTATATTCTATTAGGGATAGGCCTAGTAGATAGCGTAGGTAAGTTAGGAAGAATACGATATTTCTTAAGTTCTAAGAGTAGGTACTATATAGCACTTCCTTCTCTAATTCTACTCGAGTAGGGAATACTTAGGCGACGAGGTTATAGGCGAAGTAGGCAAAAAACTAGTTATCGATTATCTCGTTAATATCGCCCTTCTCTACTAGTTCTCGGGTGTCCTACTCTATTAGAGGCTTGCGAGATAATCCGTTAGTAGCCGTATGCCTCTTCCTAGGTATATATACTATATTAAAGTCGAATAACCGAATCTAAGCTAGCTATCTTATAATAGCTGCGTTTAGGAGGTCCGTAGTAGCCTTATTAAGTTAATATACTAGCGTGTTAGCGTCTACCTCTAGCTAGAAGAAGATACTAAATAACTATAGGCGACACTTCTTTAGTACTTTAAGAATACCGAGACACTTACGCTTCCTAGCGTTATAGCGTTACTTAGAAGTAGAGAATAGGCTTAACTTAAATCGAGAAGGGTATCGAATCCTACTATCTTTCTAGTTATATTAAGATATATAGCATCCCTACGAGTAAAGGCTAGAATCTACGCCTACTATAATTAGTTCTCCCTCTAGTTTATAGTCTAGTACTACTAGTACTAGCGTAGAGATAAGGAGTTCCGTAATTGCATCCTTAGATTGCTAATATTATTTCGTCTATACGAACTTAATATCCTTCTTTAAAAGAGAGAAAAGCAGCTTTAGTAACTAGGCGAAGTCCTTAAGCTAGATCTTATAGTATACGAATATTTCTATAAGAATACGGACTTTTCTCTAATTCGTAGGAGTTAGCTATTTAATAAGCTTAGCTACTCGTTCCGTATCTAGGTATCTACTATATTTATTAGTAACGTAACCTACTATCTTAATCTATTTATAGCATAGCTATAGCTTTTCCCTATAAATCGTTAATCCTACTCTCTTAAGGTTAGTAAGCACCTCGTCTAAGTTCTTAATATATTCTACTATAAATCGGCGGAGTCTAGGTTTAACCTCCTTGTTACTATACTTTATTTTTTATCTATAAATAGCTATATTATTAAGGAAAGGTTTAGTAGCGTAAGGTATTTAAGTAGCAAGAATAAGCATAATAATTTAGATAAACTAAGCAATAGAGTTCGTAGCTCCCTATAGTAGCGTTATCTAGCGTAGTAGGCTAAGAGAAGTATCGAAACCCGTAAGGTTCTAACTTCTTATATCTAGTAGAATCTAATCGTAGCTAGAGAAGATATTAACTAAGGATAAGATTATATAACCTATAAAAGCTTTAGAAAAACTATTTATATTAGAAGGAAGGTTAGTATCGCGAATAGTTATAGCATTAAACTTCTATATAGTATTAATTAGGCGATACTTCTTTAGTTCTCCTAGGTTAGTCTTCTTCTTTATAAGAAAGTACGGATTCTAGTAGGTACTATAGTATAGTTTAAGAGCGCCTACGTCTATACGCTTACGGAGCATTTTTACGACTTCCCTTTTAAGAAAGCTCTAGAGTCGGAAACTAGGATATTACTATAGCTTATATAGGATTATACGAATAACCTAAGAAGGAGCAATAGTAGGCTTAATATAACCGAGATACTCGAAATTCTAAGTAAGTATAGCTTCCTAATTATATAGTATCTTAGTTAGAAGATATAGCTTCTAATCTAATAGCGAAATTGTAGGCTTAATTTAAGCGAGCTATTCTAGCGTAAGCCTTAAATCTTTTAGAATAGTAGAAAACTTTTTAATTAAGTATTTCCTATTAAAGGGGCCCGTTCCGGGTAGTATAGCTTCCTCTATAGTAAGTGCTTTCTTTCTCTAATATAGATTCCTACTAGGATTCGATCTATCTATTATAGACACGTCTACGTTAACGGATCTAACCTTATTTACGATACGCTTATATATTATAAATGCCCTAATTTCCGTAGAGAATTTAGCTTACGTATCTAGGTTTAGAAGTAAGTTTAGTAGTAGTTTGCTACAACGAATTCTATAATTCCGGTAGATTTCCTTGTAAATAACGTTAGTAACTATAGCTCGTTCGTAGTCGCCCTTAGATCCGTATCTATCTTTAGAGTCGTAAGAATACTTATCTAGGAGGAGAACCTTAAGTTCCGAGTCTTATAGGGAAAAGAGGTTCCTAAAGTAGTTAGGAAAGAGTAGGTTACTAGGAGGATCCTTCTAGGAATAGAGCTCTAGGCTTCCTAAACGATACTTAACTAGTTCTAGGAAGAGTAAGAATATAAGATTATTATATATATTACGTAATAATCGAACTAAACTAGCTAGTTTACTTAGCAAGTTCTACTAGGCGTTACGTAATAATTAAACTAAACTAGCTAGTTTACTTAGTAAGTTTTGCTAGTCTATACGCAGATTAGTTAAGACTTTACTTAGCGCCCTTTCTACGATATTAGCATCCCCGATCGTTCCTAAATAGTTCCTTATTAGTACCTAAACCTGCCTACTTAGCTCCCTACTTAGTTCCGTAGCTGCCCTAAAGCTCCCTCTACTAGTACCCGTAGGTACTCTAGAGCTCCTAAGACTACCCTTACTAGCGCCCGAAGCTATCTTAGCAGTCCTAGAACTAGCCTTAGAGGCTCCCGGAAGTAGCCTAGGACTTCTACTAGTAAGATCTAGCTATCTAAATAGATACTTCTTTAGCTCTATAAGGCGCTTCCTAAGCTTATTCCGCCTCTATTTGCTTCGACGCTTCGTAGGAGCTTTATTATAAGAGAACCCTATACTATAAGAGCGGTCTTTAGCCTTAGAGTATACTAATTTATATAGTATAGTAGATAAAATCCTTTCCTAGAGGTCCGGGTTCTACGTAAACTTATACTAAAGGCCCTAGTAGAGGGTATTATTAGACTTCTAGCTAGGACGAATTAGTAGAGATAACGAAGGGACGTTCTAAACTTATTTCCCGATAAATTCTCTTATCTCGTTATAAGCTCCTAAGCCTTCGGGATCCGTATATAACTCTATAAGGAACTTATACTAAGCTATATAGTTAAAGACTAGTTCTTCGAATTTAGAATCTCTAAAGTAGGAACGGTGCTAGTAACTAAGGTAGTTATGCTCGCCTTTATTTTTAAAGAAGATAGTTTTGCTACGAGGATACTTATAGGTAGGCTTATTAAACCGGTCCTCCTCCTTTTTAGTAAGCTTTCCTACTAGTTTCTTAAGCATCCTATAATCTAGCGCTATATTTACTTTAGGCACTAGTTTAGCTATTCTCTTAAGGATACTTATCGGCTTAGTTTAGCGCGTTTTAGCCCTACCTATATCCGTGCTTAAGATCGGGCTAAAGCGGACCTTAGTACCTAATCTTTTTCTAACCTACGAAGAATATTATCGACCGTTCTATACCTATTATTACCTACTATACTAGTAAAATAAACTAGGTTTCTACGATTGTTAGCGATTATACCTTCCTAGGAGCTATTATTATAGTTTCTAGAGGAAAGTCGAGTCCTTCGGGCCTACGGCCTTCTTAGAAGAGTTAGCGTCTTAGGATTGCTAGTAATAAAGAAAGTTATAAAGACGATAACTCCGTATACCTCTACGCGGACGTTACGACATATTTTAATAAAGATAACCTTACTAGAGATACTATATATAATAGCCGTAATATTAGTCGAAATAGGAAGCCTTAAGCTACGAGCCCTCTCGTAACTTATAATTATGCTCTCCGCCCCCTTATTAATTAGAATATCGTATACTTATCGAGCCTCCCTAAAAGTCGCATAGATATAGATACTTAGAATAAGTAGGTAGTCCTTATAGAAGTCTAGAAGGACACTATCCGGGTCCGTATATAGCTTAGAAGTAGGAATATACGGCAACGCCTCTATACTAGAGACTAGCCGAACCGAGAGATCTACCGCTATTATAATAGTAATCCCTAGTATATCTTAATAAACGACCTTCTCGTCCGCTTCCTCCTAATTAGGATTAAGAGAAATAGATAAGAGCTATGTTTCGGTATTACTCTACTCCTTCGCATTAAACTAGACTTCGTTATTACTTAACTCCTCCTAGTTATCGACTAAGGATACCTACTCTTCCTCGGGCTGCTTAGAAGAGTCGAAAGAATCTATTAGGAAAGCATTAATCTTTAGCTCTCTATACTAATAAAGGCCTACGTCGCCCTTATTATTATCCTCGCTCTCCTCCTTTCTAGACGCTTTGCTATCCTCCTTAGAATAGCTAGCGGAATTATACTCCTATATCCTATTATAGATCTAAGCGAAGTTAACTATAGAGGTAGCCGTGCTATCTAGCCTCCGTTTTAACGTATAATAGCGCTCGAGTGCAGCGCTATAAGATAGATCTATAGGCTTCCTTCTATATAGAAACTAACTAAGAGCTTACTACCTAAATAGCTATAGTTCTCTAAGTTCTATAACTAGAGGTACTCTAAGGAGCCTATTAGACTAGAACGCTTCCTATTCGTTTATAGAAATAGCCTTCTTAAGTAGGTTGTCTAATCTCTACGTTTTTAGCTTAGTCTTCTACGACCCTTTCGCTTTGTCTCTAGGAGGGACTATAGGACCGAATTAGATATCCTATATTTCCGTATTCTAGGAATTCGGAACCGCTAGAGTCTAGGATCTTCCCTATATCTAAGATAAAGCTGCTTCTTAAGACGAGCTTAGTTTACCCTTACGATAATGCTCTATTATCTCTAGTAGTGCCTACTCTCTACGAAAGTTACTTGTTCCCGTTTTAGTAGCTTGCTTCTGCTTCTCTATATTCGCCTTTATAGCTTTTATTAGAGACGTAGTCGGCTAAGAGGGATTCTAGATAGTTTTCTAAGAGGACCGCGTAGCTATATAGGTAGCGTTATAATCCTCTTTATTCTCTTCTTCCCCTAGAATAAAGAGAGATCCTATAGGCTCGCATTCCTCTATATACTCTATAGTCCTAAACCTAGCTATACTAGCGTTAATCGAGATAGAACGCTTACGCTAGTTAGACTCCTACGAGGCTCGTAGAGTATTAAAGCTAATATATTTGCTAACGTTAATTAGACTAATAGCTTATTTAAGAGCTAGGAGAATAACCTTTAATTAAGGAGACTTCTTATCCTAGCTATACCTAAGAGGTCTTATTTCTCTACTAGCTTAGCTAGGATATATTTAGCGAGTCTTATCTTTATAGAGAAAGTCTTAATCTAGGAGCTAGTTAAAGTAGAGATAGTCTTTACTACGGTAGCCTTCTAAACTATACTTCTAGTAAGCTATACCTATCTTAATTTCTAAGGTAGTATAGGCTATAACTATAGCTTAGATCTCTAGTACTTCCTTATTCTTCTAGTTACTACGTAGGGGTCTATACGTAGGTTTCTAGTTCTTTAAAAGAGCAAGGGCAAGGGCAGCTAACTATTTAGTTAGCTTCTTAACGTTAGGGCTTACCCTAGATATAGCGCTTATTACTACGAAGCCTAGATTTAGGCGAGAGGTAGTATTCCTTATCGCTTTAACTAGTTTTCCTACTAGAATAGAACGATTATCCTTAGATAAGGCTTTATTAGTTTTATCCTTCTATAACTTAGCTTTTATAGCTAAAATTACTCTCGTAAAGTTATAAAATATATAGGGATAATCTATATCTAGGTTTGCTTTATTCTAAATCTTTTTCCGTATAGGCTTAGATAAAGGCTTTAAAAACATCTAGGTACGGCTAAAGTTATCTAGATCTTCTAAAGGAATTATAGTAGAAGAGATCTCGAAGTTCTAAATATACTTAGAAATCTCCTCTAGCTCTTCTAGCTTCTATAGGGATAGCTAGGAAAGGTATAACCGATCTCCGAGTATGCGCTAGCTATTAAACTCGCGATACTCTTTAGGAAGGTTACTTTTAAATAGTCTATAGTTATAACTTTCGTACCCTTTAAGCTTCTTAACTATAGGACGCTAATATCGATAAACGTAGCTAACTAGCTTCTCGACTTTAGTAGATTTATCGCCCTAGTCGCCTCTATAAGTTTAGTATAGATTTTTAAAACGCTTAATAAACTTAGTAACGTCTAACCCTTCGAAGTATCCTATCTCCTTAGAACTAGGCAAAGGCATAGGAGGTCGGCTTATAGAAATTAAGGCTTAAAACTGCTCGATGCTTAAGCTAATAGTAGTATTAATAGGGAGTAGTAGTCCTATAGCTCCTCGTCGACGAGAATAAGTATTACCTATTCCTATCGTTCTATTAGGATAAGCTAAAAGGTTAGTAGAGCCTAGAGAGCTTCTGCCTAGTCGTTTAACTCCTCTATTAGGTCCGATAAACTAAGTAGGTTAGTAATAGAACTCTTAATTGCGATTCTCTATACTAATATTATCCGAGATACTACTAGAGTTAATAGTAGTATCTAAGTTATTAGTGCTAGTAAAGGAATCGTTATTCGGATCGTTTAGTATATTTTCGGCCGAAGGTCGGTAATAATAAACTAAACTAGCTAGTTTAGTTAGTATTAGGTAAAGTTAGTAGTAATAGTAGTACTAGTTTATTATATAACGAAAGGAATGTTCTTGCTAAATTAAGAATAAAATAAGAAATAGAAACTCTAGATTTAAATATAGTAAAAGGGAATTCGTAACTTTGTAAATTATAAGTAAGGGTAGCTATTAATACCTAGTAGTTACCTATAAACTTTCCTAGAAGTCGGTTTCTTAGTCTATCTAGCTTATAATACTCCCGACCTATATCGTTTTAAACGTCCGGCCTATTAGTAATCCCTCCGTGCTATACGTCTATAGCCTTTTAGCAATCTCCGATAGGGAAGTATAGGGGCTATTCTAAGCCTATACTAAATATAGGAAGAGCTAATTAAACTCTCCCGAAACTAGAGGTAGCTAGTAATACCTAGTAGTTACCTATAATACTTTCCTAGAAGTCGGTTTCTTAGTCTATCTAGCTTATAATACTCCTAACTTATATCGTTTTAAACGTCTAGCCTATCGGTAATCCCTCTATACTATATATTCCTATAGCCTTTCGGTAACCTCTAATAGGGAAGTATAGGGGCTATTCTAAGCCTATACTAATATAGGAAGAGTTATTAAACCCTTCTAAAAATAGGGTAATCGAAGTTGCGAAACGTAGCCTTATAGCGAAACTAGGGAGTGCGAGTAGTAATACGATCCTATATCCTTTCCCTAGCTCGCTAAACTCCGTATAGCTCGTAATATCGTATTTCTCGGGCTATTCTAGCTATAACGACCCCTCTATATAGGCATAGTAACCCTAAGCGAATCCTCGGAAAGCTATAGATAAGCTAAATTATTAACCTTCTATAACTAATCGTCGGCATCTTAAAATACCGTTAATTCTAAGTCGTAATAGAACTAAGGGTTTATAACTTTCTTAGAGTTAGAGACTGCCTCTACGTAGAAGGTAGCCTTAATGCTCTTAAGTCCTTCTAAGTTATCTAGTTCCGCCTAGGCTTATATATAATAAAGTGCATTCTAGTAGCTTATCGTAATTAATCGCTAGCTTCTAGTATCGTAGTTCGTGCTATTAGACTATAAGTAACTTCTTCCTTTTCGTGTTTTTAGTAGTTCTTATCCGTAGAAGATATTATATAGCCCTATCTTCGGCTCTATTTTAATACGTAAATCCTATACTACTCTAACTAGCTTATAGCTAACTAGGCGTATATATCTATATCGCTAAGGCCTAATAGCCCTAGAATTAGGTATATAGTAGTCGCACGTAGCGTAATAACGCGTAGTCCTCGTCTCTCGTCCTAGGTAGCTAGGCTTAGGAATCCTCGTAAGTACTATAGTTTAGATTAAGTAACGGCTACGCTTATAGTTACGCCTCTACGTTTAGCTCGCAAATCCTCGTATTAGCTATATCGTCTCTCGTAATAGCTAGTAGGGCAGGTACGCATAGAACGTATAATAATACTAGAACTATAAATAAGAAACGTAGGGTAGATAATTAATTAATAGCTATAGAGGAGAGCCTAAGCTTGCGCTTTTATAGGCACCCGAGCTACTAAGGATATATAGTTTCCGCCTATTAATCCTCCCTTTCTTTATATCTAAATAGATACTCTAACAAACGATATTTTTATTCTAAAAAGATAGTTTAGCAGAACTAGCTTTAGTAAAACAATAATAAACTAAGTACTATTTATTCTTTTTAACGTATTAGACATTTATAACGTTACTATTTCCCTTTGCCGAACCGAACTAGCTAATTCTATTTACTATATATATATAGCTATGCTAATCTTCTTAAACTTGTCTTTCTTATTATCTAGGTAGTTAGCACTATCGAATAGAAAGTATTTTAACTAGCTTAAAAGGGCCTTCTCTATATATAAGAAGAAGCTCTAATCCTTTGCTATACTCTTTTTAGCCTTAACTAAGCACTCGTATAGCTACGCGAATCTCTTTTTCGCCTACGGAACCTAGACTTGTTTATACTACTTCTCGTAGGTAGCGTAGTTTATATATAGAAGTATAAGAGCCTCTTAGCTTACCTCTAGTTCTTCCTAGCTACGACGTTCTATTAACGCGTCTAAAACTAGCCTAAGGCTATTAAGCTACTACTCTTAGGGAAGTCTACGCTCCTATAACTTATTAGGGAAATCGGCGCCTATAAACGTCTTAGATATTAGTAGTATCGTAATATTACTAACGAGGACCTCTAGGAAGACTAGGGTATTCTTTCCGACTAGCTCTTAATTACGGTACTTAATAAGCGTTAGGTAGACTATATATCGCGAGGAGATACTAGAGTTCTCTCCGTAGGCAATTGTCTAATATATTAGCACTAAGTCGCTAGGTATAGTCGAGACGTTTTATAGGCGTAGGCTAGCGTCCTATAGGCCTTTCTTTCCTTAGTCCGAGACGTAGACTAGCGTCTACTTAGATTCCGAGTCTTCGTTCTCGTTCTCGTTATTATTAAGCTTATTAACTATATCGTAGATTAGACCTAGGTAGCCGGTACTACCGACGATATTAAACTTAGTATATTCGGCCTTATCTTCTTCCTTATCGTCGACTTTAACTTATAGCTTGCGGTTAGGTACCTATATAACTAGTCTATAGCTAGGATAGGTACTATTAAGAGAAACTATAGTAATCGTATAGGCGGTCTCTTATCTATCTTTCTATGCTATTAAAGGGCCTTTAATAAACTTCTCGCTAGTAGCTAAGCAATTATCTAATATATTAGTACTAAGTCGCTAGGTATAGTCGAGACGTTTTATAGGCGTAGGCTAACGTCCTATAGGCCTTCCTTTCCTTAGTTAGAGACGTAGACTAGCGTCTGCTTAGTGTCTAAGTCCTCGTTCTCGTTATTATTAAGCTTATTAACTATATCGTAGATTAGTCCTAGGTAGCCGGTACTACTAACGATATTAAACTTAGTATATTCGGCCTCGTCTTCTTCCTTATCGTCGACTTTAACTTATAGCTTGCGGTTAGGTACTTATATAACTAGTCTATAGCTAGAGAGGGTACTATCGAGAGGAACTATAGTAATCGTATAGGCGGTCTCTTATCTATCTTTCTATACTACTAGGGGGCCTTTAATAAACTTTTCGCTAGTAGCCTAGTTCCCCTTAATAATTAGAATCGTTAGGTCGATTCTGCTAGTAGGCTCTCCCTACTAGTACTAAGCTATTATTAGGTACGCAATAAATCTATATATAGCCTTATCGCGTAGAGAATCTTAGGCTAGCATATTAAGTAGCTAGATAGTCGGGTCTTATTATATTAGCTACTAGGTAAGGGAGAAGAATATATTTAGTATCTATCTATATATATTATAGCGGCGGCGGAGGTAGTAGTAGTATAGGTCGAATTCTTAGTATATCTAAGAAACTATATCCGGGTCCTTTGCCTACTAATTAAAAAGGCTGCTAAATATATTAAAGCTATCTTTAAGGAGCTTTCTATTATAAGCCTTCTATATATCTCGAATAGTCTTAAATTCTAAGTAAGATAGGCAGGTGTTAGTAAAGTCTAGCTTAATTCGTATAGGCCTAAGCTTATTATCGTTACTCTCTAGAGCAGACTCTTAAGTAGCTTCTACGTCGCTATAGTCGTTATCGAACTAAACTAGCTAGTTTGCTTTATTTAAGCTTATACGCTACTTCCCCTTAGCCTTCTTAGACTTCTTACTCTTCTTAAACTTCTTTAGAGTATAAGCTAGAGGTATAGACGTAGAACCCTCGGCATCTTCGATCTCTAGCTATAGGCGAGTCTTCTTCTTAGGGCTATTATCTTCTTCTTTATTAACGTTAGCTTTATACTTAGCCTTCTTCTAGGCCTTTTTATTAGCTACTATCTTTGCTATAGCCCTTTCTATATTACGTAGCTAGCTCTTACTAGCCTATTAGTCTATCGCGTCTATTTCCTATATCTATAGGTCTTTCCTTAAGTTATTAAGTATATCGTCGATCGATCCCTTTACTAGTAGGTATAGTCTATAGGAGATATCCTATAAGTCGTAAAGGCAATTAGACGCCGTTATTATCGATTCTTCTACTATAAGGTTAACTACCTTAGCTATTTCTACTATATAGATGCGGCAGAAGAGAGGACTAATATCTAGGGATTTATACTTATTAAGAGGGATTATATCTAGCTTTCTATATACGCTATTCTTATAGTACTCTTCGAGATAGTTAGTATATAGAATAGTAATATAGACGCGAACTTTCCTAAGATCTAAATAAGGCTTCTCGATTGCCTCGTTAACTAGATTATCTAATAGGTTCTTATTATAGCTATACGTCTCGTAACGTATTACTTATTCTTTAACTCTACTAGCTAGTTCGCGTAGCCGAACTAAAATAACTATTTCTAGCTCTAGGGCTACGAATCGAGAGCAGGTTACCGCGGCCTAGCTCTAGCTAGCTTTCTCTTACTAGTAGCTTAGCACTTTAAGCTCGCGGTCCTTATAGTAGAGGTCTCTAATCTTATAGTATAGATGCGCGAATATATTAGGGCATAGTTAGTCTTTATTAGCGAGGTTTATCTTTTTATAGACCTAGTGCTTAGCTACTTCGCGGAAGCTCTTAAATTTATTAGAAGCTAAATTAAGGTAGCTAAGAAAGTCGTAGCTAGACTCGGACGGCTTACTAAGTAGCCTACTTGCAGCTAAGCCTCTAGCTTTATTATTAGCGTTAGATACTCTAAAGAGCTTATTCTTAGGGATAATAAAGTAGACGTCTATAACGGCGAAGCCGTTCTTATTAATAATCTAGAGGTTCTTACGACTAAATAGGTCTAACTAGAATATAGCCTTTATACTCTTAACGAAGCTAGCCTTCTAAAACTTACTAGAGATATAGCTAGATATAGGCTAGAATAGATTATCCTTCTTTCTATTATAGAGAGCCTAGTATAGCATCTATTTAGACTAGGTTAGGCCTAGTAGTTAGAGATTCTCGATAGGGACGTTTTTAAATAGTATAAAGTAGCGGAGGTACTAGCTAGCCTTCTTATAGATCTTAAAGATAGAATTAAGGAAGTTAAAGTAGAGGAACTCCCTACCTAAGCTAAAGGAGTTCTATAGTATATTAAGGAGACCCTCCTACTTTTTAGTAAACTACTTGCCTCTCTTATAGATATCTATTATACCCTTTAGCTCTTCTAGCGCTTCTTCTTAAGTGCGAGAGGAGGTACGCTAGCTAAGTTCTTAAATAAACTAGAAGATAATAAAAGCGCGGTAGTCGTTATCTTTCTAAATAGCGCTATAGATAGAGTATAGAATAGCCTACTTCTCTTTCTCTATTCCTATATTAGTAATAGCTTCTAGTATCTATGCCTAAGTATGCTATCTACCTAGCTTAGAAATATTAAGCGTAAAGTTATAGAAATTAGCTAGCTTAGAGTTAGTAGTATAGGCGAGCGCATTAGGGTTAGAGTAGCAGACTACTACCTTAGGCTTAGAGGTAGGCGCTTTAGTAGGCGCGTTAGTTATAGCAATATCCCGGTTAGCTATTATACTAGTAAGGTAGAGAGAGAGAAAAATAGACTATATAGAAGGGAGTATACTATATATAAGCGGAGGGAGCTAGTTAGGGGTATCTTAAATAAGAGCCTAAGTAAGTACGTAAAGCAGAGAATGCGTAAGTCTTCTAAATAGGTAGGTTTATACTAGCAGCGGTAAGAATAGTTAGTATATATATAGAAGAGGTTATTATATAGAGTTTTCGTAGTTTATTTACTTAAAAACTCTATATAACTATTATTACCGCTACTGCCTATACTTAGCGGAACTAGAGTAGTTACTATAGCAACCTTTAAGAGTCGTTATGCTTAAGGTAAATATTAAGGTTAATAAGACTAAGAAGAGACTAGAAGAGCTAAAAAGAAGAGGAGTGTTATACTTAAACCTACTACCTAGACGTAAGGGTATTCGTAGCTATACGTTAGAGGATCCTTAGCGTTATTCGAAGTAAACTAGCTAGTTCGCTTTATTTTTACTACTAGAAATAAGGAAGCATATACGTTTTCGCGATTACTTTTAGGCAACTATTAGCTAAAATTAAGTAAGAGTCGCTTAATCTTATCCCTCGCTACTCCTAGGAGCCTAGGCTAGTTAGGAACTAATATTCTCCTAACGGTAGATCTTCTTATTTATAGTAATAGTCCTTTTGTCTAGCTTCCTAAGGTCTATTCTGCTTCTGCTACTAATCCTCCCTTTCTTATAGCACTAGCTATATAAGAGTAATAAGTAATACGTTTCTCCCTATTTCTTATACTAATACGGACGTAATAGAAGCAATTTTTTAAAAGAAATTTAGAGGCCTACTAGGATTCCTCTAGTATTAGAATATCTAGCTAGTAGATATACTCCTCCCTCTCTTTTTAAGTTATTCCTAATAGCTTACTAATCTAGATCTAAGGGTATAGGTAGCTACGTAGCCGTAGCTTAGAAGGTAGAGGACCTAGCTATCCCGAATTAAAGTTATCCTCCTAAGGAACTATAGCCTTTAGATCCCTTTAGTACGGAACTAGTTTTAAGTTAAACCTAGGGAACGTATAGTAAAGAACCTCCTTACTAAGCTCCTTAATCTTATACGCCTTCTCGTTACGAATAATAGTATATATAAGAAACGGACTGCACTATTAGTACTGCAGCTTATTTAAGAAGCTCGTTTTTAGTTCTAATCGGTAAATAACTACTATCTATCTAGGACGAAGCTCCTATTAATTAGCGTTCTTATAGTTATTAAAATACTTAATATTATGCTTTCTTAGCTAGTCCTATCGAGCACGAGCTTCCTTAAGCGTCGTATATATCCGTTCTATAGCTATAGCTCGTATCGCTAATAAGGAAGGATAGTTATAGACTATCCTCTACTTAGCTACTTAGTAAGTAGAGAATTTAAGCTCTACTAGCAATATAGCATCCCTACCTATTATTATCTCCGCTAGAGTTAGTCCTATTATCTAATTTATAGTAGTACGTTCTGCCTAAATAACCGAGGGAATATACTTAGCTATAGCGCTTACTCCTCTACCTATTAGCTTAGAGAGAGCTACTAGAATTAGACGGTGTCCCTATTTAATAATTCTATTAGCCTACGGATAGTAGGGGGAGATCGCGACCTACTTAATTCTATAGCTTATAAGCAGCGCTTCTTAAATGTTCTCTCCGCCTCTATCTATATAGATCTTAGCTATAGCCTCCTAGTAGCAGATTAGGTCCTTATAGATAAACTTCGTAATATATCTAGCGTTAACCTTACGATTATCCGTTATCCGTATTAACTAGGCCTCTAGCTAACGAGAAATAGCCTCTCTCGTAATAATAAGATAGAGCCTAGTGCTAATAAATACCGCGTCTAGGTACTATCGCTTCCTAAGATATTATTTTTCGAAAGCGTAGAGTAGGCTAGGACGCTAGTAACCGTTCCTAAGTATATATTACTAGTAACTCTTATAGAAACGAACTACTACGGTATAAACGCTGTCCTACTACTATTATTTAGTAACTGTCTTATATATTCGTTCTAGTCCTAGGTATCTATAGTAGTCGTAGTAGGTAGTAATAATCCTTTCGCAATAGTTATTATCGTTAATAACTCTCTAAGGGATACTACCGATACGATCCTATCTTATAAGCTAACCCTCCTTACTTATATAGAACTTAAGTGCTCGTTTTCGTAGAGACCTATATTCTATTAGGGATAGGCCTAGTAGATAGCGTAGGTAAGTTAGGAAGAATACGATATTCCTCGAGTTCTAAGAGTAGGTACCGTATAGCACTTCCTTCTCTAATTCTACTTAAGTAGGGAATACTTAGGCGACGAGGTTATAGGCGGAGTAGGCAAAAAACTAGTTATCGATTATCTCGTTAATATCGCCCTCCTCTACTAGTTCTTAGGTGTCCTACTCTATTAGAGGCTTGCGAGATAATCCGTTAGTAGCCGTATGCCTCTTCCTAGGTATATATTGTCACGGGCTAGGCCCGTAACTACTAGCCCGTATGCACCCAACGGGTTGCTAGGTAGTAGTAGACACGTGACCCGTACGGCAGGGCCGCCCCGAGGGCCTACGGCTTACGTGTCCCCTATAGGTTAGGTGACCTATGGGGAAGAGTTTCTTCTGCCTACGCTTAAGGGAGAGGCTTCCTTCCTTTGAGCTACGTCCTGTCGTTTAAGGCTACCTATACGGTAGACCGAGTACTATACTCTGTCCGTAGCATCTATATCCGAACCGCTAGCGACTATACCTACCTTCCGTCCCTATACCGCCCGTGACACTACGTAGCTCCTACTATTAGGTATGGCTGCTACCGACCGCCCTCTGCCACCGCTCCTCCCGGAAACAGAGGCAGAGTTCGCCGAACATGTTACTACGCACCCCGACGCCTAGTACGCCTACTTTTAGAGCGCCTACTAGTATATCGACCGCTACGGAATAAAAGAGGAGGAACAGGCGCACGAGCTTATCCGCGAGAAAATTTAGGCTGCTAAGGTTCGTAACAACCTCCAGTCTCTCCGCGCCGAAAACAGCCAACTCCGCGCGGTTATCGACTTCCAAAAGGCCCAGTATAAGGAGATAGAAGCCGAATACCGCGACTAGACTATAAGGGCCTAGAGGGAAGCCGATAAAGCCCTCCGCCCTGCCGGACCTACTATATCGACGCCTACTCTGTCTATCCCCGCCGACTCTCCCGCTAAGGTTAGCGTAGATCCTTCTCTAGGAATGCCTACGCCTCGCTCCGCCTCGCCTTCCTAGCCTACTCGACAATCCGAAAGGCTACCCGACCCGAAAGAGTTTACCGGAGATCGAAAGGACCTTCGCCGCTTCCTCTCTTAGATTTACGAAAAACTAACTATAAACCGCGACCGCTTTCCGACCCCTGCCTCCCGTATGTTATACGTTACTAGCCGGCTCTCGGGGGTACCGTACTCTTAGATCCTCCCGTATATCCGTAACGGCGTCTGTTAACTCCCGGACTATAAGAATATACTACAGATCCTCGACAACGCTTACGGAGACCCTAATCGTGTCTAGAACGCCCGCGCAGAGCTCTTCCGCTACCGCCAGATAGGTAAAGACTTTGCGGCCTTCTTCGCCGAATTTCAACGCCTAGGGTTAGAAGCAGAGATAACCGAAGAATCCCTATCTACCCTCTTAGAACAGGCCTACTCGAACGAAATTAAGCAGATGCTAGTTTACAGCCCTCTACCGACCTAGGACTATCTTAAGCTCGCCGCGCACCTGCAAGACCTTAAGAACCGTCGCCGTTACTACCACTAAGCACCCCTAGTGCTAAACCCCCGTACCTCTATACCCCCGAACCGTCCGTCGCCGCGGCAGGATAAGTCGTACGCTACCGCTGCTAAGACTGCCCCCTAGGGAGAGCCTATAGACCTCGATAGGTCTAAGAGGGCTCCTAGGGACCCTCTCTCCTGTTACCGATATGGAGAATTAGGACACTTTGTTCGAGACTGCCTAAAACCCGATATCCGCCCCCCGCATGTCCAGAAACGCGACGCCGAACGCCGTAGGGCAAATTTAGCTACCCGTTCCTCTACCCGGGGGTCCCCCTCTCCTAAGAGGGGACGGTTACCCCCGTTGCAGAGTAGACCTACGTCCCTCTCTCCCCTGCCGACGGAAAACGGCGTACGCCTGTCTACAGCCGCGGTTAGGCGTTAGAAACGCGCGACCCCGCCCCTAAGGTAGCCCGTATCTCCCGTTCTGCTATCTCCCGACTCGCGGTCCCGTATAAATACGACCGGTCGACTTTCCCGAAGATCCCGTTTACTATCTCTATAGGAGATAAGGTTATTTCCGACTACGCGTTAGTCGATACTAGTTCGGAGGCCTACGCAATAATAGATTTACAATAGGCTAAGGCCCAAGGCCTCGAGATCCTACTGCTAGAGAAAGAAGTAGTAATGCTCCTATTCGATACCGAAGATAATAGCGGAGGGCTTACTATACGCTACGGCACCTGCTGCGACCTCCGTATCCGCGACCACCTAGAAGAAGGAGTCGTTTTCCGCCTTACCGACATAGGAGGGAGCCCTATTATCTTAGGCTACCCTTAGTTAGAGGTCTACGATCCGGAACTCCGTCCTAGCCGCTCTACACTTTCGTTTTTAAGCACCTACTGCCGGAAGAACTGCTCCGTACCCGCTATATCCGAACCGGTCCAAATATATACGAAGCGCCTCCCCCGAATAAAGGAAGACTCCCGCCGAACAACTTAAGTCTACTAGATCTCTTTCCGGACCGCAGCATTCTACGCCTCGCTAGCTATGCAGAGACGAGGTTACCGCCTCTGCTATACGACTATCGAGGATCTCTTGTCTGTTTTCTCTGCGGAAGAAAAAGCCAAATTAGAATCCTAACTGCCAGACTGTCTAAGGGAGTTTAGTTCCGTCTTCTCCCCGAAGCTTGCTAATAAACTACCGCTACACCGTCCGTACGACCACGAGATTAAGCTTAAAGAAGGCAAAGAACCTCCATTCGGACCCCTCTACGGCATGTCCCGCGACGAACTGCAAGCCCTAAAAGAGTAGCTTATAGAGAATCTAAATAAGGGGTTTATCCGCCCTAGCTCCTCGCCTATTGCTTTACCTATCCTATTCGTTAAGAAACCCGGAGGAGGCCTACGGCTCTGCGTAGACTATCGTGCGATTAACGAGCTTACTATAAAGGACCGCTACCCGCTGCCGCTTACGACCGAAACGCTAAATAACTTAAACGGAATGAGGTACTTCTCCAAGATCGATATTATCTCCGCCTTTAATAATATAAGGATAAAACCTAGCTAAGAGTACCTTACTGCCTTCCGTACCCGTTTCGGACTATACGAGAGCTTAGTTATGCCGTTTAGACTTACCGGAGCCCCGGGAACCTTCCAGAGGTTTATTAACGACATACTACGCGAATACCTAGACTAGTTCTGTTCGGCTTACCTCGACGATATCCTAGTCTATAGCCGTACCCGGGAAGAGCATAAGAACCACCTCCGAGCTATCCTAAAGAAGCTAAGAGACGCGGGCCTCTACGCTAAACTTTCGAAATGCGAATTCTTTAAAGAGGAGACGAGATTCTTAGGCATAATCGTAGGCCGTAACGGCATCCGTATAGACCCCGATAAGGTCTAGGCTATCCGCAACTGGCCTACGCCTAAGAATATAACCGACGTACAATCCTACCTAGGCTTCGCGAACTTCTACCGCCGTTTTATCCGAGGATTCTCTAAAATCTGTTAACCGCTTACGAAACTAACCCGTAAGGATACCCCGTTCTCCTAGTCTACTAACTGCGACTCCGCCTTCCGCCGCCTTAAGGACGCGTTTGTAGATGGTCCTATCCTAGCACCGTTCGACTGGACTAAAGAAGTAGTCGTTGAAACCGATGCCTCCGACTTCGTCTCTGCCGGCATACTCTCCTAGTACGATAACGAAGGGGTATTACGCCTAGTTGCCTTCTTCTCCCGGAAACACTCCCCCGCTAAGTATAACTACGAGATATACGATAAGGAACTATTAGCAATTATCCGCTGTTTCGAGGAATAGCGTCCCGAGCTAGAAGGAGCCGAACACCCGATTAAAGTACTATCCGACTACAAAAACCTAGAGTACTTTACGACGACGAAGCAGCTTAATCGTCGCTAAGCCCGCTAGTCCGAGTTCCTATTACGGTTCCGTTTTAAAATCGTATACCGACCGGGCAAGCTAGGCTAAAAACCGGACTCCCTAACTAGGAGGTTAGGTAATCTGCCTAAAGAGGGAGATAAGCGCCTCCGCCACCAGAGCTAAGTAGTTTTAAAACGCGAGAACCTGCCAGACCCTGCCTTAGAAGCACCCTAGCCGCCGCCGAAAACCCCGTTAAAGAAGAAGGTCTCGTTCTTAGAAACTATATCTATCCGGTTCCTACCCGAGGAGGAACAACAACTCTACGTATTCCCTATTCGTAGAAGAGGACAAGAAACGCGAGAGCAACCTTCCGAAGAAACGATAGCTGTTTAGATCCCCGAAGAACTGCACGCCCTTCTAGACCGCGCTTATCCTACCGACGAGACTCTGCAAGAGATCCTAGACGCTCTCCGTAAAGGCAAGAACCGCTACCCGCTAATCTAACTATCCCAATGTACGATAAGGGATAACCGTCTCTTCTACCGGAACCGCCTATATATCCCGAACGACGAGGAGATATATAACTAGGTACTCCGCCTCTGTTACGAGATCCCGGCCGCAGGACACCCTAGGAGAGCGAAGACCTATTAGATAGTCTCGCGTAGCTATTACTAGAGGGGCCTTAGCGCCTATGTCCGCCGTTGGGTCTAGAACTGCTATACTTGCAGTAGGATTAAGCCGAGCAGACAGAGACACCGCGGATTACTATAGCCGTTGCCGACCCCGACCCGCGCTTAGGACTATATTTCGATGGACTTTATTACGCACCTGCCGAAGTCCGACGGGTACGACGCTATCTTCGTTATCGTAGACCGCCTTACTAAACTACGCCACTACGTCCCCTGCTTTACGACCGACGGAGCCGAGGAAATCGCCCGCCTATTCGTTAGGAACATATTCCGATTATACGGTAAACCGCTAGATATCGTATCCGACCGAGACGCTAAGTTTATGTCCGACTTCTAGAAGCACCTTACATAGAGGCTTAAGATTAAGTGCTCCCCTTCGACCTCCTACTACCCGCAAACCGACGGTTAGACCGAACGGATAAACGCTGTTTTAGAACAGCACCTCCGCGCCTACGTATCCTACCTACAAGACGACTAGGTAGAGTGGCTCCCGCTAGCAGAATTCTCCGCAAACTCTATGTTCTCTAAAACTACTAGCCTCTCTCCGTTCCTAGCTACTTACGGCTACTAACCGCTCCTAGGCACGGAGGTTCTGCAGTCTAGTACCGACCCGCCGGCTAGCCGCGATGCAGAGTCCTTCGTCGAGGATATAAGAGCAATTACCGACTTCCTAAAGGCTAAGACTAGCCTAGCCCAGTCCCGCTACGAAGACGCTGCAAACAGGCACCGCAGTCCGTCGTATACGTTTACCGTCGGCTAGAAAGTCTAGCTAGACGCCCGGAATATTAAGACGCTCCGCCCAACTAAGAAGCTCGACTAGAAGAACCTAGGCCCGTTTACAGTCCTCGAAGTAAAGCCGTACACCTGCCGCTTAGAACTGCCGCCGACCGTTAAGCTACACCCGGTATTTAACAACGACCTCCTTACGCCCGCCGTAGAGGACCCGTACCCGAATTAACGCGCAGAACCGCCGCTACCAGTCGAGGTAGACGGAGTCGACGAGTAGGAAGTCGAAGATATTATCGACTCGAAAACCGACCGTAGGGGCCCCGGAGGCCGGGAGCGCCTCCGTTACGTAGTTAAGTAGAAAGGCTACGACGTACCTACGACCGAACCAGCCGAGACGATAATAGAGGACGTCCCGCACCTCGTCCGCAATTTTTACCGGAGATACCCGCTAAAACCGGCCCCCCCTCGAATGCCAGTATAGCTACCGCCGTACGCCCCTACGGGCCCCGGAAAAATCACGTAACCCCGCCGCTAGCGTCTTGGCACCCTCCGCTCCGCCTACGACGTCGCTGCTACCGCAAACCGACATTTTCGCCGCTGCCCCGGGTGGGATTCGAACCGCTAACCTTCCCGCCCTAACGCCGAGCCGCCTTACTACTAGGCCAAGGAGGCTGCCCCCTAATTTTTGGAGTTATAACAGATCTAATTTCCTGCTAAGTTATACAGCTAACTAATAAAGCTAGAGAAGGGTAGGCCTAAGACACGTCCACCTAGAGGCTTTGTTGTATTAAGGGCCCTCTACGGACCGGACACTTCGGTGCGCCGCGTAGAGGGAGCAGGGTTCTCCGCATCCGAGACTGCTAATTTAAGTATCGGCACGACGATAAGTGTAATGCCCTAGCGCCATACCTATAGAAGTAGTCCCGAAGACGCAGTTATACGGCGAGTACGGACGAACCTAAGGGTCGCACAAATAGCGCTAGCTAAGCCCCCGACAAGGGGGCGGGTCGTTTTGCACCCCGCTCCGCCTTATCCTTTTGCACCTCCCTACTATGCGTACCTATACCGAGGAGAAGTTACGGAGGACTTTACGCTAGAAGGGGGGGTACTATTACGGGCTAGGCCCGTAACTACTAGCCCGTATGCACCTAACGGGTTGCTAGGTAGTAGTGGATACGTGACCCGTACGGCAGGGCCGCCCCGAGGGCCTACGGCTTACGTGTCCCCTATAGGTTAGGTAACCTATAGGGAAGAGTTTCTTCTGCCTACGCTTAAGGGAGAGGCTTCCTTCCTTTGAGCTACGTCCTGTCGTTTAAGGCTACCTATACGGTAGACCGAGTACTATACTCTGTCCGTAGCATCTGTATCCGAACCGCTAGCGACTATACCTACCTTCCGTCCCTGTACCGCCCGTGACATATATACTATATTAAAGTTAAATAACCGAATCTAAGCTAGCTATCTTATAATAGCTGCGTTTAGGAGGTCCGTAGTAGCCTTATTAAGTTAATACACTAGCGTATTAGCGTCTACCTCTAGCTAGAAGAAGATACCGAATAACTATAGGCGACACTTCTTTAGTACTTTAAGAATACCGAGATACTTACGCTTCCTAGCGTTATAGCGTTACTTAAAAGTAGAGAATAGGCCTAACTTAAATCGAGAAGGGTATCGAATCCTACTATCTTTCTAGTTATATTAAGATATATAGCATCCCTACGAGTAAAGGCTAGAATCTACGCCTACTATAATTAGTTCTCCCTCTAGTTTATAGTCTAGTACTATTAGTGCTAGCGTAGAGATAAGGAGTTCCGTAATTGCATCCTTAGATTGCTAATATTCTTTCGTCTATACGAACTTAATATCCTTCTTTAGAAGAGAGAAGAGTAGCTTTAGTAACTAAGCGAAGTCCTTAAGCTAGATCTTATAGTATACGAACATTCCTATAAGAATATAGACTTCTCTCTAATTCGTAGGAGTTAGCTATTTAATAAGTTTAGCTACTCGTTCCGTATCTAGGTATCTACTATGTTTATTAGTAACGTAACCTACTATCTTAATCTATTTATAGCATAGCTATAGCTTTTCCCTATAAATTATTAATCCTGCCCTCTTAAGGTTAGTAAGCACCTCGTCTAAGTTCTTAATATATTCTACTATAAATCGGCGGAGTCTAGGTTTAACCTCCTCGTTACTATACTTTATTTTTAGTCTACGAATAGCTATATTATCGAGGAAAGGTTTAGTAGCGTAAGGTATTTAAGTAGCAAGAATAAGCATAATAATTTAGATAAACTAAGTAATAGAGTTCGTAGCTCCCTATAGTAGCGTTATCTAGCGTAGTAGGCTAAAAGGAGTATCGAAACTCGTAAGGTTCTAACTTCTTATATCTAGTAGAATCTAATCGTAGCTAGAGAAGATATTAACTAAGGACAAGATTATATAACCTATAAAAGCTTTAGAAAAACTATTTATATTAGAAGGAAGGTTAGTATCGCGAATAGTTATAGTATTAAGCTTCTATATAGTATTAATTAGGCGATACTTCTTTAGTTCTTCTAGGCTAGTCTTTTTCTTTACGAGAAAGTATAGATTCTAATAGGTACTATAGTACGGTTTAAGAGCGCCTACGTCTATACGCTTATAGAGCATTTTTATAACTTTCCCTTCGAGAGAGCTCTATAGTCGGAAACTAAGATGCTACTATAGCTTATATAGGATTATATAAATAACCTAAGAAGAAGTATTAGTAGGCTTAATATAACTAAGATGCTTAAAATTCTAAGTAAGTATAGCTTCTTAATTATATAGCATCTTAGTTAGAAGAGATAGCTCCCGATCTAATAGCGAAATAGTAGGCTTAATTTAAGCGAGCTATTCTAGCGTAAGCCTTAAACCTTTTAGGATATTAGAAAACTTCTTAATTAAGTATTTCCTATTAAAGGGGCCCGTTCTAGGTAGTATAGCTTCCTCTATAGTAAGTGCTTTCTTTCTCTAATATAGATTCCTACTAGGATTCGATCTATCCGTTATAGATACGTCCGCGTTAACGGATCTAACCTTATCTACGATATGCTTATATATTATAAATGCCCTAACTTCTAGAGAGAATTTAGCTTATATATCTAGGTCTAGAAGTAAGTTTAGTAGTAGTTTACTATAGCGAACCCTATAACTCTAGTAGATTTCCTCGTAAATAACGTTAGCAATTATAGCTCGTTTATAGTCGCCTTTAGATTCGTATTTATCTTTAGAGTCGTAGGAATACTTATCTAGGAGGAGAACCTTAAGTTCTAAGTTCTATAGGGAAAAGAGGTTCCTAAAGTAGTTAGGAAAGAGTAGGTTACTAGGAGGATCCTCTTAGGAATAGAGCTCTAGGCTTCCTTAACGATACCTAACTAGTTTCGGGAAGAGTAAGAATATAAGACTATTATATGCGTTACGTAATATTCGAACTTAACTAGCTAGTTTACTTAGTAAGTTCTACTAGTCTATACGTAGGTTAGTTAAGACTTTACTTAGCGCCCTTTCTATAATATTAGCATCCCTAATCGTTTCTAGCTAGCTCCCTATTAGCGCCTAAAGCTGCCTACTTAGCTCCCTACTTAGTCCCGTAGCTATTCTAAAGTACCTCCTACCTATACCTATAGGCGTCTTAGAGCTCCTAAGAATACTCTTACTAGCGCCCGAAGCTATTCTAGTAGTCCTAGAACTAGCCTTAGAGGCTCCTAGAAGTAGCCTAGAGCTTCTACTAGCAAGATCTAGCTACCTAAATAGATACTCCCTTAGCTCTATAAGGCGCTTCCTAAGCTTATTCCGCCCCTATTCGCTTCGGCGCTTTATAGAAGCTTTATTATAAGAGAACCCTATACTATAAGAGCAGTCTTTAGCTTTAGAGTATACTAATTTATATAGTATAGTAGATAAAAGCCTTTCCTAGAGGTCTAGGTTCTACGTAAACTTATGCTAGAGGCTCTAATAAAGGGTGTTATTAGACTTCTAGCTAGGACGAATTAGTAGGGATAATAAAGGGACGTTTCGAACTTATTTCCTAATAAACTCTCTTATCTCGTAGTAAGCCCTTAAGCCTTCGGGATCCGTATATAACTCTACGAGAAACTTATACTAGGCTATATAGTTAAAGACTAGTCCTTTAAATTCGAGATCTCTAAAGTAGAAACGATACTAGTAACTAAGGTAGTTATACTCGCCTTTATCCCTAAAGAAGATAGTTTTACTACGAGGATGCTCGTAGATAGGCTTATTAAACTAGTCCTCCTCCTCTTTAGTAAGCTTTCCTACTAGTTTCTCGAGTATCCTATAATCTAGCGCTATATTCGCTCTAGGCACTAGTTTAGCTATTCTCTTAAGGATACTCTTTAGCTCGGTTTAGCGCGTTTTAGCCCTACCTATATTAGTACTTAAGATTAGGCTAAAGTAGACCTTAGTACCTAATCTTTTCCTAACCTATAAAGAATATCGTCGACCGTTCTATACCTATTATTACCTACTATCCTAGTAAAATAAACTAGGTTTCTATAGTTATTAGTAATCGTACCTTTCTAGAAGCTATTATTATAGTTTCTAGAGGAAAGGCGAGTTCTTCGGGCCTATAGCCTTCCTAGAAGAGTTAGCGTCTTAGAATCGCTAGTAATAAAGAAAGTTATAAAGACGATAACTCCGTATACCTCTATACGGACGTTACGATATATCCTAATAAAGGTAACCTTTCCGGAGATATTACGTATAGTAGCCGTAATATTAGTTAAGATAGGAAGCCTTAAGCTATAAGCCCTCTTATAACTTATAATTATACTCTCCGCTAGAGGTTAGAATAGGTCGAGTCGGGTCCGGGTTAGGTCTAAGACCTAAGTTTAGGAGAACTATATAGTTAGGTCGGGTCTAGACCGGTTCCTACCTAGGTCCGGACCCGGAGAGAAAAGTCTAGGTCCTAACGAGTCTATAATAGGTCTCTAAACGGGTCTATACCTAGGTCTAAGAATTCTAAATAGCTAAGAACTCTAAAAGTAATCGTCGCTATTAATCGTAAGTTATAGAGGTAGTTATAGTAAGAAAAAGAGAGATAAGAATAAGATAGAAAATTCGACAATTTTAATATTTGTACGCTTTTATTTATGCTTTATACTACGTATCGAGAATCTATGCCGGCTATATATACTAACTATAGGATATAATGCTACCTATTTTATAGAATAACTTCGCACTCGCTAAGTTATTTAGGCTTAAAAATATAAACCCTAAAGTTGCTTAGGATTCTCTTTATAAATAGTATATCCTTCTTCTAAATTATAACCCTATTAGCGTAGACGGCAGCTAGATTACTACCTAATATAATTTTAGTATATAGATAACGAAGACAAATACTAAGGGACTTACTTTTAAAAAGCTATACTATAGCAGCTTCGGTATACTCTTATAGAGTATTAAGGGCGCTAGCTTAGAAGCGGCAGTTAGGCTTATAGCCTAAAGTAATCTTACGGACTAGACGGTAGAAAGGGGACTTAGAAAGGAGAAGCTTAGTAGTCTTCTAGTATCTACGGATTTCGCGGAGAGCGATAGCTAAGGGAAGCGTTAGTAATGCCGACTATAGATGCTAACTATAAAACTTACTGCCTAGCTTATAGTAGTAAGGCTTTTTAACTTCTTCTTTAGCTATATAATTTAATCCTCCTTTTATAGGAGTTTTTCTAGGAGCTTTTCCTACCGGTATCTTTTAGGCATCTTCCCTAGCTCTCTTATTACGGGTATAGAATTATACGAGTTTCTATCTATCGATGCCTCTCTTCTTCTTCTTCTTATTGCCGCTAGGTTAGGTTATTATTAGAGTCTTAACGCTAATTAGCGGCGGTTCCGGAATAGTCTTCTATAGCGCCTTTGCGCTATATTATCCCCCGGTCGCACTACCGCCGGAAATAGAATCTAGACCCTTCTCGTCCTTACTCTTAGCATTATCGTTATTATCGTCCTAGTCTCCGCCGATATCTAGCGCCTATCCGCCGAATTAAAAGTACGTATTTGTTCCGAAACTTTCTAAAAACGTATTAGTATATATCGAGGAGTATAAAAATAGCGTTATACGTATGCAGATTAAGGTTAATCTAATGCTTTATACTTAGCTAGTAGTAGGATATAGGGCTAGGAGATTTAGCGAGAGGGTATCTATCCTTAAATTTACCTAGCTATAGTTGCGGGTATACGCTATTATATTAAAGGGCGTCTAGATCGCCGTATCTAGTTCTATTACCGGTCGATATGCCTTAGAGACTAGAAATAGCGCGCGCTACCGTAACTTTTATATAGAAATTGCGCAACTTAATAAAAGAGTATTTTAAGGCAAGGCGATAACGTAATAGGCGTAGCGAAGGCGCCGATAAGGTAGTAGTAGTAGTGCGGGTAGTAGTAGTGCTAGCAGCGTTAATATTATAGTAAAGGTAAATAGGCTAACTTCCGCTAGCCCTAAGCTTGCTAGCGCTAGCTTTAGCCGTAACGCTAGAACGCTATACAATTTTAGTACCGGAGGAGATATAAGCTATAAAAATATAGTCGGCACTTATAGTCGGCAGAATATTATAAACCTATACTAGTTTTGCCTCCTCTATCTTGCCCTATAAATCGACGTTATAAACGACTATAGAGATATATATCTTTCGCTAGTAGAGTAACCCGCTTTATATAAATCGCTAGAAGATTAGAAACCTCGAGTTTAGTAGTAAGAAAAGCTTCTACTACCTCCTAGAGATAATTTAGCGCTAACGCTTAGATGCGAAGGCTATTACTAAACCGTATTATAATCTCGCGAACTAGTCGTTAGAACGGGACCTTCTAAATATATAGCGCGGTCGTCTTCTAAAGCTTTTAAATCTTACGGAGAGCTATCGTTTCTAGCTTAAACTGCCTTTTTATAATACTAGATTAGGGCCGTTAGAGTATAGTCTTTATAGCTATTATCCTTTTTCTCGGAGCTAGCAGTTTATAGTATATAGAAGACTCCGTTCTCGTAGCCTTTAGGAGCTATATACGTCGACGTAGATTCGATTTTAAAGCACCTAGTCGCGGCCCTCTAGAACTAGATAAATCTTTAATCTATATATTAGTAAGACCTAAAGGTAGGCTAGAGTTTAATACTAGCCCGTCGGAATTACTATCTAAATTATCTAGTAGAAGTAAAGGCATCGTAGATAGAAGGAAAAAGAGATAGTATAAGGGTTATTAGAGGTTAGATAAAAAAGAAGATAGATAGAATCGAGAGTATTAGGGCATCGAGGGGTACCGGAAATTAAGGCTATACGTAGGGGTATGCCTAGCCTAGGTAGCTACGGAACTTTTTTAAGTATATATACTATACTCCTAGCCTCCCGCAGCTGCCGATACGCTAGCCTATCTCGGATATATATTAGCTTTCCCGCTATCGTTATTACTATAATACTCTTATATGCTATTATGCTTAGATAGGACGAATTGCCCGCTATAGTATATTCGTAGGCTCTCTTAGTATATCTTTAAGGACATATCGCTAGAAGAACTATTCTATAATACTATAGTACGTAATAGTACTAGCAATAGTTTATACTATATCCTCTCTAGCACCGTAGAATTACTGCCGACTATAATCGCCGACTATAAAACTATAGCTAGAGAAATGCGTAGTTATAGTAGGGCGCAGCCTCTTTTAAATTATATAACGAAAAGATTACTACGATTAGCGTATATTTCTACTATAAGTTCGATAACTTGCTACTAACGATATTTGCAAGTATTATAACGGTCTTCCTAAGGTCTATCTTATCTATAAGAATGCCGCCCCTACGCTTATAGAGCTCGGTCTCGCGCTTATATATAAAGGCAGTACTAAGGACTTAGTAATACTTTAATATTAACCTTATCCCCTTAATAAGCTAATTACTATCCGGACTCGCTTTAATAGCGCTAGTGCTGTTAAAGAACTTGCAAGCCTTATTAAGAAAGCGCTTGTCTATAGTAGCGGTCTTATAATTCTCCTATAGTACGGAGGCGATAAGTTGCTTTAATATATTAGCTTTACGCTTCGTCCCGCTAAAGTTCGGCTAGTTATAAAGATTAGCGTTCTTCTTAGTATTATTAAATACGTTTATTCTAAACATGCTCTTAATATTATAAGATTAGCTTAAGCCTAGAGGGCTTGCTTCTTTAAGCGCCCTCTAGGCTTACCTATAGCCTTGCTCTTCTTTACGTTATTCTTTATTCTATTATCGGCCTTATTTAAGACGGCATTAATATTAACGTCCGTAAACGACTAGTAAGTAGGCTACTTACGGGGCTTTGCTATATTCTATATTATAGCTATAGCGAAAGTAGCGTCGTTATCCTTATTAATAGTAGCGTCGTTATCCTTATTAATAGTAGCTTTGCGTTTAGTACCTAATCTAGTTTAGGTAGCAAACGGAAAAGACGCTCCGCCTTTATTATTACTAGACTCTATACTATACGGCATAAAGTAGTTAGTATTATAGACGAAGAGCCTACTTTTAGTATTAGGCTCTAGCGACTAATCTTCGTCGGCATGCCTATCTATATCGATCTTTTGCTAATAGGCATTACGGTATACGCTAATTTTTATAAATTTAATTTCTTCCTCTATCGTTAGAGTACTAGCCTTTAATTTTTTATTATAAGTAGCCTTTTACTTCCGAAACTTAGCTTCTAAGGCGGCATTATCTAGTTAAGGAGCCGGCGGTAGTAGCATCGATATAGTAGCTTCTATAGAGTTTTAGCGTAAGAACGCTCTAGAGCTAGTTAGTAGTAGAGTTGCTACGCGGCGGTAGAGGATAGCTAATTCTTCTTACTTTTTGCGCTACTTTCCGAGTATACTATTACCGAAATTTAGTAGGCGTAGCGGTTCTTATAAGCGTTTAGAGTCGCTAGAGGGCTAGTTAGTAGTAGAGTTGCTACGCGGCAGGAATAGCTAATTCTTCTCGCTTTCTACGCTACTTTCCGAGCATACTATTACCGGAATTTAGTAGGCGTAGCGCTTCTACTAAGCGTTCTAGCCTACTAGAGGCTATTATAATAGTGCCGGCGCCGTTAAATTAAGGGTTAAGATGCTTTATAGTATTAGCGTTAGCAGTTAAGGAAGGTAAAAAGGTTATAAATAGTAGTCGAGATTATTATTAGTAGTAGGTTATATAATAAGTAGCAGAAGTATAGAAGAAGAGAAAGCCGTATAACGGCCTACTCGCCCGGGAAGTTAACAATATAAGAGGGAATATATAGGTCCTATCTAGTATAGTATTAATACTGCCGACTACTATCGCTAACTACGAAATTATAGGTAGAGAAATCCGGGGTTATAGTAGAGCGGCAGAAGCCGGTACTAAGACTTTGCGCTAGTAAACTCCCGAATTTATTATAGCTAGCTTCTATAATATTACCGACTATCGCATTTAGCGCTACCTACGCTACTATTACCGCTACTACTATTTTATTAATAATAATTATGCGCGCATTAAATTTATAGCTCGCGATAGTATTTGCATTAAAGGCGATATATTTCTAATATATCTGCAACTATAGCGCCTAAGAAGCAACGCGCGATAAGTAAGGAAATAACTAATAATACTTCTAAACGCGCTCGTATTAATAGCGATAATATTAATATGCCTACTAGCAGCGGACTTATAGCGCGTCTAGGCGGCACTAAGAAAGATATAGCTAACTACTCTACTAACTCTAATACTCTCTATAAGCGCAGCCGACGCGCGGATATATTAGTAGAAGAAAAAGCGGCAGATAAGCATCGTAAGGCTAGAAATATAGCGTTTGCTAGATATAAGGAGAAGTAGATTAGCAAGCATACTTAGTAGGCTAGCCTATCTTCCGATAAGTAAAAGCTATAGATTAAGACCTAGAGAAAGGCGTATTACGCCGAATATAATTATAAAGCGTAAGTTAATAATCCCGTAGTTAGCATCTATAGTTAGCAATACTAATAGGTTATAGTAAGGATAAAGAGTTAAAGGCAGCCTACGATATACCTACTAAAAAGGCAGCTAAAGAAGATCTAGAGTCCTTCTACTATAAACTAGGTAATAGCAGAGACTCGAAAGAGGCGCGCGTACTATACTATAATTTACCTACTAATTATAAAGATTTAGAAGACTAGTAGCAGCATTTAATTCCGGACTCTAAACTAAATTCGAAGTAGTTTAAGCAGTACTAGCTCCCTACCTAAAGCAACGACTATAAGGCGGTAGGCGTAATAAGAGCTGCCTAAAACGAGTAGGCTATATAAGATAGCTATACGACTTACGGCTTCTAGTATAAAGCTATACGGCAATTTAAGAATAAAGTGCGGGCGATTATTCTTCTAAGGAAGTATAATAGCTAGATAGAGTTCCTAGCTAAGTTATCGAAAGAGCAACCGAGTTCTAGCGGGTAGAGGGTAAATCTAGTACCCTAGTATAGGAAAGGCAATACGCGGAAATATATATAGGATAATATAGAAGTAGAGGTAAGTTAACGTATTAATACTAAACGCTTATAGCAACTAACGAGTCTAGTAGAAAACATACCGCTAGCTTAGGTCGAACGAGAAATATACGATACGCTAGTTTAGGGAGCTATACTTAAGGCTAATATAAATCCTATAGACTTTAGTCTCGGCCCGGAAGGCATAGGTAAGGCGTTACTAACTACGTCTACCGACTATACGCTAACTATTAATAGGAGCTTATTAGGGATAGCCGCCCGCCTATAGCTATAGAGATTTTCCTTTAATATTACCGTACTATCTTTTATAACTATATATCCTAGAGAACTAAGAAATAAGATAAGGCGTTTAAGCTTCCTAATATAACTTGCATGCCTAGACTAGACTAGCTTATTCTAGCTAACTACGATTAGTTTAGTAACGGGTTCTATATTCCTATTACTAATACTACGCCGCGGCTAAATAAGCTAGCCTTTAAGGTCTACGCTCGGCCGTTTAATATAGATAAGAGTAAATACCGCAGTATCGTTCTAGATACTATTATTAATAAAGGCTACGATAGCGGAGCTAGCTTTCGAGACATTCTTACTTAGCTACTATATAAGGGTAAGAATAAGCTATATATTGCAGATAACTTTCCTACTCGCTTTTAGGAGATAGAGAGGCTATATTATATAGTAGCCGGCAAAATCGGGAAGGATAAGTTAAAAGCCTAATTTATACTATAGAAAGGCTAATGCAATCGCTTATAGGTCTTTTTCTAGGGGTCCGTAGCTAGTATACGCAATAAAAAGCTAATTTACCCTTACCGTCGCTTAGTCCTATCTTATGCATAACTATACTATTCTCTCTATTTTTATAGTCCTCCGTTTTATACTAATACTATCCTTAAAGCTATACTATCTGCGATACTGCTAATTATACTCTTAAGAGCTGCGATAGGTACTATACTACCTTCTTCTAGACGGTCTAGTACTCGCCTTCGCGAGCGTTAATAGTCGTTGCTAGCGTTATAATTATCGTCCTTCGTAGACTCTAGCCCTATTAAGTCCGTCGTTAATCGTTAATAAGTACGCCGGGCGATCGCTAGCTCTTCTAGTCGTTCTAGGGCCGATAAAGATCGAACGCTACCTCTAGCTACTCTTACCGAGCTACCGACTAGTTATAAATCCTAGGATAAGATTAATAATATATAGATATAGCGACTAACCTATAGCAAAGCTTTTAAGGCTTTTTATAACTAGCGCTAGTAGATAGAGACCGCGAGACATTAATAGAAGTATAGAAGGACGTTAACAAACCCTATAAAGTAGAATTTAAATTAGCGAACTTTATAGTCTTAGAAGTTCTTCTAGAAGGGTATTAACTGCGATTCTATAGAGCCGAAAGTCGTATATATTAGATGCGATTCGGTGCTTAAGCATCTAGGACTAGGAGATAGGACTAGGGCATTAGCGAAGTATCTATACTCTATAGACTACTAATAAACTACTTACGAGAGGGGAACGATAATAGAGATAATTAGTGCCGTAAGGGCGAGAGCTATAAGTATTCGCGTACTCCGTACTAGCTAGGCAAGCCGACTATAGATACTAACTATAGATGCCGACTATACTATATACCCGCTTTTAATAGCGCGAATATTACGAACTATATACGGAACTTATATAAGCTAACGCTACTTTTATATAGGATTAATAGAAGAAAGGTTATACTAGAACTAATTATTACTATTGCTCTAAGTTCCTAGAGTTATATAGCTTAATAGTTTCTAAGCTCGGCTTGCCTTTAAACTTCTTCGAAAGCCCTACTATCTAACGTACTTACGAGTACCTCGTAGAGGAAGTTAGCACTATCGATTTTAAGAGCGTAGGTACTATAAAGACGTATATTTAGAACGCTATTACTTAGTCCGAATAGAAGCTTAAAGAATAGCTTACTAGTACTTTCTGCGTAGCAGTTGCGCTTAATAGGTAGTACGCTAGTATCTTACGAGCATCCTTTCTTACTATTAGATGCTATTAGATTAACGATCGATAAAGCTAGTATAAGGCAATGCTAGCCTTCCCTTACGTTATAGGCTCCTATACCGGTAATTATCTCGCTAATATACTCTACGACACCCTTACCTAATTTAATATATATAAAAGACTTATAGCTCTTACTATAGATAATGCTGCGAATAATAATACTCTTTATGCTACTATATATACTTAAGCCTCCCCTTTATATTAAGTACTTAGCTAATGTATTAAAGTATATAAGCTATTAATATCTACTTCCGATAACGTACGCGTATCGTAAAACCGTTAGTATTAATATATAATCTCCCTCTTCTACTACTAGAGTCCGAGGAGATAGAGATTTCTCGTCCGGAACGGTTTCTATACTTTATATACGTTATTTAACTATCGTTAAAAGATTTCTTTACTGCTCTAAAGATTAACCCTAAGAACGAGCTATAGGAAAGATAGGAAGAGGAGGCTAATATACGCGCGCTTAACTAGATTAAACTAGGCCCGATAACGTAGGGCGATATTAGAATTCTAGCTATTCTTCTAAAGGTACTATTTAACTATCCTTTGCTCGGAAAGTTACGTAGCCTAGTATAGTTATTATATATAGTCGGCAAAAGCTTATACGCTTAAGATAGGTCCGTAAGCTAGCTATAAAGGTTAACTCTAGTACGCAACGTTACGAGGCATTTATATAGTTATAACGAGATCGATTATAGGATCCTTTGCTATATCCGAAGTAGTATAAGCAATAGAAGAAAGTCCCCGCTATACGACTACTACGACTAATATAAGATATAAAGACCCGCTAGAGCTCTACTACGATTATGCTTATCTACTACTTACGACTATAAGATATTATCGATAAGTTTATCGAGAATTAAAGCTAGCTTAAATTAAGCCTAGGTTATATAAAGTAGAAAAGAATTAAATATATTATCGACCTTACGCTACTATTCGTAGAAGCTACGACTATAATTAGCACTATTAAAGGCCTAACTATATACCTCGTCCTTAGGTACTATAATACCCTCTTCGATATCCTCGATATTGCGGACGAGAAATTAAAATATAAAACTAAGCCGTAGTAGTAAGAGATCTACGCCGCGCTATAGGCTACGTTTACGAAACTTATTAAGTACTATACTGCTACCTAGGACCGTTTTAGCGATATATATAGTATTGTAATCTTACTTAATCTAGCGATAAAACGTAATTTTTAGAGTCGGGACGCCTTTTCCGGTAAAGGGCTAGACTTATTATTTAAGGACTACTACTAGTCTAAATTCCGCCTTAAATATACGCGATATAAACCTATAGCAGCTGCGACTAGGGCTAAGTCTTAATAGCCCTTACGCCGCTCTACTACCTCCTTCGCTATAGGCATGCGTTCTATATCTAACGATAACGACTCTAACTCTATCGATACTCTATAGCTAACGTCTTCTATCGTTCGATCTTTTACTAAACTAGATAAAGTTATACGCTATCGATACGCAAGGTTTAAAGACTCGAACGCTTATTCTATCGAGTATCTACTACGCTTCTAGAAACTTATTGTATTAGAGTATCCCGTATATATGCTTATAGTACGCGACTTCCTATATATACTAGCAGCTAGTATAGGTTATAAGCGAGACTTTAGTATAGTAAGGCACTAGAGCCGCTATAATCGATCGTACGACCCTTTAACGTTTAGTAATATTATATACTATCGCTCTTAAGAGCGTAATAAGCAGCAGCAAGCTCGAGATGCCCTAGTAGAGGAGGCGCTGCTAATATTAAGTACGTTCTAGCCTTTAGTACCTAAAGTTAACGTATAGTAGCATTAGGTTTAGGCAGATTATAAGGCAATATTAAGTTAGAGGAGGTTTAAAGCGATTAGCGATAACGAGGAACCTATAGCTCCGAAACATGCTCGCAAGAGTATACGCAAGCGGAGGGAGTTGTTTTTACGAAAGCTAAGCGGTACGTACTAGCCTTAATACTCTATATAGTATAGTCGGCAATAGTAGTCGGCAGCTATAGTTAGTATATACATTTAGAATACCTTATATATATATATCCTTAATCTAGATCTTTTGCGAGTACCGACTTATTCTTTATACTTATATATTTTACTATATGCAGAATTGCACCCTCTATCGATCCTATTAGTAATATTCCCGATTATAACTTGTTTTTCTACGGACCTAACGGTTTTAGTTAGGTCCGGAGTTAGGACCTATCCTAGAACTAGCAACTATAAGACCCGACCTAACTCGATTCGGGTCGGGTCCGAAGACCTAGCTACTTAGGTCTAGGTCTAGGTCCCCTAAGAACCGACCTAAACCCGGAACCGACCTAATTTATAGGACCTATTCTAACCTCTACTCTCCGCTCCCTTATTAATTAGGATATCGTATACTTATTAAGTCTCTCTAAGGGTCGTATAGATATAGATACTTAAAATAAGTAGGTAGTTCTTATAAAAGTCTAGGAGGATACTATCTAGGTCTATATATAGCTTAGAAGTAAGAATATACGGCAACGCCTCTATACTAGAGGCTAGCCGAACCGAGAGATCTACTACTATTATAATAGTAAACCCTAGCATATCTTAATAAACGATCTCCTCGTCCGCTTCCTTCTAAGTAGGATTAAGAGAAATAGATAAGGGCTATATTTCGGTATTATTCTACTCCTCCGCGTCGAACTAGACTTTATTATTACTTAACTCCTCCTAGTTATTAACTAAGGATACCTACTCTTCCTCGGGTTGTTTAAAAGAGTCGAAAGAATCTATTAGGAAAGCATTAATCTCTAGTCCTCCGTACTAATAAAGGCCTACGTCGCCCTTATTATTATCCTCGCTTTCCTCTCTTCTAGATACTTCGCTATCTTCGTTAGAATAGCTAGCAGAATTATACTTCTATATCCTATTATAGATCTAAGCGAAGTTAACTATAGAGGTAGCCGTGCTATCTAGCCTCTATTTTAACGCGTAATAGCGCTCGAGTATAGTACTATAGGATAGATCTATAGGCTTCCTTCTATATAGGAACTAACTAAAAGCTTGCTACCCGAATAGCTATAGTTCCCTAAGTTCTATAACTAGAGGTGCTCTAAGAAGCCTATTAGACTAGAACGCCTCCTATTTGTCTATAGGAATAGCCTTCTTAAGTAGGTTATCTAATCTCTACGTCTTCGGCTTAGCTCTTTACGCCTCTTTCGCTTTACCTCTAGAAGGGACTATAGGACCGAATTAGGTATTCTATATCTCTAAATCCTAGGAATTCGGAACTACTAAAGTCTAGAACCTTCCTTATATCTAAGATAAAGCCGCTTCTTAAGACGAGCTTAGTTCCCCCTTATAATAATATTCTATTATCTCTAGTAGTACTTACTCTCTACGAGAGTTACTTGTTCCCGTTTTAGCAGCTTGCTTCTGCTTCTCTATATTCGCCTTTATAGCTTTTATTAGAGACGTAGTTAGATAAGAGGGATTCTAGACGGTTTTCTAAGAGGACCGTATAGCTATATAAGTAGCGTTATAATTCTCTTCTTCCTCTTCCTCTCTTAGAATAAAGAGAGATCCTATAGGCTTATATTCCTCTATATACTTTATAGTCCTAAACTTAGCTATACTAGCGTTAATTAAGATAGGACGTTTATACTAGTTAAACTCCTACGAGGCTCGTAGAGTATTAAAGCTAATATATTTGCTAACGTTAATCGGACCGATAGCTTATTTAAGAGCTAGAAGAACAACCTTTAATCGAGCAGACTTCTTATCCTAGCTATACCCGAGAGGTCTTATTTCTCTACTAGCTCGGCTAGAATATATTTAGCGAGTCTTATTCTTATAGAGGAAGTCTTAATCTAGAAGCTAGTTAAAGTAGGGATAGTCTCCGCTACGGTAGCCTTCTAATCTATACTCCTAGTAAGCTATATCTATTTTAATTTCTAAGGTAGTATAGGCTATAACTATAGCTTAGATCTCTAGTGCTTCCTTATCCTTTTAGCTACTACGTAGGGGTCTATACGTAGGTTCCTAGTTCTTTAAAAGAGTAAGGGCAAGGGCAGCTAACTATTTAGTTAGCTTCTTAATATTAGGGCTTATCCTAGATATAGCGCTTATCGCTACGGAGACTAGATTTAGGCGAGGGGCAGTTTTCCTTATCGCTTTAACTAGCTTTTCTACTAGAATAGAACGATTATCCTTATATAAGGCTTTATCGGTTTTATCCTTCTATAACTCGGCTTTTATAGCTAAAATTACTCTCGTAAAGTTACGAAACGTATAGGGACGATCTATATTTAGGTTTACTTTATTCTAAATCTTCTTCTATATAGGCTTAGATAGAGGCTTTAAAAACATCTAAATACGGCTAAAGTTATCTAGATCTTCTAGAGGAATTATAGTAGAAGAGATCTCGAAGTTCTAAATATACTTAGAAATCTCCTCCGGCTTATCTAGCTTCTATAGAGATAGCTAGGAAAGGTACGACCGATCTCTAAGTATGCGCTAGCTATTAAACTCGCGATACTCTTTAAGAAGGTTGCTTTTAAATAGTCTATAGTTACGACTTTCGTACCCTTTAAGCTTCTTAACTATAGGACGCTAATATCGATAAACGTAGCTAACTAGCTTCTCGACTTTAGTAGATTTATCGTCCTAGTCGCCTCTATAAGTTTAGTATAGGTCTTTAAAACGCTTAACGAACTTAGTAACGTCTAACCCTTTAAAGTATCCTATCTTCTTAGAACTAGGCAAAGGTATAGGAGGTTAGCTTATAGAAATTAAGGCTTAAAACTGCTCGACGCTTAAGCTAATAGTAGTATTAATAGGGAGTTATAGTCCTATAGCTCCTCGTCGACGAGAATAAGTATTACCTATTCCTATCGTTCCGTTAGAACGAGCTAAAAGGTTAGTAGAGCCTAAAGAGCTCCTACCTAGTCGTTTAACTCCTCTATTAGGTCCGATAAACTAGGTAGGTTAGTAACGGAACTATTAAGAAGTATAGTCTAGTTAGTACTTCCTAAGGCATCGAACTAAACTAGCTAGTTTAGTTCTAGGGTTAGGTAATATAGGTTATATAATATTAGGTTATATAACCTACTAGGAAATATATCTTAGGAGAAGGTGCAACCTATAACTAACTAATATAATTAACTCGGTTAGTTCCTACCTACTATCTCTACTTCTACTACGCGTTATACCCTTCTACCGTAACCCTTCTAAAAGGTCTTTTAATAGGTTATAAGCCTAGGTTTATAGAGAGGCCCTAGGTAGTAAGAGTTAGCCTTCTTATTCTTAAAGTAATACGTTTTACCTCTTATAGGACCTGCAGCATTAACTAGATAGAGAAGCAGGAAAAGAGCATATAGGAGACTAGAGGCATATCCTATCTATACTACTAAGAAGCTTTAGATAATCCTAGCTATATACTAGACGTCCCTAAAAGGCAAATAAGATAGAGAAAAGCCTAGTAAGGCATACTTAAGACTAGACGAGTATAAAGAGGAAAGAGTTAGCCTTAGGCTATAGTACCTAAAAGAATAAGACTAGGCCTAAGCACTTAGTACTGCTAATACCTTAGAACTAGCCGGTAGTACCCTTCTAAGAAGGTAGATCTTCTAGAGGTTCTCTACCTAAGAACCTAACTAACTCCCCTAAGAGAGAAGAGTCTTTAGATACCTTAGCTAAGAGAGAAGAGTCTTAGCAATAAAGGAAAGCAGCTATCTAGAAACTATTATTAGATTAAAAGAGCTTATATTTTCTAGAGTTAGGTTTATTTGTTTGTTTTTATAGAAATAGATTTAGCAAGTAGAATTAGTAAGAGAAGGGCTATACTAGTACTATATAAAGAAAACTAGAGATAATAGTTTAGCCTACTATAGGACTACCTTAAATTAAAGGATATATTTTAGATTATCTTAGAGACTATACTAGAGTCTTCTATAGAGTTATTACTATTAGTACTTAGCCTAAGGCACTTAAGAAGTAACCTAGAATAGGTTAAGGCTAATACTACTACTAGGTACGAGATAATAATCTGCCTATTAGAAGATAACTAAGAGGAGACTATTAAGGAGAGATAAGCCTTAAAGATATAGGAAAAGATAAGAGCTAAGTATAGTAAGGTATATACTATATATATAATAGCATATATCTAGGAGTTTATAAACTTCTAGATAATAGAGGATATAATAATTAGAAAGGCATAGGTCTAACTAGCTAGCATAGCTAGAAGGATTGCAGAGGTAGACCCTTAGGAGGCATACTATAAGAAGCTAGAGAGGAGACTTAAGCATCTCCTTAATAGCTTGCCTAAGGCATACTAAAGTATAAAGGATACTATCCTTACCTAGTAGTCTATATTATATAAGAGTGCACTATAGCTGCTAGAATTATATAAAGCTAGACTAAACTAGTCCTAAGAAATAGTAATGTTTACTAAGGGGAAAGGGATTTAAGGCACGAGACTAAAATGCTACCTCTATAATTAGGAGTATTTTAAAGGCGTCGCTAAATACCTATACCTTAATAAAGCTAAGAAGACTATTAACCTAAGATAGAGCTATAGGGTAGAAAAGAGAAGAACACTACCTAGAGAGAGTAGCTTTAGAAGGAGATCCTTACTAGATAAGGAAATATTAAAAGAAATAGTAAAGAAACTTAACCTAAAAGTCTAATCCCTTAAGAAAAGACAAAGCTTAAGGAAGTTTTCTAAGAAGGCTTATACTACCTAAGAAGATGCAGAACCTTTAGCAATATCTAAGGTATCTTAATTCCTATTAGAAAATAATAATATAGATAAGGTTATATACTTAACTATAGAAGCAAAAGGCAAGTATATGCTATTAAGATAGCTGCTTAACTCTTGCGCTTTATTATATATAACTAACTAGGAACTACTTTTTAGAGAACTAAAACCTCTTTAAAAGAAAAAGTAGATTAAGGTCGGTAGTAGCTATTTAATAGCTATATATATAGGAGACGTAGTAATAAGTAGGAGAAGAGGAAAATAGATTATACTTAAGGATATCCTCTTTATGCCTAGCTTAGGAGTTAATCTTATTTCTTAGAGCTAATTTAGCTAGTAGTATAGTATTTAGCTACTAAAGTTTACGCTTGTTTTATTATCTAGAAAACTAGTTATCTAGATAAAACTATTAGGAGGAGTACTATTTATTAAGGAGATTAATAAGGCCTTATAGGAACTTGTAATACTATACCTTAATTAGAATTAAGAGAATAAAGCCTATACCTTTAAAGCCTAGGAGAATTCCTAAGAATAGTAGGAGCTCTAGTATAGGAGACTTATATACTTTAGAGAGGGTCTTCTTAGAAACCTATATAAGGTCTCTAACTTAAAGGCTTAGATTCCTATTCTAAAGGAACACTAGCTATATAGGGTATATTCCTTAGTAAAGATAAAGAAATATAGAGGGAAAGAAACTAAGAGGAAACCCTAAAGGTTGTCTCTAGTTTCTATTAATATCTATAGCCCTTTGCCTATCTTAAGACTAGGATATAAATAGTAGCTTAAGGTTATTAATAACTTCTTAAGAAAGAAATAGACTTTCCTAATAAAGTCTAGAGAAGATATACTAAGTATCCTTAGAGACTAGAAGGTAAAAGCTAAGCTATAATTAGGAAATCCCTTCTAGGTTATAAGGAGTAATAGAGCAAGAGAGCTTCTTACTATACTAAAATAGTAGGAGAAGGAATATAGAATTTCCTTCTATACTACTAAAGCATATAACTCTATTTAGAATAGAGTAGTTAAGAGGTTAATCTAAACCTCTAAAGATTATATAAGAGCAATGCTAGAAGATGCTTATATGCCTATTAAATTCTAGCTAGAGGCCTTAGCAGCCTATATAGTTATTAGAAATTCTCTTCTTAATAGCCTAGAAATTAATAGTTTTAAGGTTTTACCTAAGGAGGCCTTTTTAGGCATCTAACCCTCGGTGTTATACTTTAGAGTTTAGGGTTACAAAGTAGTAGTCTATATAGACCCTAAATCCTACCTAGCTAGGATAAGGTTAGATAAACTAATAAATAGAGGCAAGGATGCTATATTTATTAGATATGTTCCTAATACTACTAAAATATAGCTCTTCTAGGAGCCTAATATAAGGGCTATTAAAGCCTATAGTACTACTACTTAGTTTAAGTATAAGAAAGGAGGAGATATAGAGCTAAATGTTCCTAGGCTTAACTAAGCAAGTAATGCACCTATTAGAAACCTAGTTAGCAGACCTCTAAAGAAGCTAATAGTAGTTATACTACCTATAACTACTATACCTATAGCTATAGCAACTAAACCTATAGGTCCTAGCTAGATACTCTTTATATAGTTGCTACCTCTACTAAAGGATAAGGAGAAGTACTAGAGGATAGAGGATCTAGAAGAAGAAAACCTTAGGCATACGACTACTAAGATTAGAGATAGACCGCAGGTAGTAACTAAACTACTTAGTTTAGTTTAGCAGTTACGTAATCTAACCGAACTAGCTAGTTTAGTTCGCCTATTACGTAACGTAGGTAGCGCACCTATACTTACCCTAAATGCTATAGAGTAGAACCTAAGAGAGGAAAATAAGGACTAGGAGGGAGACTAGGACTAGACTTACGGCTAAAAGAGAAGGAGATCTATCTTAGATAAAGGACTAGTCCTAGAGCTAAAAGCTTATAGTATAGTTATAAGACAAGTGCTTTAGAAGAGATAGAGAGAATATAGATAAGAGGAAGAGCTAAGTACTAAGTATTATAAGGCATTCCTTAGCTAAGTCTAAGGCTAAGATTAGGAGTAGATCTAAGAAGCCCTATTAGAGGTCTAGGAGTCTATATTTATAGCACTTGCCCCTTAAGTCTCTATATAGAGATAAGAGGTGCCTATTCTAAAGTCCTATAAAGAGGCAATTTAGGACCCTAAATAGGAATATATATAGGAGGATATAGTCTAGAAGAAGCTAACTATATTAAGAAGCAATAATACCTAGATAGAGGTTATTCCCCTAAAGAGAGTAAACCTTATAATATCTAAATAGGTATTTAATATAAAGAGATTAATTAGTAAAGCTATTAAAAAGTTTAAAGCAAGACTAGTTGCAAGAGGTTTCTCTTAGAAATTTAGAGTTAACTTTTAGGAAACCTTTATACTAATAGTTAGGCATAATACCCTAAGAGTATTTATAGCTATAGTTTATAAAAAGGACCTAGAACTTTACTAAGTAGATATAAACAATACATTTACTAAGAGCAAACTCTAAGAAGAAATCTTTATAATTCTACTACTAGGAGTTAAGATTCTACCTAATATAGTCCTATAAATCCTAAGAAGCCTATATAGACTAAAGCAGGTAGCGAGAGACTAGAACAAACTCTATATCTTAAAGTTAAAATAGATTAGGTTTATATAATTAGAGGTAGACCTATGCCTTCTTATCTACTAGGAAAGGAACATTCTAATCCTAACCTATATAGATAATATTCTAATTATAGTACTAAAGCTAGAAGATATACTTTAGTTTAAAGAATAGCTAAGCAAGGTATTTAAGATTAAAGATCTTAAAGAACCCGAGAAGATCCTTAGGATAAGGTTAATAAGGAATAGATAAGCTAAAACCCTAAAGCTTAATTAAGAATACTTTATCTAAGAGAACCTTATAAAGCTAAGAATAACTAAAGATATAGCTAATCTAACTCTCTTACTAATAGACAGCTATAAAAGTCTAAAACTAATAGGCCTATATAATAAGAGAGGAAATAGGACCGACTACTAGAGCTAAACCGGTACCTAGATATAGCCTATAGTTATAATAAGACTAGATATTGCTTTCTCTCTTAGGAGGCTAAGCTTATACGTCTTAGACCTAACTAAGAGATATATATAAGCTCTTAAGAAGCTAGCAAGATACCTAAGATTATCCTAGAACTTAGGATTAATATTTAGGAAAGGCAGTAAAAGACTAATAGGATACTTAGACTCTAACTATATAATAGATAAAGCAGACAGAGTCTTAATCCTTAGAAGCATCTTCTTCCTCTATAGAGCCCTAGTTTCTTAGATAAGTAGGAAGCAAAAGTCTATTATAATATTAATAATAGAAGCTAAGTATATAGCTATAAATGCATATGCAAAGCTATCTTAATTCCTAATAGCACTCTTAAAAGAGATAGACTATATAGAGCTAGTAAGAGAATGCCTATTTTAGCTAACTATTAAAGCCTATCCTAATATAGTAAGAGAGCTAATACTAATATAGATTATAGGGGATAACTAAGCAGCCTTAATACTTATTAAAGATATATATACTTATAAGAGATCTAAACATATTAATGTTGCTTATAACTATATTAGGCATCTCTAGTAGTAGAGAAAGATTATAGTAGAATATATTCTAATAAAAGAGATAGTCGCTAATAGCCTAACTAAACTAAAGAATAGGCTATAGTTTTAGGAGTTTATAAGATAGCTTTAGCTTATATAAGGAAGGGCAGGAAGGTTCTATCCCTATATTATAATATATTATTAGATGCTAGGAAAGAACTAAAAAACAAATGCGAGGTGCAGGCAGAAGACTACCTAGCCTAAGTAGGAGTATTAAGAAGTGCAGTCTAGTTAGTACTTCCTAAGGCACTAAACTAAACTAGCTAGTTTAGTTCTAGGGTTAGGTAATATAGGTTATATAACATTAGGTTATATAACCTACCGGGAAATATATCTTAGAAGAAGGTGCAACCTATTACTAACTAATATAATTAACTCGGTTAGTTTCTACCTACTATCTCTACTTCTACTACGCGTTATACCCTTCTACTATAACCCTTCTAAAAGGTCTTTTAATAGGAACTCTTAATTGCGATCCTCTATACTAATATTATCTAAGATACTACTAGAGTTAATAGTAGTATCTAGGTTATTAGTACCGGTAGAGGAATTGTTATTTAGTTCGTTTAGTATATTTTCGGCTAAAGGTCGGTAATAACGAACTAAACTAGCTAGTTTAGTTAGTATTAGGTAAAGTTAGTAGTAATAGTAGTACTAGTTTGTTATATAACGAAAGGAATGTTCTTGCTAAATTAAGAATAGAATAAGAAATAGAAACTCTAGATCTAGATATAGCAAAAGGAAATTCGTAACTTCGTAAATTGCAAGTAAGAGTAGCTAGTAATACCTAGTAGTTACTTATAAACTTTCCTAGGGGTCGGTTCCTTAGTCTATCTAGCTCGTAATACTCCCGGCCCGTATTATTTTAAACGTCCGGCCTATTAGTAATCCCTCCGTACTATACGTCTATAGCCTTTTAGTAATCTCTAATAGGGAAGTATAGAGGCCGTTCTAAGCCTATACTAAATATAGGAAGAGCTAATTAAACTCTTCTAAAACTAGAGGTAGCTAGTAATATCTAGTAGTTACCTATAATACTTTCCTAGAGGTCGGTTTCTTAGTCTATCTAGCTTATAATACTCCCGACCTATATTATTTTAAACGTCCGGCCTATCGTTAATCCCTCCGTACTATATTTTCCTAGAGCCTTTCGGTAACCTCTAATAGGGAAGTATAGGGGCCGTTCTAAGCCTATACTAAATATAGGAAGAGTTATTAAACTCTTCCGAAAATAGGGTAACTAAAGTTGCGAAACGTAGCCTTACGGCGAAACCAGAGAGTGCGAGTAGTAATACGATTCTATATTCTTTCCCTAGCTCGCTAAACTCCGTATAGCTCGTAATATCGTATCCCTCGGCTATTCTAGCTATAACGACCTATAAGAGCGAAGTAAAGCTAAAAGTTAGGGGCCTTAGGCCTTACTAGTACTTAGCAAGCGGCTGCTGCCGCATTGCTTAGCGTATAGTATTTATATACGCAAAGCATGCGATATATAATAACTCTATAAGAATTAGCGCTATCTACGGACGGAGGTCTAAGGTAGTCTATACGTTACTATATACCCTCTTATAGTTCTAATTCTTTAACCCTATATAGGATAGCGGCCTATAGATACTAATATTAGACGAATAAGAATTATAAGCGCGTCGCACCGAGAACGTAGGCTCTATACTACGAGCTCTACTAATATAGGAACTAAGCGAAGAGACGCTAAACCTTAAGGAGATAATAGTAGATAATAACGTTAACGTAGAGTATAGGCAACTTAAACGCGAGACGGAGGAGCTTCGTAAGCGACTCGTAGTATATATACTCCGAGAAGAGCGTAAGCGTCTCGAGCGCGAGCTCGCTATAATACTAGAAGGCGACGACTCTTCTTCTAGCGAATTCGAAGCCTACCGCATATAAAGTAGCGCGGAAGAGAACGCTAAAGAGAAAGAAGAAGAAGCTAGTAACGCTAGTATAGCCGATATACGGAGCGTACGCGACGCGCTATTAGGAAGCTCGTTAGCAAAGGGCGCGAAGATACGCGATCTAAAGCTATTTAAGAGTAAAAGCAAAGATAAGGCTCGGGAGTTTATTCGCTACCTTAAGATAATCTTCGTTAATAATCTAATAACGTACTATAGCCCTCGCAAGAAGGCGCTATATACTATTATATAGCTCGCAAGCGAGGCAAAGGATATATAGCATAACTAGTACGACGCTAAAAATCTTCTAGCTAAGTATAGCTAAGAAGACTTCTAGCGGTTTATATATAATATAGTCGGGAATTAGGCGAACCGCATACTCCTTACTACTATTAAGTACGAGAAGGCCTATTAGCGTAAAGGGCAGAGTATATAATAGTTCGCGAACAAGTTAGCCTATCTTAAGGCGTAACTTAGCGACTACCGCAAGCTATAGCTAGTTCGCTAGCTACTCGCGAAGTTAAGAGCTCTCTTATAGAGAGACATTATTAAGAACTATAATACGACGGGGTTTAAAAGAGCCGACCTTATAGCGCTTACGATACGTTTAGAATAGGCCGAGAAGGCTATATCCTTACGAAGTAACTATAGAGGTTTATTAAGCAAAAGCGGGCTAGGTAAGTATATCGGATATAAGATATAGGCGAACTATAAGCGTAAGGGTAGCGATAATACTATAGTACGATTCGGGAAAGAGAGATCCCGCCCTAGCGGGCAGCATTAATCTAAGAGGGATAAAGATAACCTAGACTAGAAACTTAAAGCTAAATGCTATAAGTGCAAGGAAAAGGGGCATATCCGGTCGGAATGCCCTTAGCTAGACCTATAGGAGCTGCTTGCTATACGTAGGGTAGCTATAGGCGGGCTACTAAAAGGCAAGGTATCTAGGAAGATCCGCAAGCTTTAGATACCGTAATAAGCGGGATAGATTACCTGCCTATATAGAGTAGGCTAGCGATTCCTATCGTAGCTAAGGTTAAGACGGATACGGGCTATATATAAGCCGAGTACGTACTTAATAAAGGCGCCGATATTAATATAGTCTCTAGATCCTATGCTCTATAGTATAACCTTCTAGTAAGAAAGAATGCTACTTTGCCGCTAGCTACGTCCTTTACTAAGTAGCTAGGGTACTGCTACGGTACGTATTATATACGCCTATAAGCTACCGACTCTAAGGGAGCGACTCGCATATATAGGGGCATCTTTTATATATATAATATACTAACTCCTTACGTCTTACTAGGCCGGCTATAGCGTATAGCCTATAGAGTAATAGAGGATACTAGTATAGATAAGTAGACCTTTAGGTCTAGAGGCAAGACGTATACGGTATAAGTACGCGAAGCGTATAAGTTTTATAAGGACCTTTAAAAGGCCCTGCATATCTTTGCCGTATTACTCTAGAAGGTAGATGCTAGCTAAGAGCTGCTGCCTACGGAGTTCTAGGACTTTATAGACCTCTTTAATTCTATAGAGGAGATAAGGAGTATACTAGTCGAAGGCGCTAAGTATATAATTAACCTGCTACCTAGTACTAAGCTGCTATTTAAGCTACTATATTATTAGTCTAGCTGCGAGCTTAGTAAGTTAAGTCGTTACCTCTAAGAAGCATTAGAGTATAATTAGATCGAGCGGAGCGAAAGCGAGGTAAGTGCGCCTATCTTATTTATTCCGAAGAAGAATAGTACCCTATAGTTATACGTAGATTACCGTAAATTAAATAAGATTATAGTAAAGAATTGCTATCCCCTACTACTTATTAGCGAGACGCTTAATAAGCTTATAGAAGCCGTATAGTTTACGTCGCTAGACCTCGTAGATACGTACTACCGCATCCGTATAAGGCTAACTAACTGCTAGAAGACTACGTTTCGTATATAGTACGGATACTTCTAGTATAAGGTAATGCCTTTCGGGTTAACTAACGTACTAGCTACCTTTTAGGGGTATATTAATAGAGCCCTCTTAGGCCTCGTAGATATATACTATATAGTATACCTAGATAATATCCTTATATATAGCGCCTCGCGTAAGGCTTACGTACGAGACGTACGTGCCGTACTAGAGCGACTCCGGAAGTTCGGATTATATACTTAGCGCGTAAAATGCTACTTCTTTAAGAAGGAGGTTAAGTTCCTTAGGTTTATTATACGCTCCGAAGGCGTAACGATAGATCCTCGCAAAGTCGACGTAATTGCGGCGTAGCTAACGCTTATAACGCTTACTAAGGTATAGTCGTTCCTTAGGTTCGCTAATTTCTACTAGCAATTTATATATAGGTACTTTAGGATTATTGCTGCTTTAATAGCACTATTAAAAGGGGCTAAAGTAGGTAAGAAGCTAGAGCGTATTAGCTAAGGCGAAAGCGAGGAGCTTACGTTTCGTAGAATTAAAGACGTATTCTAAGCTACTCTACTACTAAGATACTATAACCCTACGGTACGTATATAAGTCGAAACCGATACGTCGGACTTTGCAATTATAGGTATCCTAAGCTAGCTATTCGAGAACGGGAACTAGCATCTAGTTGCATTCTTCTTATAGAAGATAATTCCGATAGAATGCAACTACGAGACCTACGATAAAGAGCTTCTAGCTATTATAGAAGTATTTAAGGCGTAGCGGCTATACCTCGAAGGCGCCTTGCATTCGGTTACCGTGCTTATCGACTACGCTAACCTTAAAGCCTTTATAATAATAAAGCAACTTATAGGCAGATAGGCTCGTTAGGCCGTATTTCTAGCCCTATTTAATTTCGTAATTAAGCATTAACTAGGGAAAACGAACCTAGCTAATGCGCCGTCGAGACGTAGTAACTATATACGCGAATAGGCGTATATATCGAACCTACTGCTAATATTATAGAAGAAGCTCTAGGTATATAGTATAAGAGCCGAGTGCGGCGATTAGGCGTTCCTCCGGTATATTGCAATTACGATATAAGAGCAACTCGCAAGTATAGCCTTAGGGTAGCTCCTAGAAGGGTACGTATAAGACTACTTCTCGAGTAGCGTACGTATCGTATACGTAGCGGTTGCTATAGAAGAACTATACCTAAATGTTTTAGACCTAGTTCTTAACTTTGCTAAATCGCTAACGCTATAGGAGCCTAATACGAAAGAACTCTTCGAGGAGGCGTAGCGTAGTAGAGGCGAATATAATAGGTATCGTATTAGGGAAGGAGTACTATATTATAGCGATTAGCTATATCTTCCTAAGGACTATATACTATAGACGTAGGTAATCCGCATATACTACGATAATCTACTCGCTAGTTACTTTAGCAAGAATAAAACTATTAAGTTAGTATAGCGGAAGTATTACTAGCCGGAAATGTCTACGGATATTAGCTAGTACGTCTAATTCTATTAGGAGTATTAAGTATCGAAGGCGAGACGCTATCGACTATACGGCGAGCTATTAGTATTACCGCAGCCGGAGCTTCTATAGAAGGAGCTAACTATAGACTTTATTACGGACCTACCGCCTAGCAAGCGAGACGTATGCGTATATAATACGGTCCTAGTAATTATCGACCGGTACTCGAAGATAAATCTCTTCGTACTAACTACTAAGAAATATATAAGCGTAGACCTCGTATAGATCCTAATTAATAGGGTAATTTGCCGATTCGAAATGCTATATAGAATTATAAGCGATAGAGGCACTATCTTTACTAGCTAGTTCTAGTTAGACTTTTACTTTAAGTTGCATATAAACCGTAAGCTATCTATAGCCTTCTATCCGCAGACCGACGGGCAGACGAAACGTACTAACTAGACGCTAGAATAGTACTTGCGTATCTTCTATAACGATAAGTAGGACGACTAGGCGACGTTACTGCCTTAGGCAGAATTAGCTTATAATAACGCGGTGTATCTAACGTTTAAAATAAGTTTATTTAAGGTAGTATACGGCTACGACGCGGAGATTGCGATAAGTACGTAAGTCGCTCGGAACGAGCTCTTTAGGAGAGAGGCACTAGTAGCAATTAACGCTACGAAGCGACTATAAGAAACATATAAGAACCTTGCGAAACGCTAGCGATATATAGCTAAAGCGTAAGCTAGATACTTTAATGCTAGGCATAAGCCGATAGAGTTTAAGGTTAGCGATATAGTATTATTATCTTCGAAGAACCTCCGCTTAAAGGTGCCTATAAAGAAGTTAGCACCGAAGTTCGTAGGTCTATTTAAGGTAATTAACGCGATTAGGAAGTAGGCGTACTGCCTAGCCTTACTAAGCGCATAGCGCGTTTATAATATATTTTACGTATCTTTACTAAAGCCTTAAAAGGGCGCTATAGGCAATGCGGATACGGAAGGCATACCGCTCGTAGAAGAAAACTTAGGCAAGTAGTAAGTTAAAGAGATCCTAGACACGCGAGTTAGATATAAGAAACGTTAGTAGCTAGTTAAGTAGATAGGCTAGCCGGAAGAATATAATATATAGGAACTAGTCGAGTATATTAGAGAATATAAGGTACTAAACAAATTCGAGGCAACGCGTAAGGTAAATAAGCGTAGCCTAAAGGCAACGCGACGGCGCGTCGTATATAATATATAGGTATAAAAGGTAGAATAAACAGCTTTTTATTCTATAGATAAGCTTTGCATTATTTATAGGGAGCTAACTAAAACATTTATTATAGCGTATTATATATAGCGCGTATAAGCGGCGTATATACGGAAGTATAGAAGAGCGTAAGGAGCGCTAGCTTAAACATCCTCTATAGCTAGCTTATACTTAGAGGCCTCCTCCTCTAAGGAGGCCTCCTCTACCTTATCCTCCTCCTCTAAGGATAGATAAAGGCTAATAGTAGCGTTAATAGCGTCCTACTCTACCGGGACGCCGCTATACTTAGTAATCTACGAGTGCGGTTAGTATATAATACGAAAGCGATAAGCTACTAGATATACCTAAGTAAGTAGCTCTATTATACCCCTAAGGGTGCTATTAAGCTAGATAGCCTTATAGATAAGCGCGCGGAACCCCTACGGGCCGCTGCCGCCGCTCTCCTTTTTAGTAGGCTTACCGCTAGCTAGCTTACTATCGTTAGTCTAAAGACGCTTTATAACTGTCTTAGTCTCTATACGCGTAGTTAGCAAATACGAGACGCAAGCAACGCGTACGCTATATATAACGTTAAAGGAAGAACTTACTAGCATAGGCGGCATCTAGCTAGGTCTAGGCATCTACTACCGCTTACTAGCTATTAGCTTATACTATATTAGTCCTATAGTAGCCGAGCTCGGCCTAGCGACGTACTAGCGCGTCGCGTGCGTTATATATACGACGTACGACCGTCTTAACTACTTCGTAGTAGGTCTACTTGCAGGCATGCTTACTACGTATATAGCGTATATACTTCTTAGTATTAATATCCTTAAGTAGCTTGCTAGAGCACTTAGCCTAGCCTATACTACGGTTAGTATACAAATAGAATACGATAAGATAGTAAGTAGGAAGGGACTTACGGTTGCGTCTACCTAGATTGCAGTTATTGCGAATATAACAATTATACTACTTAAGATACTTAGTCTTAGCTATACTAATACGAGGAGTGCTAGGAGCTAGGCTAAGTGCGGCGCTAGTATATAGTATAGTAGCGGCGCCTACGAGGCGTTAGCGCTTTGTAGCTAGCGTACGATAAGGAGGGCCTATAGGTCTATTAGTAATAAGGTCTAGTAAGGAGCCTAGCTCCGAGAACGGGGAGCGAGCGCGCTTCGTAGGCGTACCGCTGCTAAGTAGAAGTTAAGCCGATAGCAACCCGCCCGGCGTACGCTTACCTCGGCCTCTACTTATTATTAGGCTAGAGCTAATATAGTTGCTATTATAGCTATCTCCTCTAAGACGTCTAGTAGTATTAGGGGCTAGGGATAGGCTTAGCTACGAGCTACTACCGGGGGCATTAAGGCTCGCCTAAGGCGAGCGCACGCTGCGTATACTACCCGTCTAGTTGTCCTTACCTAGTATAATGCTACCTAGACGTAAAAGGGGGGATTAGCTACTAGCTAAACTTAGAGCGCGGCTGCTAGGCGTACTAGTATTTCTACCGGTACGCTCTAGGCCTACCTACGAGCCGCTTAATAGGGGGGCTATAGCAGCCTCTTTACCCTTAGGTAGATTCTTATTCTTCTTAGGGCCTATCTTATAGTAGTTCTTAAGTACGTGCGTAGAGCGTACGTAAAAAGTATAAGAAGTATATATATATATAGCAAGGCGAGGGCGGAGCGCGTCTAAAGAAAACTAAAACAACTAAGTATTAGTATTATAGAAGAAGTTTAAAAGCGCGCAAGCAAGAATTTATAATGCTATTACCGTAATAAATATAATAACGCGCGTTACTATTAATAATAATATATAGCAATAACTTACTTACGTTATATACGCGAATCGCAATAGTAACGTACGATAGAACTTAATAAAAGGCCTACGAGCAATAAGAGATGCGCGGACGCAATAGGGACGTCGCGTATGCGAGAAGACTACTGCCCGCCTATCGAGCTAGAATAGCTCGATAGGGGGAGGGAGGCAGTTATAAGAGCGAAGTAAAGCTAGAAGTTAGGGGCCTTAGGCCTTACTAGTGCTTAGCAAGCGGCTGCTGCCGCATTACTTAGCGCATAGTATTCGCATACGCGAAGCATGCGATATATAATAACTCTGCAAGAATTAGCGCTATCTACGGACGGAGGTCTAAGGTAGTCTATACGTTGCTATATACCCTCTTATACGACCCCTCTATATAGGCATAGTAACCCTAAGCGAATCCTCGGAAAGCTATAGATAAGCTAAATTATTAACCTTCTATAACTAATCGTCGGCATCTTAAAATACCGTTAATTCTAAGTCGTAATAGGACTAAGGGTTTATAACTTTCTTAGGGTTAAAGACTATCCCTACGTAGAAGGTAGCCTTAATGCTCTTAAGTCCTTTCGAATTGTCTAGTTCTGCCTAGGCTTATATATAATAAAGTGCGTTCTAGCAGCTTATTATAATTAATCGCTTACTTCTCGTATCGTAGTTTATACTATTAGACTATAAGTAACTTCTTCCTTCTTTTTATGTTTTTAATAGTTCTTATCTATAGAAGATGTTATATAGCCCTACCTTTAGCTCTATTTTAATACGTAAATCCTATACTACTCTAACTAACTTATAGCCGACTAGGCGTGCATATCTATATCGCTAAGGCCTAATAGCCCTAGAATTAGGTATATAGCAGTCGTATATAGCGTAATAACGCGCAGCTCTCGTCTCTCGTCCTAGGTAGCTAAGCTTAGGAATCCTCGTAAGCACTATAGTTTAAATTAAGTAACAGCTACGCTCGTAGTTACGCCTCTACGTTTAGCTCGCGAACCCTCGTATTAGCTATATCGTCTCTCGCAATAGCTAGTAGGGCGGGTACGCATAGAACGTATAATAATACTAGAACTATAAATAAGAAACGTAGGGTAGATAATTAATTAATATAGAGGAGAGCCTAAGCTCGCGCTTTTATAGGCACCCGAGCTACTAAGGATATGCGGTTTCCGCCTATTAGTACTAGTAGGAAGAGCCTACTAGTAGAATCGACCTATTAATCCTAATTATTAAGGGAAACTAGGCTACTAGCGAAAAGTTTATTAAAGGCCCTCTAGTAGTATAGAAAGATAGACGAGAGACTACTTATATAATTACTATAGTTTCTCTTAATAGTGCCCTTCCTAGATATAGACTAGTTATATAGGTGCCTAACTATAAGCCGTAGGTTAACTTCGACGATAAGGAGGAAGACGAGGCTAAATATACTAAGTTTAATATCGTTAGTAGTACTAGCTACCTAGGTCTAATATACGATATAGTTAATAAGCTTAATAATAACGAGAATAAGGACTCGGATACTAAGTAGACGCTAGTCTACGTCTCGGACTAAGGGAAGGATAGCCTATAGAACGCTAGTCTACGACTATAGAATATCTTAACTATACCTAGCGACTTAGTACTAATATATTAGACGATTGCCTATAGAGAGAATCCTAGCGTCTTATAAGAGCGAAGTAAAGCTAGAAGTTAGGGGCCTTAGGCCTTACTAGTACTTAGTAATCGGCTACTACCGTATTACTTAGTATATAGTATTCGTATACGTAGAGTATACGATATATAATAACTCTATAAGAATTAGCGCTATCTTCGGAGGGAGGTCTAAGGTAGTCTATACGTTGCTATATACCCTCTTATAGTTCTAATTCTTTAACTCTATATAGGGTAGTAGCCTATAGATACTAATATTAGACGAATAAGAATCGCGAGCGCGTCGTACCGAGAACGTAAGCTTTATACTACGAGCTCTACTAATATAGGAACTAAGCGAAGAGACGCTAAACCTTAAGGAGATAATAGTAGATAATAACGTTAACGTAGAGTATAGGTAACTTAAACGCAAGATAGAAGAGCTTTATAAGCGACTTATAGTATATATACTCTAAGAAGAGTATAAGTATCTTAAGCGCAAGCTCGCTATAATACTAGAAGGCGATAACTCTCCTTCTAGCAGATCTAAAGCCTACTATATATAGAGTAGCATAGAAGGGAATGCTAAAGAGAAAGAGGAAGAAGCTAGTAATACTAGTATAGCCGATATATAGAGCGTACGCAATACGCTATTAGGAAGCTTATTAGCAAAGGGCGCGAAGATACGTAACCTAAAGCTATTTAAGAGTAAAAGCGAAGATAAGGCTTAGAAGTTTATCTACTACCTTAAAATAATCTTTATTAATAACCCGATAACGTACTATAGCTCTTATAAGAAGGCGCTATATACTATTATATAGCTCGTAGGCAAGGCGAAGAATATATAGCATAACTAGTATAAAGCTAAAAATCTTCTAGCTAAGTATAGCTAGGAAGACTTCTAGTAGTTTATATATAATATAGTTAGAAATTAAGCGAACCGCACGCTCCTTACTACTAATAAGTACGAGAAGGCCTATTAGTATAAAGAGTAGAGCGTACGATAGTTTACGAACGAGTTAGCCTATCTTAAGGCGTAACTTAGTAACTACTACGAGCCGTAGCTAGTTCGCTAGCTACTCGCGAAGTTAAGAGCTTCCTTATAAAGAGATATTATTAAGAACTATAATATAATAGGGTTTAAGAGAGCCGACCTCGTAGCGCTTATAATACGTTTAGAATAGGCTAAGAGAGCTATATCCTTATAAAGCAACTATAGAGATTTGTTAAGCAAAAGTAGGCTAGGTAAGCATATTAGACGTAAGACATAAGCAAACTATAAGCGCAAAGGTAGCAATAATACTATAGCGTAATTTAGAAAAGAGAGATCCTACCCTAGTAGGTAGCGTTAATCTAAGAGGGATAAAGACGACCTAGACTAGAAACTTAAAGCTAAATGCTATAAGTATAAGCAAAAGAGATATATCTAGTTAGAATATCCCCGGCTAGACCTATAGGAGCCGCCTGCTATATATAGAGTAGCTATAGGTAGGCTACTAAAAGGCAAAGCATCTAGAAAGACCTATAAGCTCTAGATACTATAATAAGCGGGATAGATTACTTGCCTATATAGAGTAGGCTAGCGATTCCTATTATAGCTAAGATTAAGATAGATATAGGCTATATACGAGCTAAGTACGTACTTAATAGAGGCGCCGATATTAATATAGTCTCTAGATCCTATACTCTATAGCATAACCTCCTAGTAAGGGAGAATACTACTTTACTACTAGCTACGTCCTTTACTAGGTAGCTAGGGCACTACTACGATATATATTATATACGCCTACGAGCTATTAACTCTAAGGGAGCGACTCGTATATACGGAGGCATCTTTTATATATATAATATGCTAACTCCTTACGTCTTGCTAGGCCGGCTATAGTATATAGCCTATAGAGTAATAGAGGATGCTAGTACTAATAAATAGACCTTTAGGTCTAGAGGCGAGATATATATAGTATAAGTACGCGAAGCATATAAGTTTTATAAGGACCTTTAAAAGGCTCTATATATCTTTGCTATATTACTCTAGAAGGTAGATACTAGCTAAGAGCCGCTACCTATAGAGTTCTAGGACTTTATAAACCTCTTTAATCCTATAGAGGAGATAAGGAGTATACTAGTCGAAGGCGCTAAGTATATAATTAACCTACTACCTAGTACTAAGCCGCTATTTAAGCTACTATATTATTAGTCTAGCCGCGAGCTTAGTAAGTTAAGTCGTTACCTCTAAGAAGCGTTAGAGTATAATTAGATTAAGTAGAGCGAAAGCGAGGTAGGTACGCCTATTCTATTCGTTCTAAAGAAGAATAGTATCTTATAGTTATACGTAGATTACCGTAGATTAAATAAGATTATAGTAAAGAATCGCTATCCCCTACTACTTATTAGCGAAACGCTTAATAAGCTTATAGGAGCCGTATAGTTTGCGTCGCTAGACCTTATAGATATATATTATCGCATCCGAGTAAGGCTAACTAACTACTAGAAGACTACGTTTCGCATATAGTATAGATACTTCTAGTATAAGGTAATGCCTTTCGAGTTAACTAACGTACTAGCTACCTTTTAGAGGTATATTAATAGAGCCCTCTTAGGCCTTATAGATATATACTATATAGTATATCTAGATAATATTCTTATATATAGCGCCTCGCGTAAGGCCTATATATAAGACATACGTGCTATGCTAGAGCGACTCTAGAAGTTTAGATTATATACTTAGCGCGTAAAATGCTACTTCTTTAAGAAGGAGGTTAAGTTCCTTAGGTTTATTATATACTCCGAAGGCGTAACGATAGATTCTCGTAGAGTTAACGCAATTACGGCGTAGCTAACGCCTACTACGCTTACTAAGGTATAGTCGTTCCTTAGATTTGCTAACTTCTATTAGTAGTTTATATATAGGTACTCTAGAATCGTTGCTACTTTAATAGTACTATTAAAGAAGGCTAAAGTAGGTAAGAAGCTAGGGCGTATTAGTTAGGGCGAAAGCGAGGAGCTTGCGTTCTATAGGATTAAAGACGTATTCTAAGCTACTCTATTACTAAGGCACTATAACCCTACGGCATATACGCGAGTCGAAACTAACGCGTTAGACTTTATAATTATAGGCATCCTAAGCTAGCTATTTAAGGATAGGAACTAGCATCTAGTAGCATTCTTCTTATAGAAGATAATTCTAGTAGAATATAACTACGAGACCTATAATAAAGAGCTTCTAGCTATTATAGAAGCATTTAAGGCGTAGTAGCTATACCTCGAAGGTGCCTTATATTTAGTTACTATGCTTATTAACTACGCTAACCTTAAAGCCTTTATAATAATAAAGCAACTTATAGGCAGATAGGCTCGTTAGGCCGTGTTTCTAGCTCTATTTAATTTCGTAATTAAGCATCGACTAGGGAAAACAAACCTAGCTAATACGCCGTCGAGACGTAGTAACTACGTACGCAAATAAGCGTATATATCGAACCTACTACTAATATTATAGAAGAAGCTCTAGGTATATAGTATAAGAGCCGAGTATAGCGACTAGGCGTTTCTCTAGCGTATTACAATTACGATATAAGAGTAACTCGCAAGTATAGTTTTAGGGCAGCCTCTAGAAGGGTGCGTATAAAACTGCTTCTTAAGTAGCGTACGTATTATACGCGTAGCGGTTACTATAGAAGGACTATACCTAAATGTCTTAGACTTAGTTCTTAACTTTACTAAATCGCTAATACTATAGAAGCCTAACGCGAAGGAACTCTTCGAGGAGGCATAGTATAGTAGAGGCAAATATAATAGGTATCGTATTAGGGAAGAAGTACTATATTATAGCAATTAGCTATATCTTCCTAAGAACTACGTACTATAGACGTAGGTAATCTATATATACTACGATAATCTACTTGCTAGTTACTTTAGTAAGGACAAAACTACTAAGTTAGTATAGTAGAAGTATTATATAAGAGCGAAGTAAAGCTAGAAGTTAGGGGCCTTAGGCCTTACTAGTGCTTAGCAAGCGGCTGCTGCCGCATTACTTAGCGCATAGTATTCGCATGCGCGAAGCATGCGACATATAATAACTCTGCAAGAATTAGCGCTATCTTCGGACGGAGGTCTAAGGTAGTCTATACGTTGCTATATACCCTCTTATAGTTCTAATTCTTCTACCCTATATAGGGTAGCGGCCTATAGACACTAATATTAGACGAACGAGAATTGCAAGCGCGTTGCACCGAGAACGTAGGCTCTATACTATAAGCTCTACTAATGCAGGAACTAAGCGAAGAGACGCTAAACCTTAAGAAGACAATAGTAGACGATAACGTTAACGCGGAGTATAGGCAACTCGAACGCGAGACGGAGGAGCTTCGCAAGCGACTTATAGTACGCATACTCCGAGAAGAGCGTAAGCGTCTCGAGCGCGAGCTCGCTGCGATACTAGAAGGCGACGACTCTCCTTCCGGCGGATCTAAAGCCCGCCGCACGCAAAGTAGCGCGGAAGGGAACGCTAGAGAGGAAGAAGAAGAAGCTAGCAACGCTAGTGCGGCTAATACGCGGAGCGCACGCGACGCGCTATCGGGAAGCTCGTTAGCAAAGGGCGCGAAGATACGCGATCTAAAGCCGTTTAAGGGTAAAAGCGAAGATAAGGCTTAGGAGTTTATCCGCTACCTTAAGATAATCTTCGTTAATAATCCGACAACGTACTATAGCCCTCGCAAGAAGGCGCTATATACTATTATATAGCTCGCAGGCAAGGCGAAGGATACGTAGCATAACTAGTACGACGCTAAAAATCTTCTAGCTAAGTATAGCTAGGAAGACTTCTAGCGGTTTGCATACGACGTAGTCGGGGATTAGGCGAACCGCACGCTCCTTACTACTATCGAGTACGAGAAGGCCTATTAGCGTAAAGGGCAGAGCGTACGATAGTTCGCGAACGAGTTAGCCTATCTAGAGGCGCAACTTAGCAACTACTGCGAGCCGCAGCTAGTTCGCTAGCTACTCGCGAAGTTAAGAGCTCCCTTATAGAGGGATATTATTAAGAACTATAATACGACGGGGTTTAAGAGAGCCGACCTCGTAGCGCTTGCGATGCGTTTAGAATAGGCCGAGAAGGCTATATCCTTATAGAGCAACTATAGAGGTTCGTTAAGCAAAAGCGGGCTAGGCAAGCATATCGGATACGAGACGTAGGCGAACTATAAGCGCAAGGGCAGCGATAATACTACGGCGCAATTCGGGAAAGAGAGATCCTACCCTAGCGGGCAGCGTTAATCTAAAAGGGATAAAGACGACCTAGACTAGAAACTTAAAGCTAAATGCTATAGGTGCAAGGAAAAGGGGCACATCCGGTTAGAATGCCCCCGGCTAGACCTATAGGAGCCGCCTGCTATACGTAGGGTAGCTATAGGCAGGCCGCTAAAAGGCAAGGCATCTAGAAAGACCCGCAAGCTCTAGATACCGTAATAAGCGGGACAGATTACCTGCCTATATAGAGCAGGCTAGCGATTCTTATTATAGCCGAGGTTAAGACGGATGCGGGCTATATACGAGCTAAGTATATACTTAATAGGGGCGCCGATATTAATATAGTCTCTAGATCCTACGCTCTGCAGCATAACCTTCTAGTAAGGAAGAATACTGCTTTGCTGCTAGCTATGTCCTTTACTAGGCAGCTAGGGCACTACTACGGTACGTATTATATACGCCTACGAGCTACCGACTTTAAGGGAGCAACTCGCATATATAAGGGCATCTTTTATATATATAATATGCTAACTCCTTACGTCTTGCTAGGCCGGCCGTAGCGTATAGCCTATAGAGTAATAGAGGATGCTAGCACGGATAAGTAGACCTTTAGGTCCGGAGGCGAGACGTATACGGTACAAGTGCGCGAAGCGCATAAGTTTTATAAGGACCTCTAAAAGGCCCCGCATATCTTTGCCGTATTACTCTAGAAGGTAGATGCTAGCTAAGAGCCGCTGCCCGCGGAGTTCTAGGACTTTGCAGACCTCTTTAATCCTATAGAGGAGATAAGGAGCATACTAGTCGAAGGCGCTAAGCATGCGATTAACCTGCTACCTAGCACTAAGCCGCCGTTTAAGCTACTATATTATTAGTCTAGCCGCGAGCTTAGTAAGTTAAGTCGTTACCTCTAAGAAGCGTTAGAGCACGATTAGATTAAGCGGAGCGAAAGCGAGGCGGGTACGCCTATCCTATTCGTTCCGAAGAAGAATAGTACCCTACGGTTATACGTAGATTACCGTAGATTAAATAAGATTACGGTAAAGAATCGCCATTCCCTACTACTTATTAGCGAGACGCTTAATAGGCTTATAGGAGCCGTATAGTTTACGTCGCTAAACCTCGCAGATACGTACTATCGCATCCGTATAAGGCTAACCGACCGCTAGAAGACTGCGTTTCGTACGCGGTACGGACACTTCTAGTATAAGGTAATGCCTTTTAGGTTAACTAATATACTAGCTACCTTTTAGGGGTATATTAATAGAGCCCTCTTAGGCCTTATAGATATATGCTATATAGTATACCTAGATAATATCCTTATATATAGCGCCTCGCGTAAGGCCTACGTACGAGACGTATATGCCGTACTAGAGCGACTCCGGAAGTTCGGATTATATGCTTAGCGCGTAAAATGCTACTTCTTTAAGAAGGAGGTTAAGTTCCTTAGGTTTATCGTACGCCCCGAAGGCGTAACGATAGATCCTCGTAGGGTCGACGCAATTGCGGCGTAGCTAACGCCTATAACGCTTACTAAGGTATAGTCGTTCCTTAAGTTCGCTAATTTCTACCGGCGATTTATATATAGGTACTCTAGGATTATCGCTGCTTTAATAGCACTATCGAAAGGAGCTAAAGCAGGCAAGAAGCTAGGGCGTATTAGCTAGGGCGAAAGCAAGGAGCTTGCGTTCCGCAGGATTAAAGACGCATTCTAAGCTGCTCTACTACTAAGATACTATAACCCTGCGGCACGTACGCGAGTTAAAACCGATACGTCGGACTTCGCGATTGCGGGTATCCTAAGCTAGCTATTCGAGGACGGGAACTAGTATCTAGTAGCATTCTTCTTATAGAAGATAATTCTAGCAGAATGCAACTATAAGACCTATAATAAAGAGCTTCTAGCTATTATAGAAGCATTTAAGGCGTAGCGGCCGTATCTCGAAGGCGCCTCGCATTCGGTTACCGTACTTATCGACTACGCTAACCTTAAAGCCTTTATAATAATAAAGCAACTTATAGGCAGATAGGCTTATTAGGCCGTATTTCTAGCCCTATTTAATTTCGTAATTAAGCATCGACTAGGGAAAACGAACCTAGCCGATACGCCGTCGAGACGTAGTAACTATATACGCGAATAGGCGCATATATCGAACCTGCTGCTAATATTGCAGAAGAAGCTCTAGGTATATAGTGCAAGAGCCGAGTATAGCGATTAGGCGTTCCTCCGGCGTATCGCAATTACGATATAAGAGCAACTCGCAAGTATAGCCTTAGGGCAGCCCCTAAAAGGGTGCGTATAAGACTGCTTCTTAAGCAGCGTACGTATCGCACGCGCAGCGGTTGCTGCAGAAGGACTATACCTAAATGTTTTAGACCTAGTTCTTAACTTTGCTAAATCGCTAACGCTATAGGAGCCTAATACGAAAGAACTCTTCGAGGAGGCGCAGCGCAGTAAAGGCGAATACGATAGGTATCGCATTAGGGAAGGAGTACTATATTATAGCAATTAGCTATATCTTCCTAAGAACTACGTACTGCGGACGCAGGTAATCCGCATATACTACGATAATCTACTCGCTAGTTACTTTAGTAAGGACAAAACTACCGAGTTAGTATAGCGGAAGTATTACTAGCCGGGCATATCTACGGACATTAGCTAGTATGTCTAATCCTATTAGGAGTATTAAGTATCGAAGGCAAGACGCTATCGACTATACGGCGAGCTATTAGCATTGCCGCAGCCGGAGCTCCTATAGAAGGAGCTAACTATAGACTTTATTACGGACCTGCTACCTAGCAAGCGAGACGCATGCGTATATAATGCGGTCCTAGTAATTGTCGACCGGTACTTAAAGATAAACCTCTTTATACTAACTACTAAGAAATATACGAGCGTAGATCTCGTATAGATTCTAATTAATAGGGTAATTTGCCGATTCGGAATGCTATATAGAATTATAAGCGATAGAGGCACTATCTTTACTAGCTAGTTCTAGTCGGACTTCTACTTCGAGTCGCATATAAACCGCAAGCTATCTATAGCCTTCTATCCGCAGACCGACGGGCAGACGGAACGTGCTAACTAAACGCTAGAATAGTACTTGCGTATCTTCTATAACGATAAGCAGGACGACTAGGCAACGTTACTGCCTTAGGCGGAATTAGCTTATAACAACGCGGTGTATCTAACGTTTAAGATAAGTCCGTTTAAGGTAGTATACGGCTACGACGCGGAGATTGCGATAAGCACGCGAGTCGCTCGGAACGAGCTCTCTAGAAGAGAGGCACTAGCAGCAATCGACGCTGCGAAACGACTGCGAGAAACGCATAAGGACCTTACGAAACGCTAGCGATACGCAGCTAAAGCGCAAGCTAGATACTTTAATGCTAGGCATAAGCCGATAGAGTTTAAGGTTAGCGATATAGTATTATTGTCCTCGAAGAACCTCCGCTTAAAGGTGCCTATAAAGAAGTTAGTACCGAAGTTCGTAGGTCTATTTAAGGTAATTAACGCGATCGGGAAGCAGGCGTACTGCCTAGCCTTACTAAGCGCATAGCGCGTTTATAACGTATTCTACGTATCTTTACTAAAGCCTTAGAAGGGCGCCGCAGGCGATACGGATGCGGAGGGCATACCGCTCGCAGAAGAAGACTTAGGCGAGTAGCAAGTTAAAAAGATCCTAGACACGCGAGTTAGACATAAGAAACGTTAGTAGTTAGTTAAGTAGATAGGCTAGCCGGAAGAATATAATACGTAGGAACTAGTCGAGCATATTAGAGAATATAAGGCACTAGACAAATTCGAGGCGACGCGCAAGGTAAATAAGCGCAGCCTAAAGGCGACGCGACGGCGCGTCGCACGTAATACGTAGGCATAAAAGGTAGAATAAATAGCTTTTCATTCTATAGATAAGCTTTGCATTATTTATAGGGAGCTAACTAAAACATTTATCGTAGCGTATCGTACGCGGTGCGCGCGAGCAGCGTATATACGGAAGTATAGAGAAGCGTAAGGAGCGCTAGCTTAAATATCCTCTGCAGCTAGCTTATACTTAGAGGCCTCCTCCTCTAAGGAGGCCTCCTCTGCCTTATCCTCCTCCTCTAAGGATAGATAGAGGCTAATAGCGGCGTTAATAGCGTCCCGCTCTACCGGAACGCCGCTATGCTTAGCGATCTACGAGTATAGTTAGCATACGATACGAAAGCGATAAGCTACTAGACATACCTAAGTAAGTAGCTCTATTATACCCCTAAGGGTGCTATTAAGCTAGGTAGCCTTATAAACGAGCGCGCGGGACCCCTACGGGGCGCCGCCGCCGCTCTCCTTCTTAGTAGGCTTACCGCTAGCTAGCTTGCTATCGTTAGTCTAAAGACGCTTTATAACCGTCTTAGTCTCTATGCGCGTAGTTAGCAAATGCGAGACGCAAGCGACGCGCATGCTACGCGCGACGTTAAAGGAAGAACTTACTAGCATAGGCGGCATCTAGCTAGGCCTAGGCATCCGCTACCGCTTGCTAGCTATTAGCTCGTACTGCATCGGTCCTGCAGCGGCCGAGCTCGGCCTAGCGACGTACTAGCGTATCGCGTATATCGTATATACGGCGCACGACCGTCTTAACTGCTTTGCGGTAGGTTTACTTATAGGCATACTTGCTATATATATAGCGTATGCACTTCTTAGTATTAATGTCCTTAGGTAGCTTGCTAGAGCACTTAGTTTAGCCTACACTACGGTTAGTATGCGAATAGAATGCGACGAGATAGCGAGCAGGAAGGGACTTACGGTTGCGTCTACCTAGATTGCAGTTATTACGGACATAACGATTATACTACTTAAGGTACTTAGTCTTAGCTGCACTAATACGAGGAGTGCCGGGAGCCGGGCCGAGTACGGCGCTAGTACGTAGTATAGTAGCGGCGCCTGCGAGGCGCTAGCGCTTCGCAGCTAGCGTGCGGTTAGGAGGGGCTATAGGTCTATTAGTAATAAGGTCTAGTAAGAAGCCTAGCTCCGAGAACGGGGAGCAAGCGCGCTTCGTAGGCGCACCGCCGCTAAGTAGGAGTTAGGCCGATAGCGACCCGCCTAGCACGCGCTTACCCTAGCCTCTACTTATTATTAGGCTAGAGCTAATATAGTTGCTATTATAGCTATCTCCTCTAAGACGTCTAGTAGTATTAGGGGCTAGAAATAGGCTCGGCTACGGGCTACTACCGAGGGTATTAGGGCTTGCCTAAGGCGAGCGCGCGCCGCGTATGCTACCCGTCTAGTCGCTCTTACCTAGTATAATGCTGCCTAGACGTAAAGGGGGGGATTAGCTACTAGCTAAACTTAAGGCGCGGCTGCTAGGCGCACTAGTATTTCTACCGGTACGCTCTAGGCCCGCCTACGAGCCGCTTAATAGAGGGGCTATAGCAGCCTCTTTGCCCTTAGGTAGATTCTTATTCTTCTTAGGGCCTATCTTATAGTAGTTCTTAAGTACGTACGTAGAGCGTGCGTAAAGAGTGCGAGGAGTATATATATATATAGCGAGGCAAGTGCGGAGCGCGTCTATAAAAAACTAAAACAACTAAGTATTAGTATTATAGAAGAAGTTTAGAAGCGCGCAAGCAAGAATTTATAATGCTATTACCGCAACAAATATAACAACGCGCGTTGCTATTAATAATAACATACGGCAACGACTTACTTGCATTATATACGCGAATCGCAATAGTAACGTACGATAGAACTTAATAGAAGGCCTACGAGCAATAAGAGATGCGCGGACGCAATAGGGACGTCGCGTATGCGAGAAGACTGCTACCCGCCTATCGAGCTAGAATAGCTCGATAGAGGGAGGGAGGCAGTTATAAGAGCGAAGTAAAGCTAGAAGTTAGGGGCCTTAGGCCTTACTAGTGCTTAGCAAGCGGCTGCTGCCGCATTGCTTAGCGCATAGTATTCGCATGCGCAAAGCATGCGATATATAATAACTCTGCAAGAATTAGCGCTATCTTCGGACGGAGGTCTAAGGTAGTCTATACGTTGCTATATACCCTCTTATATATTACTAGCTAGGGATGTCTATAGATATTAGCTAGTACGTCTAATTCTATTAGAAGTGCTAAGTATTAAAGGCGAGACGCTATTAACTATATAGCGAGCTATTAGTATTGCCGTAGCTAAAGCTCTTATAGAAGGAGCTAACTATAGACTTTATTATAGACCTACTACCTAGCAAGCGAGACGCATATATATATAATGCGGTCCTAGTAATTATCGACTAGTATTCGAAAATAAACCTCTTCGTACTAACTACTAAGAAATATATAAGCGTAGACCTCGTATAGATCCTAATTAATAGAGTAATTTGCTAATTCGGAATGCTATATAGAATCGTAAGTAATAGAGGCACTATCTTTACTAGCTAGTTCTAGTTAGACTTCTACTTTAAGTTATATATAAACTATAAGCTATCTATAGCCTTCTATCTATAAACTAATAGATAGACGGAACGTACTAACTAGACGCTAGAATAGTACTTACGTATCTTCTATAACGATAAGTAGGATAACTAGGTAACGTTACTACCTTAGGCGGAATTAGCTTATAATAATATAGTATATCTAATATTTAAGATAAGTCTATTTAAGGTAGTATATAGCTACGACGCGGAGATTACGACGAGTACGCGAGTCGCTTAGAATAAGCTCTCTAGAAAAGAAGCACTAGTAGCTATTAACGCTACGAAGTAACTATAAGAAATATATAAGAACCTTGCGAAACGCTAGTAATATATAGCTAAGGCGCAAGCTAGATACTTTAATACTAGGCATAAGCCGATAGAGTTTAAAGTTAGCGATATAGTATTATTATCCTTAAAGAACCTTCGCTTAAAAGTGCCTATAAAGAAGTTAGTACTAAAGTTCGTAGGTCTATTTAAGGTAATTAACGCGATTAGGAAGTAGACGTACTACCTAGCCTTACTAAGCGTATAGCGCGTTTATAACGTATTCTATATTTCTTTACTAGAGCCTTAGAAAGGCGCCGTAAGCAATATAAATACGGAAGATATACTACTTATAGAAGAAGACTTAGGCAAGTAGCAAGTTAAAGAGATCCTAGATACGCGAGTTAGATATAAGAAGCGTTAGTAGTTAGTTAAGTAGATAGGCTAGCTAGAAGAATATAATATATAGGAACTAGCCGAGTATATTAGAGAATATAAGGCACTAGATAAATTTAAGGCAATATATAAGGTAAATAAGCGTAGCTTAAAGGCGACGCGACGGCGCGCTATATATAAAATATAGGTATAAAAGGTAGAATAAATAGCTTTTTATTCTATAGATAAGCTTTATATTATTTATAGAGAGCTAACTAAAACATTTATTATAGCGCGTTATATATAAAGCGTATAAGTAGCGTATATACGGAAGTATAGAGGAGCGTAAGGAGCGCTAGCTTAGGCACTACCTTTAGCTAGCTTATCCTCGAAAGCCTCCTTCTCTAAGAAGGCCTCCTTAGCCTTATCCTTTTCCTCTAAGGATAGATAGAGGCTAATAGCGGCGTTAATAGCGTTCTACTCTACTAGGACGCTACTATACTTAGTAATCTGCAAGTGCGGTTAGTATACGATATAAAAGCGATAAGCTACTAGATATACCTAAGTAAGTAGCTCTATTATACCCTAAAGAGTGCTATTAAGCTAGGTAGCCTTATAGATAAGCGCGTAGGACCTCTACGAGGCGCTACTACTACTCTTCTTCTTAATAGGCTTACTACTAGCTAGCTTACTATTATTAGTCTAGAGGCGCTTTATAACTATCTTAGTCTCTATATATATAGTTAGCAAACGCGAGACGCAAGCAACGTATATACTATACGCGATATTAAAAGGAGAACTTACTAGCGTAGGTAGCATCTAGCTAAGTCTAGGTATCTACTACCGCTTACTAGCTATTAGCTTATACTATATCGATTCTATAGCAGCCGAGCTCGGCCTAGCGACGTACTAGCGCGTTGCGTATATTATATATGCGATATATAACTATCTTAACTACTTTATAGTAGGTCTACTTATAGATATACTTGCTATATATATAGTATATATACTTCTTAGTATTAATATCCTTAGGTAGCTTACTAGAATAAGTAGCCTAGCCTATACTACGGTTAGTATATAAATAGAATGCGACGAGATAGTAAGTAGAAAGAAACTTATAGTTACGTCTACCTAGATCGCAGTCGTTATAGATGTAATAATTATACTACTTAAGGTACTTAGTCTTAGCTATACTAATATAAGAGGTAGTAGAAGCTAAGCTAAGTATAGTCCTAGGGCGTAGTATATTAGAGGCGCCTATAAGGCGTAGGCGCTTCGTAGCTAGCGTGCGATTAGAAGAGCCTATAGGTCTATTAGTAATAAGGTCTAGTAAGGAGCCTAGCTCTAATAATAGGCTACGCGTGCGTTTTATATATAAGCTACTACTAACTAGAAGCTAGGCTAAAGGCGACCCGCCTAGCGTAGGCTTACCTAGGCCTCTACCTATTACTAGGCTAGAGCTAATATAGTCGCTATTATAGCTGTCTTCTCTAAGACGACTAGTAGTATTAGGGGCTAGGAATAGACTTAGCTATAGGCTACTACTAGAGGCATTAGAGCTTGCCTAAAATAAGCGCGCGCCGCGTATACTATCTAGCTAGTCGTCCTCGCCTAGTATAATACTACCTAAACGTAAGAGAAGGGATTAGCTACTAGCTAAACTTAGGGCGCGGCTACTAGGCGTACTAGTATTTCTACTAGAGCGCTCTAGGCCTGCCTATAAGCTGCTTAATAGGGAGGCTATAGCAGCCTCTTTGCCTTTAGATAGCTTCTTAGTCTTCTTAGGCTCTATCTTATAATAGTTCTTAAGTATATATAGGGAGCGTACGTAAAGAGTGCGATATATATATATATATATATATATATTAGGAAGCGAAGGCGGAGCGCGTCTATAAGAAACTAAATAACTAAGTATTAGTATTATAGAAGAAATTTAGAAGCGCGCAAGCAAGAATTTATAATACTATTACCGCAACAAATATAATAACGCGCGTTACTATTAATAATAATATATAGCAACGACTTACTTACGTTACGTACGCGAATTATAATAGTAACGTATAATAGAACTTAATAGAAGGCCTATAAGCAATAAGAGATACGCAGACGTAATAGAAACGTCGCGTATATAAGAAGACTACTATCTACCTATCGAGCTAGAATAGCTCGATAGAAGGAGAGAGGCAGTTATAAGAGCGAAGTAAAGCTAGAAGTTAGGAGCCTTAGGCCTTACTAGTACTTAGTAATCGGCTGCTGCCGTATTGCTTAGCGTATAGTATTCGCATACGCGGAGTATACGATATATAATAACTCTATAAGAATTAGCGCTATCTTCGGACGGAGGTCTAAGGTAGTCTATACGTTACTATATACCCTCTTATACGTCTTATCGCGACGTATAGTCTACCTAACGCTTATTAAGTACTATAATTAAGAGCTAGTTAGAAAGAATACTCTAGACTTCCTAGAGGTCCTTATTAGTAATATTATAATACTACTAATATCTAAGACATTTACGGGCGCTAACTTCCCTAATAAGCTATAGGAGCGTAGGCTCCTCTAGAAGCAATAGCTTAATAGCGTTAGGCTAGTTTCGGACGCGTTAATAGGACGCCGTAGCTAAGAAGAACTAGAAGTAAGCTAAGAGGCTCTTATACTACTATATATAGATCGCGATACCTTCGAGAAGTAGCACGAATAGGTCTAGGTTCTATAGGCGAAGAAGAGATTTACGCAGCTATATAAGTGCTTAGTAGAGGCTAAAAAGGCTATAGCGAAAGAGTAGAGCTTCTTCCTATATATTAAGAAGGCTCTTCGAGGCTAGTTAAAGTACTTTCTATTTAATAGAGCTAACTACTTAAACGATAAGAAAGACGAGTTTAAGGAGATTAGTATAGCTATATATATATAGTAAATAGAACTAGCTAGTTCGGTTTAGCAAAGGGAAATAGTAATGTTATAAACGTCTAATACGTTAAAAAGAATAGATAGTACTTAGTTTATTATTTTATAGAAGTTAGTTCTACTAAACGGTCTTTTTAGAATAGTTATCTTATTTATTAGAGTATCTATTCGGACATAAAGAAAGGGAGGATTAATAGGCGGAAACTATATATTCTTAGTAGCTCGAGTACCTAAAAAAGCGCGAGCTTAGGCTCTCCTCTATATTAATTAATTATCTACCCTACGTTTCTTATTTATAGTTCTAGTATTATTATACGTTCTATGCGTACCTGCTCTACTAGCTAATATAAGAGACGATATAGCTAATACGAGAGTTCGCGAGCTAAACGTAAAAACGTAACTACGAGCGTAGCCGTTACTCGATCTAAACTATAGTACTTACGAGGATTCCTAAGCCTAGCTACCTAGAGACGAGAGGCGAGAACTACGCGTTATTACGCTGCGTGCGACTACTATATACCTAATTCTAGGGCTATTAGGCCTTAGCGATATAGATATATACGCCTAGCTAGCTATAAGCTAGTTAGAGTAGTATAGGATTCGCGCATTAGTAGAAGCTATAACTATAATTAGTACTACTAAAGGCTTAACTATATACCTCGTCCTTAAGTACTATAATACTCTCTTTAATATCCTTAATATTATAAACGAGAAATTAAAATATAAAACCGAGCTATAGGAGTAAGAAATCTACGCTACGCTATAGGCTACGTTTATAAAACTCGTTAAGTACTATACTACTACCTAGGACCGTTTTAGCGATATATAAAGTATTATAATCTTACTTAATCTAGCGATAAAACGTAATTTCTAAAGCTAGGATACCTTTTCTAGTAAAGAGCTAGTCTTATTATTTAAGGACTACTACTAGTCTAAATTCTGCCTTAAATATATATAATATAAACCTATAGTAGCTATAACTAGGGCTAAGTCTTAATAGCCTTTACGCCGCTTTACTACCTCCTTTACTATAGGTATACGTTCTATATTTAAAGATAACGACTCTAACTCTACTAATACTTTACGGCTAACGTCTTCTATTATGCGATCTTCTACTAAACTTAATAAAGTTACGTACTATTAATACGTAAGGTTTAAAGACTAGAACGCTTATTCTATCGAGTATCTACTACGCTTCTAGAAACTTATCGTATTAGAGTATCTTATATATATACTTATAGTACGCGACTCCCTATATATACTAGTAGCTAGTATAGGTTATAAGCGAGACTTTATTATAGTAAGGTACTAGATCTACTATAATCGATTATATAACCCTTCGACGTTTAGTAATATTATATACTATTAAGAAGTGCAGTCTAGTTAGTACTTCCTAAGGCACCGAACTAAACTAGCTAGTTTAGTTCTAGGGTTAGGTAATATAGGTTATATAATATTAGGTTATATAACCTACTAGGAAATATATCTTAGGAGAAGGTATAACCTATAACTAACTAATATAATTAACTCGGTTAGTTCCTACTTATCGCGTCTACTTCTACTACGCATTATACCTACCTTCTACCGTAATCTTATAAAAGGCTATTTAATATATACTATTACTCTCGAGAGTATAATAAGTAGTAGTAAGCTCGAGATGCCCTAGTAGAGAAGGCGCTGCTAATATTAAGTACGTTCTAGCTATTGCGCCTACCTAGGCTTAGCTACTATACTAGTGCGCCTGCCTAGTAGTACGCCTACCTTAGCCTAGCCGCTAGCTATATACTTTAGCGAGAGATAGTAGATAGTAGAGAAGATAGATATACCCGAGACTACTTTGTTAATTCCTAGCCTAGCTATAATAACGTAGTAGCTCGGAAAGAGTCTAACGATCTAGCTAGTTTAGAAGAACCTACTCTTTTCTAATAAACGGCCCCTACGCCCTCTATATAGCGCTAGCGTCTAGTAGGATACCTAGCGCGACTAGGACTAACTAAAGCTAAATCTAAATTTAAATCCCGGCCTAGCCGCGGCCTACGAATATAAGCATATACTACTTCTACTAGCTATCGGCTATACTATCGCTAGCCTCTAGCTACTATACCGTACTATACCGCTTCGCTAAGCTACTAGCCTTTATTTATATTAGGTTTAGGAAGTTGCTAGTAAGCGTACGGCAATAAGCACTCTTAGTTATTAGTTCTTTCTCTCCGTTATAGGAAGGTGCTCTCGATTACGTATTACTCTTATTTCTTACTACCTTTTTTATAATAACTATAATAACTATAATAACTATAATAACTATAATAACTATAATAACTATAATAACTATAATAACTACGATAACTATAATAACTACGATAACTATCTTTTAGTTCTAATTCTAGCTACTTCTTATAGCTTGCTATAGCCTTATAGTACTTTTAGTATTATATACGCTTTTTTAGCGTACCTCTAAGACTACGGCGCTTATTATATACTAAACTAGCTTCTCCTATACTTCCCGATATAGACGCTTATACTCTTACTCTTATCTTTTTCTTTAGTATCTTCTTTAACTATAACGGACTCTCTAGAAGAATTAAAAAGCAGAAGCTAGCACTTTAGGCTCTAGTTTAGTTCTTAGTCTAGAACTACTAGTAGCCTTAAGAGTATTCTTATCCTAAATAGATAGTACGAGGGCAGGCAGCCCTAGGATACTCGTAGAAGTAGGTAGTAAACCTATTAGTAGTAATATAAGTAGCTAAATAAGTTCTTTACCTCTAAGTAGAGATTAAACCTCTTCTTCGGCTCTTAGTAGCTAAGTAAGAACGGCTATAGCAAGAACGGCTATAGTAAGAATAGCTATAGTAAGAACGGCTATAGTAAGAGTAGCTATAGTAAGAGCGTCTATAGTAGGAGCATCTATAATAAGAATAAGAGTAGAGACCGTAGTAGGACTAGCCTTAAGAAGGACTATAATAGGACTAGTCTCGATAAGAACCTTCTAAAGAAGTATAGTAATAGGTAGTAGCCTACTACTAGCTAATTAAGTCCTTTAACGCTACTCGTTACTAAATAGCTACTTAGCGGCTACTACGTACTTAGAGGCTATAGACGACGTCCCCTATACGATCTCTAAGAACTTCTTCGCTACGGCTCTTTATCTAGCTAGAAGAACTTCGTCTATAGCTAGATATAAGTTCTAACGGTTTCCTAAGACGCTCTCTACTACTCTTGCTAGCAAATTCTATTTATTCCGAACTACTAAGCCTTTATCTCTACTAGATAGAAAAGTAGGAGGCAAGTATAGATAATAGCAGCGGCTTAGCCTAGCGCTATAACTACTCTCTTAGCCTCCTAGTACGCGATAGAGCGAACTAGGAGATAGCTAACTTAGCGCTAGCGAATATACGTAACGCGCGAGCAGATATAGCCTTTAATAAAGACCGCCTCTCGGGCCCTACTAGCTCTTTTCGTATCTGCCTACTAGGATCGCTAGGCTAGGGACTATTTGCCTCTAGCGTATTGCCTACGCTCTAGATAGAACTATAAGTTAGGACGTCCCGTAGCCCGGCTTAGGCTAGGATATAATAACTACGAGGCCGTCTACTTATACTGCTAGAATAGGCTATAAATACCTAACCTAGTAGAGGAACTAAACCTCTAGTAGATAGGCTTTTGCCTAATAAGTTTATAACGCAGATTCGCGACCTTTTAGCTATATAAGCTATAGCTTAAATCGACTAAATTAGCCTACTAAGAGACTAATAGAATAATAGAGTAGCCTAGCTAAAGTAGAGTATTATAGCCCGCCTATAGGCTCTAGAATAGTAGCTAGTAGCTAGTACTATACTAGCTCCCTATTAGGAACTAGTAGTTATTAACCTAGAGGATAAGAAGCTATAAGGAGGCTGCATCGATAGAGACGCTAATAACTACCTACGCTATAGCTAAATCGACTATCTCTAGAAAGCCGGCCTATAGGTTTAGTAGTAGCGATTACGTGCGAATAGCGCTCGATCCTATCGTTAGCGCTAGCCTAATAGTAGCTCTCTACTACCTAATAATAGCAGTAACGCCTTATAGCTAAGAAATAATAGCTATTATAATAGGAACTATAATAACTACGGATATAGATACTACCGCTGCTCTAGCTATTAACGCTCGCCCTTAGAGTCGGACCCCTACTTCTTAAATAATAGATTAGACCCCTATTGCAACGGTTATTAGCAGCTATCCTATTCTCTATGCCGCAACCTACCTAGAAACGCTTAGTTTAAGCTAGAGGAGATTAGTTTCTTCTACCTAGACGCCTCTTTTAACGACCTCCTAGACGGAGATATTATAGACTATAGTAGCAAGATATTTTACTATTCGGTTTACCTCTTCTTAGACGCGGCTAAGAATTACGCTATAATTAATAATAGCTAGTTTGCTAGGACCTACCTTTCTAAGTGCTTCTATAGCATAGCCCTTTAGTAGCTAGTTAGAGAGTTAAACGAGTACGATAGGCAGATTCTTTATAGAGGCTATAGTATTAAACGCTAGGAGAAGGCTCTTCGTAATAAGTTCTAGCTACTACTAGCTAAGGCCCTAGGTAAGCTAGAAAGTAAGCGCTACGACTAGTAGGACGTAAGAGATAACTAGCTACTAGGAGAATTCGTCCTTAATATAGTTTGCTAGGCCCGGAAGGCTCGTACTACCGACCGTCTAGCCTAGCTAACCTAGGTATAAATAAAACTCTATTATAAACTACGGATAACTATTTCCTACTCTACTCCGATTACTATAGTAGACTAATTTATAAGCTAGATAAAGATATAGCTCTTTAGCTAGAGATAGATACTATAAGAGCGTCCGCGAGGTAAGTATAATAAATTAAGATAAGGAGTAGCTAATTACGCGAGAGCTAGCTATAATACGGACGAGCGATTTATCGCTCGTAACGTCGAGCCTAAATATCTATATAATCTTAGCTACGGCTAATACGAACTGCCTAATAGAAAACTATAGCGAAATAATAGCTATAACTATAGCCGCGAGCGCGACTATCTAACTATAAATAATTACTATCGCTAGCTTCTAGACTAAAAAAGCGACTACGTTAAGAAAGAAGCTAGTAATACGAAGGTTAAGATAGAGCCGAGCTAGATAGGTAATTACGTCTACTATAACTATAAAGAAGAAGGCTACTTTTCGCGAGAGTATTTTAAGCTATAGGCTAAATAGCGTAGCTAGAACTACTATATTAATAATAACTACTTCTTAAGCTATAGTCGTAGCTACGGACGCTCGCCGCCCTATAGCCTCGATAGGTCTCTAGGTCGCGGACGAGAATCTAGCTAGGCTAATATTTACGAATATTTTAATTATATCGTCGACTATGCTACTTCTAATAATAAGCTAGTTATTAGCTAGAATAATCTACCTACGCCGTCTATCTACGTAGCCTATATAAACGACCTACCCTCCTATAATTTAGAGCCTTTCTTAGCTCGTCTATAGACCTAGAAGTGCTACTATACTATCTATAGGGCCGAGTTCCTAACCTAAGCTAGGCTAAAGGCTTACTAGCGCTAATACGGCTTAGCTCCTCCGAGTAGGGAGATAGAAGTGCTCGAGTTAAGAGCGACATTTATCCTAAAAGCTAGCTTTGCCTTCCGAATAGCCTATTACCTTAGAATATACTTATATTTAACCTAGAACGGACCGGATTATATAGTATATTTAGATACTAGCGCGACTTTATCTATCGTTAATAATAGTTTTCTAACTCGGTTCTATCCGAATGTCCTACGACGCCGCTTAGCCTAGCCCCTATAAGTTAATAGCTTATCTATAGTAATTTCTACCTACGAGTATTAATAGGCGGAAACCGCATATCCTTAGCAGCTCGGTTGCCTATAAAAGCACGAGCTTAGGCTCTCCTCTATAGGTATTAATTAATTATCTACCCTACGTTTCTTATTTATAGTTCTAGTATTATTATACGTTCTATGCGTACCCGCCCTACTAGCTATTACGAGAGACGATATAGCTAATACGAGGGTTCGTAAGCTAAACGTAGAAGCGTAACTGCAAGCGTAGCCGTTACTTAATCTAAACTATAGTGCTTACGAGGGTTCCTAAGCCTAGCTACCTAGAGACGAGAGACGAGAACTGCGCGTTATTACGCTACGTACGACTACTATATACCTAATTCTAGGGCTATTAGGCCTTAGCGATATAGATATATACGCCTAGTTAGCTATAAGCTAGTTAGAGTAGTATAGGATTTACGTATTAAAATAGAGCCGAAGGTAGGGCTATATAATATCTTTTACGGATAAGAACTACCGGAAACACGAAAAGGAAGAAGTTACTTATAGTCTAATAGCACGAGCTACGATACGAGAAGCAAGCGATTAATTATAATAAGCCGCTAGAACGCACTTTATTATATATAAGCCTAGGCGGAACTAGATAACTCGGAAGGACTTAAGAGCATTAAGGCTACCTTCTATATAGGGACAGTCTCTAACCCTAAGAAAAGTTATAAACCCTTAGTCCTATTACGACTTAGAATCGACGGTATTTTAAGACGCCGACGATTAGTTATAGAAGGCTAATAATTTAGCTTATCTATAGCTTTCCGAGGATTTGCTTAGGGTTACTATGCCTATATAGAGGGGTCGTTATAGCTAGGATAGCCCGAGAAATACGATATTACGAGCTATACGGAGTTTAGTAAGCTAGGGAAAGAATATAGGATCGTATTACTACTCGCACTCTCCGGTTTCGCCGTAAGGCTACGTTTCGTAACTTCGGTTACCCTATTTTCGGAAGGGTTTAATTAACTCTTCCTATATTAGGTATAGGCTTAGAATAGCTCTTATACTTCCCTATCGAAGGTTTCTAAAAGGCTCTAGGAACATATAGTACGGAGGAATTAACGATAGGCCGGACGTTTAAAACGATATAGGTCGGGAGTATTATAAGCTAGATAGACTAAGAAACCGACCTCTAGAAAAGTATTACGGGTAACTACTAGGTATTACTAGCTACTCTTACTCGTAATTTACGAAGTTACGAATTTCCTTTTACTATATCTAGATCTAGAGTTTCTATTTCTTATTTTGTTTTTAATTTAGCGAGAACATTTCTTTTATTATATAATAAACTAGTACTACTATTACTACTAACTTTACCTAACGCTAACTAAACTAGCTAGTTTAGTTTGTTATTACCGACCTTCGGCCGAAAATATGCCGAACGATCTAAATAACGATTTCTCTGCCGGCACTAATAACCTAGATACTACTATTAACTCTAGTAGTATCTCGGATAATATTAGTATAGAGGATCGCAATTAAGAGTTCCGTTACTAACCTGCCTAGTTTATCGGACCTAATAGAGGAGTTAAACGACCCGGTAGGAGCTCTCTAGGCTCTACTAACCTCTTAGCTCGTCCTAACGGAACAATAGAAATAGGTAATACTTATTCTTGTCGACGAGGAGCTATAGGACTATAACTCCCTATTAATACTACTATTAGCTTAAGCGTCGAGTAGTTTTAAGCCTTAATTTCTATAAGCCGACCTTCTATACCTTTGCCTAGTTCTAAGGAAATAGGATACTTTAAAGAGTCGGACGTTACTAAATTTGTTAAGCGTTTTAAAGACCTCTACCGATCTTATAGAGGCGACTAGGACGATAAGTCTGCTAAAGTTAAGAAGCTAGTTAGCTACGTTTATCGATATTAGCGTCCTATAGTTAAGAAGCTCGAAGGGTACGAAAGTCGTAACTATAGACTATTTAAAAGCAGCCTTCTTAAAGAGTATCGCGAGTTTAATAGCTAGCGTATACTTAGAGATCGGTCGTACCTTTCCTAGCTATCCCTATAGAAGCTTAATAAGCTAGAGGAGATTTCCGAGTATATTTAGAATTTTAAGATCTCTTCTACTATAATTCCTCTAGAAGATCTAGATAACTTTAGTCGTACCTAGATGTTTTTAAAGCCTCTATCTAAGCCTATATAGAAAAAGATTTAGAATAAAGCGAACCTAGATATAGATCGCCCCTATATATTTCGTAACTTTATAAGAGTAATTTTAGCTATAAAAGCCGAGTTGCGAAAGGATAAAACTAATAAAGCCTTATATAAGGATAATCGTTCTATTCTAGCAGAAAAGCTAGTTAAAGCGATAAGGAATACTGCCCCTCGCCTAAATCCGGTCTCCGTAGTAATAAGCGCTATATCTAGAGTAAGCCCTAATATTAAGAAGCTAACTAAATAGTTAGCTGCCCTTGCCCTTACTCTTTTAAAGAATTAGGAACCTACGTATAGACCCCTACGTAGTAGCTAAAAGGATAAGGAAGTACTAGAGATTTAAGCTATAGTTATAGCCTATACTACCTTAGAAATTAAAATAGATATAGCTTACTAGGAGTATAGTTTAGAAGGCTACCGTAGCGGAGACTATCTCTACTTTAATTAGCTCCTAGATTAAGACTTTCTCTATAAAGATAAGACTCGCTAAATATATCCTAGCCGAGCTAGTAGAGAAATAAGACCTCTCGAGTATAGCTAGGATAAGAAGTCTCCTTAATTAAAGGTTATTCTCCTAGCTCTTAAATAAGCTATCGGTCCGATTAACGTTAGTAAATATATTAGCTTTAATACTCTACGAGCCTTATAGGAATCTAACTAGCGTAAACGTCCCGTCTCGATTAATACTAGTATAGCTAAATTTAGGACTATAGAGTATATAGAGGAATATAAGCTAATAGGATCTCTCTTTATTCTAGAGGAAGAAGAGGATAAAGAGGATTATAACGCTGCCTATACGGCTACGCGGTCCTCTTAGAAAACCGTCTAGAATCCCTCTCGGCTAACTACGTCTCTAATAAAAGCTATAAAGGCAAATATAGAGAAGCAGAAGCAAGCTACTAAAACGGGAACGAGTAACTCTCGTAAAGAGCAGGCGCTACTAGAGATAATAGAGTATTATCGTAGAGGAGAACTAAGCTCGTCTTAAGGAGCGGCTTCGTCTTAGATATAGAGAAGATTCTAGACTCTAGCGGTTCCGAATTCCTAGGATATAGAGATATAGAATGCCTAATTCGGTCCTATAGTCCCTTCTAGAGGCAAAGCGAAAGGGTTATAGAAGACTAAGCTAAAAACGTAGAGATTAAATAACCTACTTAAGAAGGCTATTCTTATAAACAAATAGGAAGCGTTCTAGTCTAATAGGCTCCTTAGAGTATCTCTAGTTATAGAGCTCGGAGAATTATAGCTATTCGGGCAGTAAGCTCTTAGTCGGTTCCTATATAGAAGGAAGCCTATAGATCTATCCTATAGCGCTATACTCGAGCGCTATTATACGTTAAAACGGAGACTAGATAGTATAGCTACCTCCGTAGTTAACTTCGCTTAGATTTATAATAGGATATAAAAGTATAATTCCGCTAGCTATTTAGACGGAGATAGCGAAATATCTAAAAAGGAGGAGAGCGAGAATAATAATAAGGGCGACGTAGGCCTTTATCGGTACGAAGAGCTAGAGATTAATACTTTCCTAATAGATTCTTTCGACTTTTTTAAGTAGCCCGAGAAAGAGTAGGTATTCTTAGTTAATAACTAGGAGAAACTAAGTAATAACGAAGTCTAGTTTAATGCGAAGGAGTAGAGTAATACTAAAATATAGCTCTTATCTATTTCTCTTAATCCTAATTAGGAGAAAGCGGACGAGGAGATCGTTTATTAAGATACGCTAGGAATTACTATTATAATAGCGGTAGATCTCTCGGTTCGGCTAGCCTCGAGTATAGAGGCGTTGCCGTATATTCCTACTTCTAAGCTATACGCGGATCCGGATAGTATCCTCCTAGACTTCTATAAGAACTACCTACTTATTCTAAGCATCTATATCTATATAACTCTCGGAGAGGCTCGATAAGTATACGATGTACTAATTAATAAGGGAGCAGAGAGCATAATTATAAGTTACGAGAGAGCTCGTAGCTTAAGGCTTCCTATTTTAACTAATATTACGGCTACTATACGTAGTATCTCTAGTAAGGTTACTTTTATTAGAATATATTATAACGTCTGCGTAGAGGTATACGGAGTTATTGTCTTTATAACTTTCTTTATTACTAGTAATTCTAAGACGCTAACTCTTCTAGAAAGGCCGTAGGCCTAAAGAACTTACCTTTTCTCTAGAAACTATAATAATAGCTTCTAGGAAGGTACGATTGCTAACGACTATAGAAACCTAGTTTATTTTACCGGAATAGTAGGCAATAACGGGTATAGAATAGTCGACGATATTCTTTATAGGTTAGGAAAAGATTAGGTACTAAGGTCCGCTTTAGCTCGATCTTAAGTACTAATATAGATAGAGCTAAAACGCGCTAAACTAAGCTAAAGAGTATCCTTAAGAGGATAGCTAAACTAGTGCCTAAAGTAAATACGGCGCTAGATTATAGAATGCTCGAGAAACTAGTAGAAAAGCTTACTAAAGAGGAGGAGGATCGGTTTAATAAGCCTACCTACGAGCATTCTCGTAGCAAAACTATCTTCTTTAAGAATAAAGGCGAGCATAACTACCTTAGTTACTAGTACCGTTCCTACTTTAGAGATCCTAAATTTAAAGAACTAGTCTTTAACTATATAGCTTAGTATAAGTTTCTCGTAAAGTTATATACGGATCCCGAAGGCTTAGGGGCTTATAATAAGATAAGAGAATTTATTAGAAAATAAGTTCGGAACGTCCCTTCGTTATTCCTACTAATTTGTCTTAGCTAAAAGTCCGATAATATCTTCTACTAGGGCCTCTAGTATAAGTTTACGTAGAACCCGGACCTTTAGGAAATGCTTTTATTTACTATACTATATAAATTAGTATACTCTAAGGCTAAAGACCGCTCTTATAGTATAGGGTTCTCTTATAATAAAGCTTCTACGAAGCGTCGAAGCAAATAGGAGCGGAATAAGCTTAGAAAGCGCCTTATAGAGCTAAGGGAGTATCTATTTAGATAGCTAGATCTTACTAGTAGAAGTCCTAGGCTACTTTCGGGAGCCTCTAGGGCTAGTTCTAAGACTACTAGAATAGCTTCGGACGCTAGTAGAGGCATTCTTAGGAGCTCTAGAATACCTACGGATACTAGTAGAAAAAGCTTCGAAGTAGCTATAGAACGGAGTAAGAAGCTAAGTAGGTAGGTTTAGGCGCTAATAAGGAACTATCTAGAAACGATTAGAGATGCTAATATCGTAGAAAGAGCGCTAAGTAAAGTCTTAACTAATCTATATACGGACTAGTAGCTCTTACTAAGTAAACTAGCTAGTTTAGTTCGATTATTACGTAACGTATATAATAATCTTATATTCTTACTCTTCCTAGAACTAGTCGGGCATCGTTTAGGAAGCCTAGAGCTCTATTCCTAGGAGGATCCTTCTAGTAACCTACTCTTTCCTAACTACTTTAGAAACCTCTTTTTCCTATAGGACTTAAAGCTTAAGGTTCTCCTCCTAGATAAGTATTCTTACGACTCTAAAGATAGATACGAATCTAAGGGCAACTATAAACGAGCTATAGTTGCTAACGTTATTTACGAGAAAATCTGCCGGAATTATAGGATTTGCCGTAGTAAACTACTACTAAACGTACTCTTAAACCTAGATACGTAAGCTAAATTCTCTATAGAAATTAGAGTATTTACGATATATAAGCGTATTGCAGATAAGATTAGATCCGTTAACGCAAACGTATCTATAATAGATAGATCGAATCCTAGTAGGGATCTATATTAGAGAAAAAAAGCACTTGCTTCGAAGGAAGCTATACTACCTAGAATAGGCTCCTTTAATAGGAAATACTTAATTAAAAAGTTTTCTAGCATTCCGAAAGGTTTAAGGCTTACGCTAGAACGGCTCGCTTAAATTAAGCCTACTATTTCGTTATTAGATTAGGAGCTATATCTTCTAACTAAGATGCTATATAATTAGGAAGCTGCACTTACTTAGAATTTCGAGCATCTCGGCTATATTAAGCCTACTATTACTCCTCCTTAGGTTATTCGTACGATCCTATATAAGCTATAGTAGCATCCTAGTTTCCGACTCTAGAGCTCTCTTAAGGGGAAAGTCGTAAAAATGCTCCGTAAGCGTATAGATATAGGCGCTCTTAAACCGTACTATAGTGCCTATTAGAATCTATACTTCCTTATAAAGAAGAAGACTAACCTAGGAGAGCTAAAGAAGTATTACCTAATTAATACTATATAGAAGTTTAATACTATAACTATTCGCAATACTAACCTTCCTTCTAATACGGATAGTTTTTCTAAAGCTTTTATAGGTTATATAATCTCGTCCTTAGTTAATATCTTCTCTAGCTATAATTAGATTCTACTAGACGTAAGGAGTTAGGACCTTATAGGTTTTAATACTCCTCCTAGCCTACTACGCTAGACGATACTACTATAAAGAGGTACGAACTCTATCGCTTAATTTATCTAAATTATTATGCTTATCCTTGCTACTTAAATACCTTACGCTACTAAACCTTTCCTCGATAATATAGCTATTTACGGGCTAAAGACGAAGTATAGTAACGAGAAGGTTAAGCCTAGGCTCCGCTAATTTATAGTAAAACATATTAAGAACTTAGATAAGGTACTTACTAATCTAGAAAGAGCAGGACTAACGGTTTATAGGGATAAGCTATAGTTATACTATAAATAGATTAAGATAGTAGGTTACGTTACTAATAAATATAGTAGACACCTAGATACGGAACGAGTAGTTAAGCTCGTTAAATAGCTAACTCCTACGGACTAGAAAGAAGTCCGTATTCTTATAGAAATATTCGTATACTATAAGATCTAGCTTAAGGACTTCGCCTAGTTATTAAGGCTACTCTTCTCTCTCCTAAAGAAGAACGTTAAGTTCGTATAGACGAAAGAATACTAGCAATCTAAGGATATAATTACGGAACCCCTTATCTCTACGCTAGCGCTAGTAGCACTAGACTATAAACTAGAGGGAGGACTAATTATAGTAGGCGTTAATTCTAGCCTTTACTCGTAAGGATGCTATATATCTTAATATAACCGAAAAGATAGCTAGATCCGACACCCTTTTTAATTCGAGTTAGGACTTTTCTTTGCTTCTAAGCAACGCTACGACGCTAGAAAGCGCGAGTATCTCGGTATTCTTAAAGTACTAAAGAAGTATCGTCCGTAGTTATTTAGTATCTTCTTCTAGCTAGAGGTAGATGCTAATACGCTAGTTTATTAACTTAATAAGGCCGCTACGGACCTCCTAAACGCAGCTATTATAAGATAGCTAGCGTAGATTAGGCTATTTAACTTTAATATAGTATATATACCTAGGAAGAAGCATACGGCTACTAATAGGTTATCTCGTAAGCCTCCGATAGAGCAGGACGCCCGAGAACTAGTAGAGGAGGGCAATATTAATAAGATAATTAATAACTAGTTTTTCGCCTACTTTGCCTACGACCTCGTTACCTAAGTATTCCCTACTTAAGCGGAATTAGAGAAGGAAGTACTAAACGGTACCTACTTTTAGAACTTAAGGAATATCGTATTCTTCCTTACTTACCTACGTTATCTACTAGGCCTATCCCTAATAGAATATAGGTCTCTACGTAAACGTATACTTAAGTTCTATATAAGCGAGGAGAGTTAGCTTATAAGATAGGATCGTGCTAGCGATATTCCTTAGAGAGTTGTCGACGATAATAACTATTATAATAGGATTATTACTACCTATTACAATTACTATAGGCACCTAGGACTAGAACGAATATATAAGATAGTTACTAAGCGATAGTAGTAGGACGGCGTTTATACCGTAGTAGTTCGTTTCTATAAGGGTTGCTAGTAATATATACTCCGAAATAGTTACTAGCGTTCTAGCCTACTCTACGCTTCCGAGAAGTAATATCTTAGGGAGCGATAGTACCTAGACGCGGTATTTATTAGTACTAGACTTTACCTCGTTATTACGAGAGAGGCTATTTCTCGATAGCTAGAGGCCTAATTAATACGGATAATAGATAATTATAAGGTTAACGCTAGATACGTTACGAAGTTTATCTATAAGGACTTAATTTGCTAATAGGGGGCTATAGCTAAGATCTATATAGATAGGGGCGGAGAGAACGTTTAAGAAGCGCTACTTATAATATTACGAATAGTAGGCGCACGGGTGCTACGTACGCGGTATAGATACTTTGTAGCTAGACTTAGATAGTACCTATTATAGTTACCTACTACTTCTTATACGTACTACTACCGGTAACCCTAATAAGTAGTAGCTCGGAGCAGTTCTATTAACCCTTTACCTTAGAGATTTCGAACCGGACAAATAAACGCTTTGCAACGCCCGCGCTGCTAGCTCGACTCTATCGTAGACTCTACCTAAATTGCGCTTCCGTACGCACCGGACTAATTAGCATATAAGAGTTTAACTATACCCTTCTCGGACGATAAGATACGTCTTAATACCCTACGTAGCGCTTATTAGCGTATACTTATCGCGCACCTAGAGGCCTCTAGCCTTTAGCCTTCTCTACTACGTAACGGTGCTAGTACCTGCCTCTATATAGTCTATTTACGTACCCTTTATATAGGAGGAGCTCTTAAAAGCGTAATAACGGCGGCTTTCTTCGCACTACTTATAAGAACTTTAGTAGTTCCTACCTACGCTGCAGACTTAGAAGGGATAGTAGATGCCGACTAAACTTCCTCTAATTACGGGGCCTCTAACTTAATACTATAATAATACTAATAAGAAGATACCTACCGTACCCGTACTATACTCCTTTAATAAGAATACGTATATAAGACGAGGCGAAAATCGCTTATTCTAGCAAATCTCCCTAATATCGATGCTTATACCCTTACGCTTATATATAGCTTCGTGCAGTTCCTATACGACTACCTAATATACCTAATTTTCCGATAACGCCTAGAACTATAGCCTTTCGCTATACGCCTTACTATACTATACCCGGCACTAGAGGAATACTAGCTAGTACGCTAGATAGCACGCGGAGTAGTCGCCCTTAGCTTTCCTTAAGACTAGGCTATAAACCGCTCGGACGTAACGCGTTTAGCTCGAGAATTGCTTGCACTTACGATATAATTCCCTACTAATACTCTAGTAGCGGACGATACTCTAGTAGTAGACGATACTCTAGTAGCGGACGATACTCCTATAGCGGACGATACTCTAGCCGCAGACGTCGCTTCTAAAGTAGTAGTAGCAGCCTAGTAGGAATATACTCCTATAGTAGTACTACTAGTAGTAGCGCTATTACTAGATCGTACCGCCTTCGCTAATATCCTAGCTATAGCGCTACGCCTACGACTAATATATGCGTAGAATATAGCCCGCAGAGTATAGTCCGACTAGCGACGTCGCAGACGCGGAAATAGGGCACTTATATCGATTTTAGTACTTATACTAGCTTTACTACCCGCACCGCTCTCTCCGCCGGTCGAGAACGCACCTATAGAGCTAGTCCTATTGCAGTTACTATAGACCGTAAGCTTAGACTTACCGTCGACGTTGCCTACGCCTTCGCCCGTACGTACCTTTCTAGTACGTAACTAGTCCTTCTAGTCTAAAGCGCTACGACAACCGCTAACGGACTCTACTTCGGACTTATTGCCTTTATCCCTTCCCGCTATAGGCTCGCTAGTATACCCTTTATTATACGCAACTAGTCTCGTACTCTTATAACGCCTATCTTCGCTAGATATTATACCGAACGTTCTAGCTAAGCCTAACGCCGAGCGTCTACGTCCTTAGTACCCTATATAAGGTAGATACCTACTATAGGCTCGTTCTACTAAAGAGCCGCACCCTAAACTAGATAAGCGTAACCTAGACGATATTAACCTAGTGCCGCCGTACGTACTACTCTATAGCAACGTTACTATAAATAATGCTACCGCTATACTAGACTTTTTATAGTAGCTAGCTTATACGATTACGGAGACTACTATATAATAAGAGATAGCTATTAACGCCGTATAAGCCGATCTCCATACAATATAAGGCTAGGTCTAATACCTTTTGCGATAGAACGCCCTAGCCGTCGTACTAGGACTAGCGCCCGTCTTAGTTACTATACTAAGACCGGTACCTACCTTAGTTATTGCGCCTAAACTAGCACCTATTCTAGTATTAGCCTATATACTATTACTAGCGCGTAGTGCCTATAGACGCCTAGACGCTAGTTATACTAAACGACTCGCATAAGTAGGTCTAGGGGGATACGAACTAGAATACGCGTACGTTCTCTACTAGTTACGCGAATACCGGAATGCTAAGCTAGTACGCCGCTAAGCCGACTCTTATTATAACGAGCGACCGCTATCGCGTAGAGGGGCTCCCTTATAGCCTTCGGACTCCTCTAGTTCTAATATAGACTACGCTGCCTACTCTAGCCGCCGCGACCGTAACTAGAACCGTATAGCACGCCGTATCCGTTAGGAACTAGATAATAATAATAGTAGTTTAAGCTCCGACGATACTATTTATTTATATTACTTATGCCGTCCGCGCCCGGACCCTTATCGTAACGGTACTTAGAGACCTACCTATAAGCTAAACTATAACTATAAACGCTCTTCCGTATTCTATAAGAACCGTTATTTCCGCCTAGGAGATATTAGGTTTTTCTTTTCTAACGTACTAGAATCTAAATACGGACGTAGGGAGATAGTTAATAAGGGAGATAAACTCTTCTTCCGTTCCGTATACCTATTTCTTAAAGCTGCTTAAGACTATACTAATACTAACGGCATAGACGTACTCTGCCGTAATATCTAGCATTACTTCCGCGGAGCTACTATATAATAGAGCATATATAAACTATACGCCGATAATAGGATAAGAATGCGTTCGAGCAAGTATAGTATTAGATATTAGGCTAAGGCACTATACGACCGCTTTTAAGTGCCCGTAAACGAGGCTTAGAAAAACCTTATAGCTAAATACTACGATTAGCTAGACGTACGCTTAGGTCGTAGACCTGCCGACTTTATTCTGCACTATATACGTTAGGTATAAGAGGCCTAAATCTACGACCTACGTAGTTAACTTATATAGACCTAAATGCGCCTACTTCTAGAACTATAATATAATATCCCGCGCCCTCGATACGATACTACTCTAGTAGAATTTTAGGCTTAGCTAAACGATAAGTATAAGTCGTAGCGTCGCCTCCTATAGGCTCGTAAGTCTACTTAGTTTTCCGTACGCAACCGATACCGTATAGTAGCTACTAGAGCTAGCCGCGACCTTAACGGACGTAATAATAGCGGGTACTTTATAGACTGCTACTAGGATATTAACTAACCTACTAACTAGCAGTATCGCACGCTACCGACTAACCTATACCTATAGAATTACGAAAACGGCAGCGTATAATAGACTACGACGAACTAGAGAAATAGGTATACTTCGTACCGTAACGATAGATAGTAGGGCTAGTACGTACGTAATTGCTAGCTAGTATACTCTAAGCGTAATAATTGCTATAACCGCAACGACCGTAACGAGCATTATAAACGTATAGAGCGTACTAATTGCAATAACCGCTATAATACTTACGATACTTATAACGCCTATAACAATTATATAGATTGCGGACTATAATATACCGCCTGCAATAATCCTCCGCAAGGTAGGGCGTAGTCTCTAGCTTATAAACACCTACTATACTTTAACGAAGCTAAGGGTAGTATCCTCCTACCTACTAATACCTGTTCCCTATTACCTATACCTCCTCTATACTCTTTCTCCCTACCGTCCTAGTCCCGTACTTCTTCTCCGCAACGCGCTCGATCTCGTACTCCCTCCTTACGACGCGCTTAATATAGAAACTTCTTTAATAATATCCTATCCTTTATAGTAAACGACGACTCTTTTCGATAACGTAGTAGACTATAGAACTTTATAGTATACGACGCTAACTTCCTAGCCGATAAGGTAAGCTTAGCTATTAAGCTATATAGGGCTACTATACTACGAGGACGCCGTTGCCGCAGATATAACAAATTTTTCTATAGTAATATAGCGTACCTTACTTACTTAGACGCTATATATACTAACGTTCTAGTTATTATTTCTAACGCGGTACTACGCGTTATCGATTCTTCCGCTATATAGTAAGAGGCGTACGGCTACGCCTTCTAGCGTTTTTACTTTCTATATATGCCGCTATAGCTAACTAACGCTACGGACGCTACCGTATATACCGTCTACCTAGATACGGGAGCTACGATTTTAATTATTAACTCTAACTTTCTCTAGAAGTAGGCACCGCACCTTCTATATTATTAGTTAGCGGTCCCTTTAGATATTACTAGCATCTTATCCTTCCTACTAGTCTAGGAATATATAAACTTAGAGTTCTAGCTTCCCGCGGTATACGATAGCAAATACGTACTTACCTACTATACTTACGAGGTATATATTATACCTAAGCTTTAACCGAAAATCCTTATCGCTATAGATATTATTATGCCGGAGGCTATTAAGATTAATACCGCACGTAAGGAAGCAGTTCTAGGCGCTTATAAGCGAGCCCGTATACCCTTGCTTATTACTAACCGAGCAGTCGCTAAGTTTAATATATTAGTATATACGCTATAAGATAGGATTATAGTCCCGCTACGCTTAGTCTATAAGGTCCTAGTCTCTTACTCGGACCCGTTGCTAGCAGATCGGGACCTAGAGTTCTTGCTCGAAGACGACTACGTATAAATCCGCTTCTTCTAGGCCGCTATCTACGCTACGATCGTAGATTAAAATACCGACGGCGTTTACGTATATAATAACTCGCCTAGGCTTCTTATACTACTTCCTAAAATAAAGCTAGGCGTCGTACGTAAATGCGATTTCGACGGCGCGTACTATATCTATAGCGACTATTACGAGCTTGCGGCTATTACTTTATAGCTAAATTTTCTAAGGCAGGTTTAACTACCTATAAGCTCGAGAGTCTAGAGAGCATAGATACGATTCTAGCACCGACGCTCCCGGACGCTATAAAGAAGTATAAGCTGCTATATAGAGTTACTATCTACGCGGATAACGACGGTAAGCTTATTACGCTTACTTGCATCGTCGGTACGTACGCTATACTATAGACGGATAAGGGTATAGTAGTCGACGTACTAGACGAGAACTAGATGCCTATTCCGCTCTAAGTAGGTTATAAAAATAATAGCATGCCTATAACTATATACCTACTTAGCTAGCCCGACCGTAACGTTATAGATAAGGCTTTTAACGCACTATATTTTTAGGGTAAGATGCAGTTTACCCGTTAGCCTACCTAGTTTAGCTTCCTAGTCTTTATCGTCTAGAAGATAGTAGTTGCGGACGGCTAGGTTATATATAAAGGTAGAGCTATAGTCGATATTAGAGGACTTAATAAGATCGCTACTAAGAACTCGTACCCTCTACCGCGATAGAAAGATATAGTAAACGCACTACGCGGGAGCAGATATATTAGCATAATTAACGTAGTATCGTTTTTCTACTAGTAAGCTATAGCTCCGGACGACCGGCATAAGTTTACTATTAATAGTTATTAGGGATAGGAAACGATAAATATCGCTATTATAGGATACTCGGGAAGCGTCTAATACGTATAGTAACAACTTAATAGACTTCTAAAATAACTTTCGTACTACTGCAAAGCCTATATTAACGATATTATTATTTACTCTACTACTTTCGATAACTATATTCGCGACCTAGACGCTATATTCGTACTACTTAACTCTTACTAAGTTAGTATCTCTCCCGTAAAGTCCTTTCTTAGCTACCCGTCCGTAATACTACTAGGCTAGCGCGTTAGTAGGCTCGGCTATACTACTTACGAGGAAAAGATATACGCTATCCTTAACCTACCGTTCCCTAAGACGCTTAAGGACTTAGAATACTATATTAGGCTTACTAGCTAGAAACGCGAGTATATACTCTACTTCTTATATATTATTGCACTTTTTAAGAAACGAAAGAAGAAACTACTCCGCCTAGTACTAACGCGGTAGAGTATATAACGCAAACGCTACGCTAAACGTACGGAAGCCTAGGACGCTAACGCTAACCTAAAGCAAGTAAAGCGATCTTTTAAAGTTATAAAGAACCTTTACTATACTATCGAGTTTTCTTACTATACCGACCCGGATCGCAATCTATACGTAGATATTAACTCTAGCTAATAGGTATACGCTATCGTACTATATATAGTTAAAGGCAATTCTACTCCGGTCCTTAAGAACGGCAAGGCCGTACGTTTTCCTACTACCTAGACCTAGGTTATTATATACCTTAGTAAGACGCTAACTCCGACGGAGTTACGGTACCTAGCTACCGAACTAAAAGTCGCTAGTTTAGTTTAGGCTATATGCAAGACCCGCTATATCCTTTAAGCTTGCCGGCGATAGGTCTACGTTTTTTTAGACTATATCGCAGCCGTAGGAATAGCTAACGCTAGGTCGCTTACTAGCACGACCTTTATAGATAAGCTTAACCTCCGCCTTATACGCGTAGAGTAGTATTTATCTTAATTCCCGTAGATGTTTATCTTATACTAACCTAGCAGACTATATAGAATTCTAGACGCCTTTAGCCGGCTTATCTACGACGTTAATACGGCATACGATACTTAGACCGAAACCCTTAACCTACTAAGCTACAACGATCCGGACCTAGCCTACGATATTATTAATGCCCGTTGCGCCTACGCTTACGCCGACGTAGACACTGCTACCCTTAACTACTTCGCTAAAGAGATCCTTACTTCTAGATACGGACGGTATATATACTACTACTACGCTACGCTAATCGATAAAGCCTCTAGCCGTACGTATACCTTCTCGAAGCTCTTAGTCTTCTACTCTATACTCGTAGAGATATCTAAAGACTTTAAGAACAATCTTAAACGCAGTTACCGCGACAATGCTAGTTAGTACGTATATATTAAATAGTTCGACTGCGAAGACGAACTCCGTATATAGGCCGAAGCTACCTAGATAGAGGTTCGGACCTAAGAAGGCGAGCCTAAAACTATACCCTTAGGGCTATACTTCTATCGATATAATAATTTAATCTACTTCCGTAACGACGATAGACGGAAGCGACTATATATACTAGAAAGCCTAGAAGCCGAAGTATTTAAGATAGTATATAATAATTACTACTATACTAGCTTCTACTATATATATGCTTACGTATATGCTAGCTTCTATATACGAGCGCTCGCGCAAAAGCTCCGTAAGTATATTTAGTATTGCCCGATATATATTAAGAATTAGATGCACTACTATAAGCCGTACGGTAAGCTATACTTTATTACTACTATGCCTATTCCCTACTACGCAGTTACCGCTAACTAGGTCTACGGACTGCCCGAAATAGTAGATAGCTATAACGGTTTCTTAACGGAAACCTATAAGTTTACTAAGGATATCCTACTCTATAAGGTTAAGTATATATAGACTACCTAGGATTACGCTACGGATTAGATAGAAGCCTATATACTATATAAACGCAACTTCCTAACTATCCTTATCGGCGATAGAGACCCTATCTAGCTCTTAGACTTTATAAAAGCTATACTTGCGAAGCTAGGTATACGCTTTTTCGCTATAACGGCCTACTATTCTTAGGCGGACGGCTAGTCCGAATAGATAAACTAGACCGTCGAGATCGCGATACGCTTTTATATAGCCTTATTTCCTAACGTAGTATAGACCGACGCATTGCTATATATCTAGGCAGAACTTAATAATACGCGTAATACCTCTACTAGTAAGATCCTAAACGTTATAATCTAGGGCTTTAAGAATAACCTTAATGCTCTAAACCTACTTGCCGAACTCCCTACTACGGACTTTATTGCCCTACGCTAATAGGTACGAGATTAGGTAGTAGACGCGCTAGTATAAGCAGCGGCGATAATAAAAGATCGCTACGATACGCGCTACTAACCCGTTCGATTCCGGGCAGGGCAGCAAGTTATACTTAAGCTCTACTACGGCTATAAGATTCTAGGACTTACTAGCCGTAAGTTATACGTATAATGCACTAGACTATTTAGGATTATTCGACTTATCGGGCGTTTAGCTTATAAGCTAGAGTTACCGCCTAATATAGGCATCTACCCGGTTATCTTAGTTACCTAGCTAGAGCCGTACCCTAAAGGCAATAACTCTTATAACCGACAACCGCCTTAACTAGGCCCTATTTAGATAAAAGAAGACGATAACCTAGTGCTCTTACGAGAAGCACTATACTACGTAATTAAAAGACTAATAGGACGACGAGTTAGTTGTAGTATTACCTAATACCTAGTAAAGTAGGAAGGGTACTCTTACGCATATAACGTCTAGTACGATATCGATAACCTCCGCGACGCTATAGACCTTATAGCGGAATACGATAGGCAATACCTACCTAACCGCCCCGCCGTACGCTGGGCTCGTAGGATTGTCTAGAGCAGCCCCTTAGCGGGTCTAGCTCCTAAGCCGGATACTAAGGCCTAGCTACCTTTTTTAGGTCTATAATAGCCTCCTCGTCGTACGGGCCTAAGGTAGAGATAAACGTGCTTACGTATATAGTTTTCTAGCATACTTACTACCTATTGCCTAGGGACTATATTATTACTATATTAAATATTATTATTTTCTAGTATACTTACTACCTATTGCCTAGAGACTACGTTATTGCTATAGCAAATATTATCCTTATACCCTATTTTTAGACTAGCGCAGTTTCCTCCGCCTATACTTAGTTTTCTACTACCGCTAAATTTTTATAGCTTCCTTAACGCTAACTTCTACCTTATACTCTTTGCTTTTATAATACCTCTACGCTAATAGGCACTTAAGATATAACTACGCGAACGCGCGCTTAAATCTAACTACTACCCTTCTCCTAATTAAGCAGCGATAAAGCACTACTAGTACCCGGCTCGGAGGCTTTGCCTTTAGTAACGGCATACGATATAGTAGATAACGGCAAGGCTATAACCGGTAGCCTACCGCTCGCCGATTATACTTAAGTAGATATTACTTATATAAGGACCTTAAAGGTGCTTTAAAAGAAGTTTATAATTGCCTACGGTAACTAGTAGTTTATTACCTTCCGCTCCGAAACGCTAAGTATCGACGCGACTAAAATAGGTCCCCTTACTCTAGAATAGACGTACCGTTCTAGAGTCTAATATATATTCTATCCGCTATATATAAGATCTACCTACTATACTAACCCGCTCTTAATAGAAGACTTATACCTAGTCCCGCGTAACTCTAAGCAACCTATAGCGTAGCTCCTCTCCTACTTTATCGACGATAAGGGGCTATATAAGGATATTAGTCCTAGTAAGAAAGAACGTAAGGCCTATATATAGGCGCTAAACTACGGTAACTAACCTTTAGATAGTTAAGTAGTTCCGTAGCTTATGCGAAAATATAACGATACTATCGCCGAAGTACTAGACCTTACTACTACTAAGTTCGATACTCTAGTTGCCTAACTAGTACCTAAGCTTCTTATTACGGGCTATACTACCCTTATACTAGTCGACGACTTAGGCGCTAACCTCTATACCTACTACGGCGTACGTCTTTACGCCGCGTATATCTTCTAACTCTAGTTCGGCGTAGACGAGCCCTTATAGCTAATCGACTTTGCGCCTAAGTGCATTTAGAAGGTATTACTAGGTATAGTTACTATCGAGCTAAGTAGCGCACTTAACTTTAACTTAGAACTACTTAGTTAATACCTACCTAGCGCCCTAGACTTACTACGTAGCGACGGCGGCGCGATGTCTATTTAGTTACTAACGTTATACCGAGCGTAGATAGTCTTCCCTACGCGTATAGAATAGGAGACGTATAATAACTACGCGCCCTTTCTAGCGCTATTTTCGCTCTTCGCGCTACGAACGGGCCGTATCTAGAACAAACCGAACTTGCGGGATATACTTCTTTATAGCTACTACTTTTATCCCGTAATAGTCTAGATAATCTTCGACGTTCTATAGACTATGCTATAATATAACCCTGCTAATATAGAGCTAACTACTACGCTTAACTACTTAGCTAATAATTCTACCGATCTCCTATTATATAAGGCGGACCGGCATACTTTACTAGTATAGACGCTAACTAAATAGCAAGGCCGCGCAAAGCTCGCCGCTCTCTAGTAGAAGGTCTTTATAGTTAATATAGACCCGCTAAGGCGGCTAATAGTTTTACCTTCCTTTTAAGATGCCGTTACCGTAGCGCTGCCCTACGATATACTATACTAACCTTACTATTCTAAGATTATATACCCCGACGATAGCACTTACTAGCTAGAGCGAGTCGCTAACGAGGACTAAATAAACCTCGCTCCGTTCGAATAGGCTAGGCGTTTTTAGGGGAATAAGAGCCTCCTACGCGACGCTAGCAACGCGGGGGACGACGCCGACAACTTCTACTATACTATAGAGAACTTACCTACTTTTAGCGTACTACTACTATATTACTTCCCGGGCCTCTCTATTTCTCTTTATAAATAAGTCGAGGTTTAGCTAATAGATAACGCCGACTAGGTTAAGGATATAAAGCGAGCTTACCCCTTCTTACTCTCCGTTACTAACTACCTTTATACGTAGTACTAAGGGGACGATACGAATAACGACGTTAACTACCTTACTCTAGAGCGGTATGCCTTAGAATTCCTATCTAGTACCTACTTTAGCCTAGACTTCTTACTATAGATAGCGGATATACTCCGCGCGTCGCTACTTTCTACTAAGGTAGAGTTCTTTCTTTCTATTTCCGCGCGGTACCTATCTGCTAACGACGAAATCCGAGAGTAGCTATAGGACTTTTAGGCTAACTCTTAGGCTATATCCGGTGCGTTTACTCGTATCGCGGCGGAGGCCGAATGCCTAGCTACTATAGTAGTAACTATAACTCTTTCGCTATAGCCGGCCGCGACCTCTACTATATCTTCTACTATCCTACCGTAGCTATTATAGCTAGCTATACTAGCTACCGCTAGCGTAGACTTAATTATTTCTACTATAGCTATAGCTATACCGGTTACTAAATAGTCGACGCCGGCTAGGGCTAACTTTCCGCTATATTAGATCGATAATGCTAACGAAGATATGCCTACGGCTATCTAGAAGTAGTTCTACGCGCACGATATCGACGTTTATATCTATAGCTAGTCTACTTCTATAGCAGCCCTATTAGCCGCTAAGGACTATTTGCGCCGTAGACCTTACTATAAGGCTCTGCACCCTAGCTAGCTATAGACTATAGCGAAGTATATCCTACGTAGCTAGTACCCTACCTCGCCGCCGTAGACTAAAAGGAGATACTACGCTATAATTAAATTACCTAAGGTCGCTAAGTAGCTCTAGATTCCTTACTAGTATCGTGCTCTAAACGACCTGCGCCGGGCAACCTATAAGGCGTACTAGTTAGCGAACTCCGCTGCGGTCCTCTTACCTCTAAAGCTACTTACTACTAATAGGGTATCTATAGAGCCGCTAGCCTCCGTACCGAGCGTTAAGGTAAAGCTACTACTACGCTAGCATAACGGCTAGGACCGGCTTATACTAGGATTAATATAGGTATAGGCCGACGCTAACCCGCTAGACTCTTATATTACCGACTAGGAGGTCTCCCTACGTACCTTACTAGCTTTCTTAGACTGCCTACGCCGTAAGCCCGTCGATAGGCAATAGAAACCTAGATACCTTAAGTACGCTTATATACGCATTTTAAACGCCTAGCTTACGGGCCCGATAGCCTAGACCTTAAATATATTTAAAGCGCTAATTAATATACGCTATATATAGAACTAACTTTACGTACCTTACCGCTTCCGCGATATAGATAACCCGCTGCGGGCAATATATAAGGCGCACTAGTTAATAAACGCCGACTCTATCTAGACGTGCTACTAGGTCGCAATAAAGCTACTTGCTACGGCTAGAAAGGACGGGCTAGTAGCTATCCCGCGGCCGAAACCTATACCGATACTAGCTAATAATGCTAGCGTTACTAGCTAGTTTCCGCCTACGTCTACTGCCTAGCCCGGCCGCGACTATGCTCTGCCTAGCTAGTATACCGTTTAGCCGACTGCATCTATTCTAGTATTAGTTCTAGCTCCCGAGTCTAACGCACCTACTACTATCGTCGACTAACTTATACGCGCGTAGTTAAGCTATACTCTTGCGGCTAGCGCCGATATCGTAGCTGCGGCTTACTAGACCGTTTATTACGCTACGTAAACGCTTATTATAAGTATTATAAACGCTCGGATAATTAAGCAATATAAGCAGCGCCGTATACTAGAGTGCAACGATAAGGCCGCTACTCGCTAACGCCTAATTAGTACTATAGGACCGCTAGCCTTTAAGCCTCTCTTTACGCTAACTCCCGTAGTAGCACCTATACTCGACGCGCTATACTAGATATAGCTATCGCTATACTCTATCCGCTTACCGCTAGCTTAGGACGTTCGCTCTCTATTTAAAAGCATTAGTATTAGTACTACTACTAACTAGATTCGCGCTTACGGTAGCAATACGCTAGTACGCAACCCGACTATACTAACGTCTATAATAACTACGATACTATTAAAGCCGACGCCCGCTTCGCCTACGGCACCTAATAACGGCACTAGGAGACTTATAGTAATATAGGCTATACCGTCTAAGGCTATACCGTCTAAGGCTATGCCGTCTACGATATAATTTATAATATAGGCTATGCCGTCTACGATATAGTCTAAGCCGACGCCGACTATACCTACGGTGCCTAGTAAGAGCGCTAAGATATAACCGGTAACACCTACTACGCCGTCCTAGCGTACCGATATCGGTTCTAAGCGGCCTCTTCCTAAACTGCTTACGGATAAGTCTACTAAGGTCCTAGACCTACTAGAGGACGACGTTAACGCTGCAGCTATAGAGAAGTTTAATTATAATAAGACGCGAACTATCTAGCGTTATAGTATAAAGCCTACGGTAAAGGACTAGGCTATATATATCGATATAATATAGATACGGGAACGCGGCACTATCCTACCTTAGTACCTTGCCTTCTATACTATAATAGCCGACTTCTTACTGCCGGACGGGTGCGTTCTTAAAGACTATAAGAAGGGCGTTATCCTACGCCTATACGATCTCTATTATATTGCTAAGGACCTCTCTTACTAGAAATACCCTACTATTTTCGGGTTCTAAGAAGAAGTCCGAGATAAGGCTAAGCTAACGGGACGACCTGCTATTATACGCAACGAGGACGGCACCTAAGTCTATTAATAGAGTTGCAAGCGCGTCGTCCTATATAGTATCGGCTAGTACTAAAAGCTCTACTCCGAACGCGTACTACTTACTAAAGAGCCTAAAGGAGGATAGAGCTACGTTAGGAAGGCATATACTAGCAACCGGGCATACCTTACGTTCTACGCCTTTAAGGTTACCTATAATAAGGTTAAGCTCTCGCTATCTAACTTCTTAGCGCAAGATAGCTTAATAGAATACCCTATCGATATTAACTTTAGATTTATCTCTATTACGCAGTTCCGAGTTCTATTATAGGAATTCTAACGCGCCCTTACTACCGCTTTTTAGTACTTCCTCTAGACGGCTAACCTCTAACGCCTTGCACTTTACTACGACTAGCGCCTTATACCGAAGAATTAGATACCTACTCTATACGATGCCGGATAGCCTAATAAGTTCGGCGTTGCAAAGGCCGCTATAGAGGGTCGGTATAAGACAATTACCGAGGGCTAAGCGATAGGAAGCGCTTTCGCTACGCTTCTGCTATTATAGAGAATAAACCTACGTCTAGTTCTCTACTTATTAATCTAAGGACGCCTCGGCGCCGGTAACCCTACTATTCTACGCGCTCGCCTTCTATAGTTGCCTTCCGTCTTTAGTATACTTAGAAGCGACGAGGATACCTAGCCTAGCGAATAAGGCGACGCCGCTAACGACGTACCTCCGCTACTAAAGACCCGCCGCAAACGTAAGACTATACTTACTAATACCGTTTCCTCGGATAGCAAGAAACCTATTAAGAAACCGAAGACTAAGGGCGACGTTAGCAACGCCGGCAACGCTGCTTCCGAGTAGGAGATCGCTATAAATATAAGTATAAGCGCGGCGCTAGCCCTACTAGCCGAGGACGCACTTGCGGCCGTAGCGGCTAACGCTAAGAGAGCGTAAACTCCGTCTAACGCCGGGTCTAACTACTAAGTAGCACTACCTAGCGCCGCACCGATAAGATGCCTTTTACTAAGTTAGTTAAGAATAGCGCCTACTTTAGCCGCTACTAGGTAAAGTATAAGCGCCGAGGAATAGCGCCTACTTTAGCCGCTACTAGGTAAAGTATAAGCGCCGACGATCCGGTAAGACCGACTACTACGCCCGCAAGCGCCTTATTACCTAGGCTAAGAACAAGTATAATGCGCTAAAGTACCTTCCGCTTTACTAATAAGCTATAGTACTAGGTACCTATACGCGCTACCTTTATATAGCCGTACGAGGAGAGATAATTATCCGGTGCGGGATAATAAGTTGTTTTATAAGCGAGGTCGCTCTTGTTTTTTAACGGAATAGGGGGCTTATATTACGGATAGCAGGCGTACGGGTGCTACGTACGCGGTGTAGATACTTCGTAGCTAGACTTAGATAGCACCTATTATAGTTACCTACTACTTCTTATACGTGCTACTACCGGTAACCCTAATATATAAGCTACGGAATTAAGTAGGTTACGATCTCCCCCTACTATCTATAGGCTAATAGGATTGTTAAACGGAGATACCGTCTAATTCTAGCGGCTCTATTTAAGCTTATAGGCGGAGGAGTAAGCGCTATAGCTAAGTATATTCCCTCGGTCCTTTAGGCGGAACGTACTACTATAAACTAGATAACCGGGCTAACTCTAGCGGAGATTATAATAGGTAGGGACGCTATATTGCTAGTAGAGCTTAAATTCCGTACTTACTAGGTAGTTAAATAGGGGATAGTCTATAACCGTTCTTCCTTATTAGCGATGCGAGCTATAGCTATAGAACGGATATATACGACGCTTAAGGAAGCTCGTGCTCGATAGGACCGGCTAAGAAAGTATAATATTAAGTATTTTAATAACTATAAGAACGCTAATTAATAGGAGCTTCGTCCTAGATAGATAGTAGTCGTTTACTAATCGGAACTAAAAACGAGCTTCTTAAATAAGCTACGATACCGATAGCGCGGTCCGTTTCTTATATATACTATTATTCGTAATAGAAAGGCGTATAAGATTAAGGAGCTTAGCGGGGAGGTCCTTTACTATACGTTCCCTAGGTTTAACTTAAAACTAGTTCTATACTAGAGGGATCCGGAAGTTATAGTTCCTTAGGAGAATAACTTTAATCCGGGATAGCCGGGTCCTCTAGCTTCTAAGCTACGGCCGCGTAGCTACTTATACCCTTAGGTCCGGATTAGTAAGCTATTAGGAATAACTTAAGAAGAAAGGAAGGAGTATATCCGCTAGCTAGACATTCTAATATTAGAGGAATTCTAGTAGGCCCCTAAATTTCTTTTAAAAAATTGCTTCTATTACGTCCGTATTAGTATAAGAAATAGGGAGAAACGTATTACTTATTACTCTTATATAGCTAGTGCTATAAGAAAGGGAGAATTAGTAGCGGAAGCAGAATAGACCTTAGGAAGCTAGACAAAAGGACTATTACTATAAATAAGAGGATCTACCGTTAGGAGAATACTAGTTCCTAACTAGCCTAGGCTCCTAGAAGCAACGAGGGATAAGATTAGGCGACTCTTACTTAATTTTAGCTAATAGCTGCCTAAAAGTAATCGCGAGTACGTATATGCTTTCTTATTTCTAGCAGTAAAAATAAAGCGAACTAGCTAGTTTACTTCGAATAGCGCTAAGGACCCTCTAACGTATAGCTATAAATACCCTTATATCTAGGTAGCGGGTTCGAGCGTAAAACTCCTCTCCTTTTCGGCTCTTCTAGTCTCTTCTTAGTCTTATTAACCTTAATATTTACCTTAAGTATAACGACCCTTAAAGGTTACTATAGTAACTACTCTAGTTTCGCTAAGTATAGGCGGTAGTAGTAACGATAGTTATATAAAGTTTTTAAGTAAATAAACCGCGAAAACTCTATATAATAACCTCTTCTATACGCATACTAACTATTCTTACTACTACTAGTATAAACTTATCTATTTAGAAGACCTATACGTTCTCTGCTTTACGCGCTCTTAAGAACTCGCTTATAGAAACGCCTACCCCTAACTAGCTCTCTCCGCTCGTATATAGTATACTCCCTTCTATATAGTCTATTTTCCTCTCCCTCTACCTTACTAGTATAATAGCCGACCGGAATATTACTATAACTAACGCAACTACTAAAGCGCCTACCTCTAAGCCTAAGGCGGTAGTCCGCTACTCTAACCCCGACTCGCTTGCCTATGCCGCTAACTCTAAGCTAGCTAATTTCCGTAACTTTACGCTTAATATTTCTAAGCTAGGTAGATAGTATACTCGGGTATAGATACTAGAAGCTATTACTAACGTAGGGATAGAAGAAGAGAAGCAGACTATTCTACGCTTAGTTTATAGCGCTATTTAGGGAGACGACGACTGCCGCGCCTTTATTATCTTCTAGTTTATTTAAGAACTTAGCTAGCGTACCTTCTCTTATACTTAAGAAGGAGTATTAGAAGGACTAAAGGGAGTAATAGACATTTATAAGAGAGGTAAGCAGTTCGCTAAAAAGCGTAAAGGCCTCCTCGATATACTATAGAACTCGTTTAGCTCGAGTAGAGAGTTCCCCTATTTTAACTTTCTTAATTCTACCTTTAAGATCTATAAGAAGGCTAGCTAGTACCTCCGCTACTTTACGCTATTTAAGAACGTCCCTACTAAGAATCTCTAACTACTAGGCCTAACCTAGTCTAAATAGATGCTATACTAGGCTCTTCGTAATAGAAAGAAAGATAATCTATTCCGGCCTATATCTAGCTATATCTCTAGTAAGTTTTAGAAGGCTAGCTTCGTTAAGAGCGTAAAGGCTATATTCTAGTTAGACCTATTTAGCTATAAGAACCTCTAGATTATTAACGAGAACGGCTTCGCCGTTATAGATACCTACTTTATTATCCCTAAGAATAAGCTCTCTAGAGTATCCGACGCTAATAATAAAGCTAGAGGCTCGGCCGCGAGTAGGCTACTTAGTAAGCCGTCTAATTCTAGCTACGACTTCCTTAGCTACCTTAATTTAGCCTCCGATAAGTTTAAGAGCTTCTACGAGGTAGCCGAGCGCTAGGTCCGTAAGAAGATAAACCTTACTAATAAAGACTAACTACGCCCTAATACGTTTACGCATCTATACTATAAGATTAGAGACCTCTACTACGAGGATCGCGAGCTTAAAGCGCTAAGCTACTTATAAGAAGAAGCTAGCTAGAGCTAGGCTATAGTAACCCGCTCTCGATCTATAGCCTTAGAGCTAGAAATAATTATTTTAGTCCGTCTACGCAAACTAGCTAGTAGGGTTAAAGAATAAGTAATACGCTGCGAGACGTATAGCTATAATAAGGACCTATTAAACGATCTAATTAATAAGGCGATCGAGAAGCCTTATTTAGATCTCGAGGAAGTCCGTATTCGCATTGCTATTCTATACGCTAACTACCTTAAAGAACGCTATAAGAATAGTATATACGGAAAGCTAGATATAATCCCCCTTAATAAGTACGAGTTCCTAGATATTAGTCCTTCCTTCTACTATACCTATATAGTAGAAATAGCTAAGGTAGTTAGCCTTCTAGTAGAAGAATCGATAATAACGGCGTCTAATCGCCTCTACGACTCGTAGGATATCTCCCGTAAACTATACCTACTAGTAAAGGGATCGATCGACGACGTGCCTAATAACTTAAGGAAAGACTTATAGATATAGAAGATAGACGCGATAGACTAATAGGCTAGCAAGAGCTAGTAGCGTAATATAGAGAAGGCTACGGCAAAGATAGTAGCTAATAAGAAGGCCTAGAAGAAGGCTAAGCGTAAAGCTAATACTAATAATAAAGAGGACGGCAGCCCTAAGAAGAAGACTCGCCTATAGCTAGAGATCGAAGATGCTAAGGGTTCGGCGTCTATACCTCTAGCTTACGCCCTAAAGAAGTCTAAGAAGAGCAAAAAGTCTAAGAAGGCTAAGGGGAAGTAGCGAGTAAGCTTAAATAAAGCGAACTAGCTAGTTTAGTTCGATAACGATCCTAGCACCGTAGAAGCTACTTAAGAGCCTAATCTAGAGGCTAACGATAATAAGCTTAGGCCTATACGAATTAAGCTAGACTTTACTAATACCTACCTATCTTACTTAGAATTTAAGACTATTCGAGATATATAGAAGGCTTATAACGGAAAGCTCCTTAAAGACGGCTTTAATATATTTAGCGGCCTTCTTAATTAGTAGGCAAAGGACCCGGATATAGTCTCTTAGATATATTAAGAATTCGACCTATACTGCTACTATCTCCGCCGCCGCCGTAATACCTATAGATAGATACTAAATATATTCTTCTCTCTTACTTAGCAGCTAATATAATAAGACCCGACTATCTAGCTACTTAATATACTAGCCTAAGATTCTCTACGCGATAAGGCTATATATAGATTTATCGCGTACTCGATAATAGCTTAGTACTAGTAAGAAGAGCCTACTAGTAGAATTAACCTAACGATTCTAATTATTAAGGGGAACTAAGCTACTAGCGAGAAGTTTATTAAAGGCCCTTTAACGGCATAGAAAGATAGATAAGAGACCGCCTATACGATTACTATAGTTTCTCTTAATAATGCCCTCCCTAGCTATAGACTAGTTATATAGATACCTAACCGTAAGCTATAGGCCGACTTTAATAACGACGACGATAAGGAAGAAGACGAGGCCGAATACGCTAAGTTTAATATCGTCGGTAGCACCGGCTACCTAGGTTTAATTTACGATATAATTAATAAGCTTAATAATAACGAGAACGAGGACGAAGACTCGGACATTAAGCAGACGCTAGTCTACGTCTCTAACTAAGGAAAGGAAGGCCTATAGGACGCTAGCCTACGCTTATAAAACGTCTCGACTATACCTAGCGACTTAGTGCTAATATATTAGACGATTGCCTATAAAGAGAACTCTAGCGTCTCCTCGCGACGTATAGTCTACCTAACGCTTATTAAGTACCGTAATTAAGAGCTAGTTAGAAAGAATACTCTAAGCTTTCTAGAGGTCCTTATTAGCAATATTACGATGCTACTAATATCTAAGACGTTTATAAGCGCCGATTTCCTTAATAAGCTATAGGAGCATAGACTTTCCTAGAAGCAATAGCTTAATAGCCTTAGGCTAGTTTTAGACGCGTTAATAGGACGCCGTAGCTAGGAAGAACTAGAGGTAAGCTAAGAAGCTCTTATACTTCTATATATAGACCGCGCTACCTATAAGAAGTAGTATAAAGAAGTCTAGGTTCCGTAGGCGAAGAAGAGATTCGCGTAGCTATACGAGTACTTAGTTAAGGCTAAAAAGGCTATAGTAAAAGAGTAGAGCTTCTTTCTATATATTAAGAAGGCTCTTAAGAGCTAGTTAAAGTACTTTCCGTTTAATAGCGCTAACTACCTAGACGATAAAGAAGACGAGTTTAAGAAGATTAGCATAGCTATATATATATAGTAAATAGAACTAGCTAGTTCGGTTCGGAAAAATAGTAACGTTATAAACGTCTAAGACGTTAAAAAAGAATAAATAGTACTTAGTTTATTATTATTTTGCAGAAGCTAGTTCTACTAAACTATCTTTTTAGAATAAAAATATCGTTTATTAGAGTGTCTATTTAGATATAAAGAAAGGGAGGATTAATAGGCGGAAACCGTATATCCTTAGCAGCTCGGTTGCCTATAAAAGCGCGAGCTTAGGCTCTCCTCTATAGGTATTAATTAATTATCTACCCTACGTTTCTTATTTATAGTTCTAGTATTATTATACGTTCTATGCGTACCCGCCCTACTAGCTATTACGAGAGACGATATAGCTAATACGAGGGTTCGTAAGCTAAACGTAGAAGCGTAACTATAAGCGTAGCCGTTACTCGATCTAAACTATAGTGCTTACGAGGGTTCCTAAGCCTAGCTACCTAGAGACGAGAGACGAGAACTACGCGTTATTACGCTGCGTATAACTACTATATACCTAATTCTAGGGCTATTAGGCCTTAGCGATATAGATATACACGCCTAGTTAGCTATAAGCTAGTTAGAGTAGTATAGGATTTACGTATTAGTATATAGAACTAAATATCTAGGTACCGGCTTTATATAATAGCAAGCGTATTCTAGTATATATACGCTATAAAGTCTATATTATTCTAACTTTATATCCGAAGATACTAATTACTATAGATATAAAGGCCCCTAAGCTATTAAAATCGACCTAGTATAAAAGATAATAACTCTAGGTACTACCCGCTTTACTAGGGCCTCTCTGCTAGTAAAGAGGAAGGACTAGCTAGCTTTCCGCATAGTGCTAGCTACGTAGAAGCTAGTAGTAGTACCGGCTCGCTTAGTAGCGCGCATCCTAGTAACTACTTATAAACTAATTCTAGCCGGCTAGGACTTTAAATTTTACGTCTAGCCTAGATACCTAGGCGGCTAGTAGAACCGGCTAGGAGTATACTCGGCTATTATTAACTCTACTACTAATTTTGTCTTCGTCTATAACGATATAGATATCCTAGCTATAATTCCTAGGCAGACCTATATCGGTGCTATTTCCGAGATCTCTATCTTAGGTAGGTATTACGTCGACTCTAGTTAATATAAACTCGCTATCTAGTTAGATTTTCGTAGGTAGAGCTACCTAGCTTATAAGTCTACTAAATACGCCGATATATTCTTACTACGTCTAGAGGTATCTAACGAAAATATAGAGTAATAGCTAGCTAATAAGGCTACTATCTATAGAACGACTAACTAGCGATAGAAATACTAGTAGCTTTTATACTAGCACGATCGCCTATTCTAGAATAAAGGCACTATAGTAAAGGTGCTAGAATCTAAATATATACTAGTAATCTTACTTCTAGGGGCCGAGGCCTATCGTATACTAACTATCGTATACTTCTTATCTAGCCTAGACTAAGCTATAGTCGATAAGGCCTTTAATCTACTTAAGATCTAGGGAAAGCTATCCGATACTACCTAGCCTATGCGTTTCGGTTTCCTAGTCTTTATAGTCTAGAAAATCGTTAAGGTAGAAGGTATACTAGTACGCAAAGGCCGGGCTATAGTTAATATCCGTAGCCTAAACTAATAGGCGATTAAGGACTCCTATTCCCTACTAAGATAGGAGGATATTATAGCGGCATTAAAGGGCAGCCGTTTTATTACTATAATTAATATAGTATCTTTCTTCTACTAGTAGTAGGTAGCTAAGGCCGACCGCTATAAGTTTACTATTAATAGCTATAGAGGCTAGGAGCAGCTAGGCGTAGCTATTATAGGTTTTATAAATAGTATCTAGTACGTATAGAGATAACTAGACTAAATCCTAAAGAAACTTTACTACTACTCGCGTGCCTATATCGATAATATCGTTATCTTTTCTAAGACCTTCGATAAGTACCTTTAGGACCTAGATAGAGTTTTCCGGGCTCTTAATAATATAGATATTAGTATATCTCCGGCTAAGACTATTAGGGTTACCGGTAGTAGCACGTATAAGAAGTAGTAGGTAACTAATAGGTACTATCTAGGTCTAGCTACGAAGTATCTATACCGCGTACGTAGTACCCGTGCGCCTACTATCCGTAATATAAGCCCCCTATTCCGTTAAAAAACAAGAGCGACCTCGCTCGTAAAATAACTTATTATCCTATACCGGATAATTATCTCTCTATTATATAGCTATATAAAGGTAGCGCGTATAGGTACCTAGTACTATAGCTTGCTAGTAGTATTTAGTAGTTAGACCCGGCGTCGGACGGAGTTTACGCCCTCTTAGCGTTAGCCGCTACGGCCGCGAGTACGTTCTTAGCTAGTAGAGCTAGCGCCGCGCTCGTGCTTATATTTATAGCAATCTCCTACTTAGAAGTAGCGTTACCGGCGACGTCGCTCTTAGTCTTCGGTTTCTTAATAGGTTTCTTACTATCTAAGGAAACGGTATTAGTAGGTATAGTCTTACGTTTATAGCGGGTTTTTAGTAGCGGAGTTACGTTATTAGCGGCGTTGCCTTATCCGTCGCTAGGCTAGGTACCCTCGTCGCTTCTAAGTATACTAAAGACGGAAGGCAACTATAGAAGGCAAGCGCGTAGAATAGTAGAGTTACTAGCGCCGAGGCGTCCTCGGATTAATAGGTAGAGAACTAGATATAGGTCTATTCTCTATAACGGTAGAAGCGTAGCGAAAGCGCTTCCTATTACTTAGCCCTTAGTAATTGTCTTATACCGACCCTTTATAGCGGCCTTTGCGACGCCGAACTTATTAGGCTACCTAGCGTTATATAGAGTAGGTATCTAATCCTTCGGTACGGGGCGCTAGTTATAGTAAAGTACTAGGCGTTAGAGGTTAGCTATCTAGAGGAAATGCTAAAGAGTAGTAGTAAGGGCGCGTTAGAATTCCTATAATAGAACTCGGAACTATATAGTAGGGATAGATCTAGAGTCGATATTAATAGGGTATTCCGTTAAGCTATCTTACGCTAGAAAGTTAGACGGCGAGAGCTTAACCTTATTATAGGTAACCTTAAAGGCGTAGGACGTAAGGTATACCTAGTTGCTAGTATATACCTTTCCGACGTAGCCTTATCCTCCTTTAGGCTCTTTAGTAAGTAGTACGCGTTCGGGGTAGAGCTTCTAGTATTAGCCGATACTATATAGAATAACGCGCTTATAACTCTATTAATATACTTAGGTGCCGTCCTCGTTGCGTATAATAGTAGGTCGTTCCGTCGGCTTAGCCTCGTCTCGGACTTTTCTTTAGGACCCGAAAATAGTAGGGTATTTCTAGTAGGGGAGGTCCTTAGCGATATAATAGAGATCGTATAGGCATAGGATAATGCCCTTCTTATAGTCTTTAAGAACGCACCTATCTAGCGGCAAGAAGTCGGCTATTATAGTATAGAAGGCGAGATACTAAGGTAGAATAGTACCGCGTTTCCGTGCTTATATTATATCGATATATATAGCCTAGTCCTTTACTATAGGCTTTATACTATAACGCTAGATAGTTCGCGTCTTATCGTAATTAAACTTCTTTATAGCCGTAGCGTTAACGTCGTTCTCTAGTAGATTTAGGACCTTAGTAGACTTATTCGCAAGCGGTTTAGAAAGAGGCCGCTCGGAACTAGTATCGGTACGCTAAGACGGCATAGTAGATATTACCGGTTGTATCTTAGCGCCCTTACTAGGCGCCGTAGATATAGTTAGCGTCGGCTTAGACTATATTATAGATAGTATAGCCTATATCGTAGATTATATCGTAGACGGCATAGCCTTAGATAGTATAGCCTATATTACTATAGGTCTTCTAGTGCCGTTATTAGGTGCCGTAGGCGAAGTAGGCGTCGGCTTTAATAGTATCGTAGTTATCGTAGATATTAGTATAGTCGAGTTAGGCACTAGCGTATCGCTACTATAAGCGCGGATCTAGTTAATAGCAGTACTAGTACTAATGCCTTTAAATAGAGAGCAAACGTCCTAAGCTAGCGGTAAGCGGATAGAGTATAGCAACGGCCGTATCTAGTATCGCGCGTCGAGTATAGGTACTACTACGGAAGTTAGCGTAGAGAGGGGCTTAAAGGCTAGCGGTCTTATAGTACTAATTAGGCGTTAGTAAGTAGCGGCCTCGTTATTATACTCTAGTATATAGCGCTGCTTATATCGCTTAATTATTTAAGCGTTCGTAATACTTATTATAAGCGTCTATATAGCGTAACGAATAGTCTAATAAGCTATAGCTACGACGTCGGCGCTAGCTACGAGAGTGCGGCTTAACTAGGCGCGTATAAGTTAGTTAATAACGCTAGCGGGTACGTCGGACTTAGAAGCTAGAACCGATATAGAGCTAGATACGGTCTACTAAATAGTATACTAGTAGGGTAGGGTATAGTCGCGGCTAAACTAAGTAGTAGACGTAGGCGGAAACTAGCTAGTAACGCTAGCATTATTAGCTAGTATTAGTATAGGATTCGGCCGTAGAATAGCTACTAGCCCGTTCTTCTTAGCTATAGTAAGTAGCTTTATCGCGACCTAGTAGCACGTCTAGATAGAGTTAGCGTTCGCTAACTAGTACGCCTTATATATCGCCTAGAGCGGGTTATCTATATCGCGAAAGCAGTAAGATATATAAAGCTAGTTCTATATATAGCGTATATTAATTAGCGCTTTAAATATACCTAGGGTTTAGGCCGTCGGGCCCGTAAGCTAGGCGTCTAAAATACGTATATAAGCGTACTCGAGGTATCTAAGTTTCTATTACCTATCGACGGGCTCGCGGCGTAAGTAGTCTAAGAAAGCTAGCAAGGTGCGTAGGGAGACCTCCTAGTCGGTAATATAAGAGTCTAGTAGGTTAGCGTCGGCTTATACCTATATTAATCCTAGTATAAGCCGGTCCTAGCCGTTATACTAGTATAGTAGTAGCTTTACCTTAACGCTTAGCGCGATTATTACGCTTAGTATAGGGGCTAGCGGGTCTATAGGTATCCCGTCGGTAGTAAGTAGCTTAGAAGGTAAAAGAACCGTAGTAGAGTTTGCTAACTAGTACGCCTTATAGGTTACCTAGCGCGGGTCGTTTAAAGTATAATACTAGTAAGGAATCTAAGGCTACTTAGCGACCTTAGGTAATTTAATTGCAGCGTAGTATCCCCTCTCGGTCTATAGCGGCGAGGTAGGGTACTAGCTACGTAGGATACGCCTCGCTATAGTCTATAGCCGGCTAGAGTATAGAGCCTTATAATAAGGCCTACGGTATAGATAGTTCTTAGCGGCTAATAGAGCCGCTATAGAAGTAGACTAGCTATAGATATAAACGTCGATATTATGCGCGTAGAACTACTTCTAGATAGCCGTAGGCGCATCTTCGTTAGCATTATTAATCTAACGTAGCAGAAAGTTAGCCTTAGCCGGCGTCGACTATTTAGTAACCGGTATAGCTATAGCTATAGTAGAAATAATTAGGTCTACGCTAGCGGTAGCTAGTACGGCTAGCTATAATAGCTATAGCAGAATAGTAAGGGATATAGTAGAGGGTACGGCTAACTATAGCGAAAGAGTTATAGTTACTACTATAGGAGCTAGGCATTTAGCCTCCGCTACGATATAAGTAAACGCGCCGAGTATAGCCTAAGGGTTAGCCTAAAAGTCCTATAGCTACTCTCGGATTTTATTATTAGTAGATAGGTACCGCGCGGGAATAGAAAGAAAGAACTCTACCTTAGTAGAGAGTAGTAACGCGCGGAGTATATCCGCCGTCTATAGTAAGAAGTCTAGGCTAGGGTAGGTACTAGATAGGAATTCTAAGGTATACCGCTCTAAAGTAAGGTAGTTAACGTTATCGTTCGTATTATCCCCTTAATACTACGTACGAAGGCAGTCGGTAACGGAGAGTAAGAAGAGGTAAGCTCGCTTTATATTCTTAACCTAGTTAGCGTTATCTATTAGCTAAACCTCGACCTATTTATAAAGAGAAATAGGGAGGCCTAGGAAGTAATATAGTAGTAGTACGCTAGAAGTAGGTAAATCCTCTATAGTATAGCGGAAGTTATCGGCGTCGTCCCCTACGTTACTAGCGTCGTATAGGAGGCTCTTATTCCTCTAGAAACGCCTAGCCTATTCGAACGGAGCGAGGTTTATCTAGTTCTCGTTAGTAACTTACTCTAGCTAGTAAGTGCTATCGTTAGGATATACGATCTTAGAACGGTAAGGTTAGTATAGTATATTATAGGGTAGCGCTATAGTAACGGTATCTTAGAAGAAAGGTAAAACTATTAGCCGCCTTAGCGGGTCTATATTAGCTATAAAGACCTTCTACTAAAGAGCGGCGAGCTTTGCGCGGCCTTACTATTTAGTTAGCATCTAGGCTAGTAATATATACCGGTTTGCCTTATATAATAAAAGATCGGTAGAATTATTAGCTAAGTAGTTAAGTATAGTAGTTAGCTCTATATTAGTAGGGTTATATTATAGTATAGTCTATAGAACGTCGAAGATTATCTAGACTATTATAGGACAAAAGTAGTAACTATAAAGGAGTGCGTCCCGCAAGTTCGGTTTATTCTAGATACGGCTCGTTTATAGCGTAAAGAGCGAAAATAGCGCTAGAAAAGGCGCGTAGTTATTATACGTCTTCTATTCTATACGTATAGGAAAGACTATCTACGCTCGATATAACGTTAGCAACCGAATAAATATCGCGCTGCCGTCGCTATATAGTAAGTCTAAGGCGCTAGGTAGGTATTAACTAAGTAGTTCTAAGTCGAAGTTAAGTACGCTATCTAGCTCGATAGTAACTATACCTAGTAATACCTCCTAAATGCACTTAGGCGCAAAGTCGATTAGCTATAAGGGCTCGTCTACGCTAAACTAGAGTTAAAAGATATACGTAGCGTAAAGACGTACGCTATAGTAGGTATAGAGGTTAGCGCCTAAGTCGTCGACTAGTATAAGGGCGGTATAGCCTATAATAAGAAGCTTAGGCACTAGTTAGGTAACTAAGGTATCGAACTTAGTAGCGGTAAGGTCTAGTACTATAGCGATAGTATTATTATATTTTTGCGTAAGCTACGGGACTACCTAACTATCTAAAGGTTAGTTACTATAGTTTAGCGCCTATATATAGGCCTTACGTTCTTTCTTACTAGGACTAATATTCTTATATAGCCCCTTATTATTAGTAAGGCAAGAGAGGAGCTACGCTATAGGTTGCTTAGAGTTACGTAGAACTAAGTATAAGTCTTCTATTAAGAGCGGGTTAGTATAGTAGGTAGATCTCGTATATAGCGGGTAGAATATATATTATACTCTAAAACGGTACGTCTATTCTAGAGTTAGAGGACCTATTTTAGTTGCGTCGATACTTAGCGTTCCGAAGCGGAAGGTAATAAACTACTAGTTACTATAGGCATTTATAAACTTCTTTTAAAGCACCTCTAAGGTCCTTATATAAGTAACGTCCGCTTAAGTATAATTAGCGAGTAGTAGGCTACTAGCCGTAGCCCTACCGTTATCCGCTATATTATGCGCTAACTCCGAGGGTAAAGCCTTTAAGCCGAGTGCTAGTAGTACTTTATCGCCGCTTAATTAGAAGAAGGGTAGTAGTTAGATTTAGGCACGTAGTTGCGTAGTTATATCTTAAGCGCCTATCGGCGTAAAGGTATTATAAAAGTAGAAAGCGTAAGGTAGAAGTTAGCGTTAAGAAAGCTATAAAAATTTAGTAGTAGTAGAAAACTAAGTATAGGCGGAGAAGAAGGAAACCGCGCTAGTCTAAAAATAGAGTACGATAATAATATTTACTATAGCAATAACGTAGTCTCTAGGCAATAGATAGTAAGTATACTAGAAAACTATATACGTAAGTACGTTTATCTCTACCTTAGGCCCGTACGATAAGAAGGCTATCGTAGGCCTAAAAAAAGTAGCTAGGCCTTAGTATCTAGCTTAGGAGCTCGCGGCGCTAGACCTACTAGGGGGCTGCTCTATATATTCCTACGAGCCTAGTATATAGCGGGGCGGTTAGGTAGGTATTGCCTATCGTACTTCGCTATAAGGTCTATAGCGTCGCGGAGGTTATTAATATCGTACTAGACGTTATATACGTAAGAGTACCCTTCCTACTTTACTAGGTATTAGGTAACGCTATAACTAACTTATCGTCCTATTAGTCTTTTAATTATATAGTATAGTGCTTCTTATAAGAGCACTAGGTCGTCGTCTTCTTCTATCTAGATAGGGCCTAGTTAAGGTAGTTATCGGTTATAAGGGTTATTACCTTTAGGGTACGGCTCTAGCTAGGTAACTAAGATAACCGGGTAGATGCCTATATTAGGCGGTAACTCTAGCTTATAAGCTAAACGCCCGATAGGTCGAATAATTCTAAATAGTCTAGTGCGTTATACGTGCAACTTACGGCTAGTAAGTCCTAGAATCTTATAGCCGTAGTAGAGCTTAAGTATAACTTACTATCCTACCTAAAATCGAATAGGTCGGTAGCGCGTATCGTAGCGATCTTTTATTATCGCTGCTACTTATACTAGCGCATTTACTACCTAATCTCGTGCCTATTAGCGTAGAGCAATAAAGTCCGTAGTAGGGAGTTCGGCAAGTAGGTTTAGAGTATTAAGGTTATTCTTAAAGCCCTAGATTATAACGTTCGGAATCTTACTAGTAGAGGTATTACGCGTATTATTAAGTTCTACCTAGATATATAGTAATACGTTAGTTTATACTACGTCGGGAAATAAAGCCGTATAAAAGCATATCGCGATCTCGACGGTCTAGTTTATCCGTTCGGACTAGCTATCCGCCTAAGAATAGTAGGCTATCGTAGCAAAAAAGCATATACTTAGCTTTATAAGTGCGGCTTTTATAAAGTCTAAGAGCTAGATAGAGTCTCTATCGCCGATAAGGATAGTTAGGAAGTTGCGTTTATATAGTATATAGGCTTCTACCTAATCCGTAGCGTAATTCTAGGTAGTCTATATATACTTAACCTTATAGAGTAGAATATTCTTAGTAAACTTGCAGGTTTCCGTTAAGAAACCGTCGTACCTATCTACTATTTCGGGTAGTCTATAGACTTAGTTAGCGGTAACTACGTAGTAGGGAATAGGCATAGTAGCGATAAAGTATAGCTTACCGTATAGCTTATAGTAGTACGTCTAGTTCTTAATATATATCGGGTAATACTAAATATACTTACGGAGCTTTTGCGCAAGCGCTTATATATAGAAGCTAGCGTATACGCAAGTATATATACGGTAAAAGCCGGTATAGTAGTAATTATTATATACTATCTTAAATACTTCGGCTTCTAGGCTTTCCGGTATATATAGTTGCTTCTATTTATCGTTATTACGGAAGTAGATTAAATCGTTACGTCGATAGAAGCGTAGCCCTAAGAGTATAGTTTTAGGCTTGCCTTCTTAGGTCTAAACCTCTATCTAAGTAGCTTCGGCCTATATATAGAGTTTGTCTTTGCGGTTAAACTATTTAATATATATATACTAACTAGTATCGTCGCAGTAACTGCGTTTAAGATCGTTCTTAAAGTCTTTAGATATCTCTACGAGTATAGAGTAGAAGACTAAGAGCTCTAAGAAGGTATACGTACGGCTAGAAGCTTTATCGATTAGCGTAGCGTAGTAGTAGTATATATGCCGTTTATATCTAGAAGTAAGGGTCTCCTTAGCGAAGTAGTTAAAAGTAGTAGTATCTACGTTAGCGTAAGTATAGGCGCAACGGACGTTAATAACGTCGCAGGCTAGGTCTAAATTGTTATAGCTTAGTAGGTTAAGAGTCTCGGTCTAAGTATCGTACGCTATATTAACGTTATAGATAAGCCGGCTAAGGGCGTCTAGAATTCCGTATAGTCTACTAGGTCGGTATAAGATAGATATCTACGGGAATTAGAAGAAATACTACCCTACGCGTATAAGGCGGAGGTTAAGCTTATTTATAGAGGTCGTGCTAGTAAGCGAACTAGCGTTAGCTATTCCTATAGCTGCGATATAGTCTAAAAAAACGTAGACCTATTGCTAGTAAGCTTAAAGAATATAGCGGGTCTTGCGTATAGCTTAAACTAAACTAGCGACCTTTAGTTTAGTAGCTAGGTACCGTAACTCTATCGAAGTTAGCGTCTTACTAAGGTATATAATAACCTAGGTCTAGGTAGTAGGAAAACGTACGGCCTTACTATTCTTAAGGACCGGAGTAGAATTACTCTTAACTATATATAGTATAATAGCGTATGCCTATTAGCTAGAGTCGATATCTATATATAGATTGCAATTCGGATCGGTATAGTAAGAAAACTTAATAGTACGGTAAAGGTCCTTTATAACTTTAAAAGATCGCTTTGCTTGCTCTAAGTTAGCGTCGGCGTTCTAGGCTTCTATACGTTTAGCGTAGCGTTTGCGTTATATACCCTACCGCGTTAGTACTAGGCAGAGTAGTTCCTTCTTTTATTTCTTAAAAGGTGCAATAATATATAAGAAGTAGAGTATATGCTCGCGTTTCTAGCTAGTAAGCCTAATATAGTATTTTAAGTCCTTAAGTATCTTAGGGAACGGTAGGTTAAGAATAGCGCGTACCTTTTTCTTATAAGTAGTATAGCTAAGCTTACTAACGCGCTAGCCTAGTAGTATCGCAAAGAGGTAGCTAAGGAAGGACTTTGCCGGAGAGATACTAACTTAGTAAGAGTTAAGTAGTGCGAATATAGCGTTTAGGTTGCAAATATAGTTATTAAAAGTAGTAGAGTAAATAATAATATCGTTAATATAGGCTTTATAGCAGTGCGAAAGTTATTTTAGAAGTCTATCGAGTTATCGCTATATATATTAGACGCTACCCGAGTATCCTATAATAGCGATATTTATCGTTTTCTATTCCTAGTAACTATTAATAGTAAACTTATACTAGTTGTCCGGAGCTATAGCTTACTAGTAGAAAAACGATACTACGTTAATTATACTAATATATCTGCTCCCGCGTAGTACGTTTACTACGTCTTCCTATTACGGTAGAGGGTATAAGTCTTTAGTAGCAATCTTATTAAGTCCTCTAATATCGACTATAGCTCTGCCTTTACGTATAACCTAGCTATTTGCAACTACTATCTTCTAGACAATAAAGACTAGAAAGCTAAACTAGGTAGGCTAACGGGTAAACTATATCTTACCCTAGGAATATAGTGCGTTAAAAGCCTTATCTATAACGTTACGGTCGGGCTAGCTAAGTAGGTATATAGTTATAGGCATACTATTATTTTTATAACCTACTCGGAGCGGAATAGGTATCTAGTCCTCGTCTAGCATATTAACTACTATGCCCTTATCTATCTATAGCGTAGCGTACGCACCGATAATATAAGTAAGTATAACGAGCTTATTATTATTATCCGCGTAGACGGTAACTCTATATAGTAGCTTATACTTCTTCGTAGCGTCCGGGAGCGTCGGTACTAGAATTATATCTATACTCTCTAGACTCTTAGGCTTACGAGTATTTAAACCTACCTTAGAAAATTCGGCTATAAAGTAATAGCCGCAAGCTCGTAATAGTCGCTATAGATATAGTACGCGCCGTCGAAATTGCATTTATATATAACGCCTAGCTTCGTTCTAGGAAGTAGTATAAAGGGCCTAGGCAAGTTATTATATACGTAAACGCCGTCGGTATTTTAATTTATAATCGCAGCGTAGATAGCGGCCTAGAAGAAGCGGATTTATACGTAGTTATCTTTAAGTAAGAACTTTAGGTCCTAATCTACCGGTAACGGATCTAAGTAAGAGACTAGGACCTTATAGACCGAGCGTAGCGGAACCGTAATCCTATCTTATAGTATACGTACTAATATATTAAACTTAGCAACTACTCGGTTAGTAACGAGTAAGAGTATACGGGCTCGCTTATAAGCGCCTAGGACTACTTCCTTACGTGCGGTATTAATCTTAATAGCCTCCGGTACGATAATATCTATAGTAATAAGGATTTTCGGTTAAAGCTTAGGTATAATATATACCTTATAAGTATAGTAGGTAAGTACGCGTTTGCCGTTATATACTATAGGAAGCTAGAACTCTAAGTTTACGTATTCCTAGACTAGTAGGGAGAATAAGATGCTAGTATTAAGAAGTGCAGTCTAGTTAGTACTGCCTAAGAACCGATCCGAACCACCTAGTTTAGCTCTAGGGTTATATAACATAGGTTATATAACACTAGCCGAACTAAACTACCTAGTTTAGTTCTAGGGTTAGGTAATATAGGTTATATAACATTAGGTTATATAACCTACCGAGGAATATATCTTAGGAGAAGGTGCAACCTATAACTAACTAATACAATTAACTCGGTTGGTTCCTACCTACTGTCTCTACTTCTACTGCGCACGATACCCTCTCGCCCCCCTTTTGTCTTTCGACAGGTTATAAGCCCGGGTTTGCAGAGAGGCCCTAGGTAGTAAGAGTTAGCCTTCTCCTCCTTAAAGTAATACTAGTTACCGCTTGTAGGACCTGCAGTATCGATTCGGCTAAGAAGCAGGAAAAGAGCATACGGGAGACTAAAGGCATATCCTATCTGCACTGCCGAGAAGCTCTAGAAGATCCTAGTTGCGAACTAGAAGTTCCTAGAGGGCAGGTAAGACAGAGAAAAGCCTAGTAAGGCACATACCTAAAAGGTATATAAAGAGGAACGGGTTAGCCTTAGATCGCAGCACCTAAAGGGATAAGACTAGGCCTAAGCACCTAGTACTGCCAATACCTTAGAACTAGTCGGCAGTGCCCTTCTAAGAAGGTGGATCTTTTGGAGGTTCTCTACCTAAGAACCTAACTAACTCCCCTAAGAGAGAAGAGTCCTTAGACACCTTAGCTAAGAGAGAAGAGTCTTAGCAATAAGGGAAAGCAGCTATCTAGAAACTGCTATTAGATTAAAAGAGCTTATGTTTTCTAGAGTTAGGTTATTTGTTTAATTTTGCGAAATGGATTTAGCAAGTGGAATTAGCAAGAGAAGGGCTGCACTAGTACTATGCAAGGAAAACTAGAGACAATAGTTTAGCCTGCTGCAGGACTACCTTAAATTAAAGGATGTATTTTGGATTATCTTAGAGACCTTGCCCGAGTCTTCTATAGAATTATTACTATTAGTGCTTAGCCTAAGGCACTTAAGAAGTAACCTAGAATAGGTTAAGGCTAATGCTACTGCTAGGTACGAGATAACAATCTGCCTATTAGAAGATAATTAGGAGGAGACTATTAAGGAGAGACAAGCCTTAAAGATATAGGAGAAGATGAGAGCTAAGTATAGCAAGGTATATACTGCATATGCAATAGCATATGTCTAGGAGTTCGTAAACTTCTAGATAATAGAGGATATAACAATTAGAAAGGCATAGGTACAACTAGCTAGCATAGCTAGAAGGATTGCAGAGGTAGACCCTTAGGAGGCATACTACAAGGAGCTAGAGAGGAGACTTAAGCATCTCCTTAATAGCTTGCCTAAGGCATACTAAAGCATAAAGGATACTATCCTTACCTAGCAGTCTATATTATATAAGAGTGCACTGCAGCTGCTAGAATTATATAAAGCCAGACTAAACTAGTCCTAAGAAACAGCAATGTTTGCTAAGGGGAAAGGGATCTAAGGCACGAAACTAAAATGTTACCTATATAACTAGGAACATTTTAGAGGTGTTGCTAAGTGTCTATACCTTAACAAAGCTAAGAGAACTATTAACCCGAGACAGAGCCATAGGGTGGAAAAGAGAAGAACACCACCTAGAGAGAGCAGCTTTAGGAGGAGATCCTTACTAGACAAAGAAGCATTAAAAGATATAGTAAAGAAACTTAACCTAAAAGTCTAATCCCTTAAGAAAAGACAAAGCTTAAGGAAGTTTTCTAAGAAGGCTTATGCTGCCTAAGAAGATGCAGAACCTTTAGCAACATCTAAAGCATCTTAATCCCTATTAGAGGATAATAATGTAGATAAGGTTGCATACTTAACTATAGAGGCAAAAGGCAAGTATATGCTATCGAGATAGCTGCTTAACTCTTACGCCTTATTATACATAACTAACTAAGAATTACTTTTTAGAGAGCTAAAACCTCTTTAGAGGAAAAAGTAGATTAAGGTTAGGGGTGGCTATCTAATAGCTATATATATAGGGAATGCAGTAATAGGTAGAAAGAGAGGAAAGCAGATTGTGCTAAAGAATGTTCTCTTTGTGCCTAGCTTAGGAGTTAATCTTATTTCTTAGAGTTAATTTAGCTAGCAGTATAGTGTTTAACTACTAAAATTTACACTTGTTTTATTATCTAGGAAACCGGTTGTCTAGACAAAACTGTTAGGAGGAGTGCTATTTATTAAGGAGATTAATAATGCATTGCAGGAGCTTGCAATGTTATGCTTTAATTAGAATTAAGAGAATGAAGCCTATGCCTTTAAAGCCTAGGAGAAACCCTAAGAACAGTAGGAGCTTTAGCATAGGAGACTTGCATACTTTAGAGAGGGTCTTCTTAGAAACCTGCATAAGGTATCTAACTTAAAGGCCTAGATTCCTATTCTAAAGGAACACTAGCCCTGCAGGGTATGTTCCTTAGTAAAGATAAAGAAACATAGAGGGAAAGAAACTAAGAGAAAACCCTAAAGGTTATCTCTAGTTTCTATTAATGTCTATAGCCCTTTGCCTATCTTAAGACTAGGATACAAATAGTGGCTTAAGATTATTAACAACTTCTTAAGAAAGAAATAGACCTACCCTATAAAGTCTAGGGAAGATGCACTAAGTATCCTTAGAGACTAGAAGGTAAAGGCTAAGCTGCAATTAGGAAATTCCCTCTAGATTGTAAGGAGTAATAGAGCAAGAGAGCTTCTTGCTATGCTAAAGCAGTAGGAGAAGGAATATAGAATTTCCTTCTATACGACTAAGGCATATAACTCTATCTAGAATAGAGTAGTTAAGAGGTTAATCCAAACCTCTAAAGATTATATAAGAGCAATGCTAGAAGATGCTTACATGCCTATTAAATTCTAGCTAGAAGCCTTAGCAGCCTGCATAGTTGTTAGAAATTCTCTTCCTAATAGCCTAGAAATTAATAGATTTAAGGTGTTACCTAAGGAAGCCTTTTTAGGCATTTAACCCTCTATGTTACACTTTAGAGTTTAGGGTTGCAAAGCAGTAGTCTATATAGATCTAAAGTCCTAGCTAGCTAGGATAAGATTAGACAAGCTAATAAACAGAGGCAAAGATGCTATGTTTATTAGGTATATTCCTAATACTGCCAAAATGTAGCTCTTCTAGGAACCTAATATAAGGGCTATTAAAGCCTATAGCACTGCTACTTAGTTTAAGCATAAGAAAGGAGGAGATATAGAGCTAAATGTTCCTAAGCTTAACTAAGCAAGCAACGCACCTATTAGAAACCTAGTTAGCAGACCTCTAAAGAAGCTAATAGCAGTTATACTACCTGCAACTGCTGCACCTGCAGCAATAGCAACTAAACCTGCAGGTCCTAGCTAGATACTCTTTATGCAGTTGCTACCTCTACTAAAGGACAAGGAGGAGTACTAGAGGATAGAGGATCTAGAAGAAGAAAACCTTAGGCATGCGAATGCTAAGATTAGGGATAGACCGCAGGCAGTAACTAAACTACCTAGTTTAGTTCGGCGGTTACGTAATCTAACCGAACTAGCTAGTTTAGTTCGCCTATTACGTAACGCAGGCAGCGCACCTGCACTCGCCCCGAGTGCCGCAGAGCAGGACTTAAGGGAGGAAAACAAGGACTAGAAGGGAGACTAGGACCAGACTTACGGCCAAAAGAGAAGGAGATCTGTCTTAGATAAAGGACTAGTCCTAGAGCTAAAAGCTTATAGTATAGTTATAAGACAAGTGCTTTAGAAGAGATAGAGAGAATATAGATAAGAGGAAGAGCTAAGTGCTAAGCATTATAAGGCATTCCTTAGTTAAGTCTAAGGCTAAGGTTAAGAGTAGATCTAGGAAGCCCTATTAGAGGTCTAAGAGTCTGCATTTGCAGCACTTGCCCCTTAAGTCTCTGCATAGAGACAAGAGGTGCCTATTCCAAAGTCCTACAAAGAGGCAATTTAGGACCCTAAATAGGGATATATATAGGAGGATGCAGTCTAGAAAGAGCTAACTGCATTAAGAAGCAACAATACCTAGATAGAGGTTGTTCCCCTAAAGGGAGCAAACCTTATAATATCTAAATAGGTGTTTAATATAAAGAGATCAATTAGTAGAGCTATTAAAAAGTTCAAAGCAAGACTAGTTGCAAGAGGTTTCTCTTAGAAATTTGGAGTTAACTTCTAGGAGACCTTTATACCAACAGTTAGGCATAATACCCTAAGGGTATTTATAGCTATAGTTTATAAAAAGGACCTAGAACTTTACTAAGTAGATATAAACAATGCATTTACTAAGAGCAAACTCTAAGAAGAAATCTTTATAATTCTACTACTAGGAGTTAAGATTCTACCTAATATAGTCCTGCAAATCCTAAGAAGCTTATATAGACTAAAGCAAGCAGCAAGAGACTAGAACAAACTCTATATCTTAAAGTTGAAATAGATTAGGTTTATATAATTAGAAGTAGACCTATGCCTTCTTATCTACTAGGAAAGGAACATTCTAATCCTAACCTATATAGATAATATTCCAATTGCAGCACTAAAGCTAGAAGATATGCTTTAGTTTAAGGAATAGCTAAGCAAGGTGTTTAAGATTAAAGATCTTAGAGAACTAGAGAAGATCCTTAGAATAAGGTTAATAAGAGACAGACAAGCTGGAACTTTAAAGCTTAATTAGGAATACTTTATCTAAAAGAACCTTGCAAAGCTAGGAATAACTAAGGAGATAGCTAATCCAACTCTCTTACTAATAAACAGTTATAAAAGCCTAAAACTAATAGGCCTATATAATAAGAGAGGAAACAGAACCGAGTACTAGAGCTAAACCGGTACCTAGATGTAGCCTATAGTTATAATAAGACTAGACATTGCTTTCTCTCTTAGGAGGCTAAGCTTATACGTCTTAGACCTAACTAAGAGACACATGCAAGCTCTAAAGAAACTAGCAAGATACCTAAGGTTATCCTAAGACCTAGGATTAATGTTTAGGAAAGGCAGTAGGAGACTAATAGGATACTTAGACTCTAACTACGCAATAGACAAAGCAGACAGAGTCTTAATCCTTAGAAGCATCTTCTTCCTCTGCGGAGCCCTAGTTTCTTAGATAAGTAGGAAGCAAAAGTCTATTGCAACATTAATAATAGAAGCTAAGTATATAGCTATAAATGCATATGCAAAGCAATCTTAATTCCTAGCAGCTCTCTTAAGAGAGATAGACTATGCAGAGCTAGTAGGAAAATGCCTATTTTAGCTAACTATTAAAGCCTATCCTAATATAGTAAGAGAGCTAATGCTAGTGCAGATTATAGGGGACAACTAAGCAGCCTTAACACTCGTTAAAGATGCGCATACCTATAAGAGATCTAAGCACATTAATATTGCATATAACTATGTTAGGCATCTCTAGTAGCAGAGAAAGATTGCAGTAGAATATATTCTAACAAAGGAGATAGTCGCTAATGGCCTAACTAAACTAAAGAATAAGCTACAGTTTTAGGAGTTTGTAAGATAGCTCTAGCTTGCATAAGGAAGGGGCAGGAAGGTTCTATCCCTACATTATAATAGATTATTAGGTGCTAGGGAAGAACTAGAAAACAAATGCGAGGTGCAGGCAGAAGACTACCTAGCCTAAGTAGGAGTGTTAAGAAGTGTAGTCTAGTTAGTACTGCCTAAGAACCGATCCGAACCACCTAGTTTAGCTCTAGGGTTATGTAACATAGGTTATATAACACTAGCCGAACTAAACCACCTAGTTTAGTTCTAGGGTTAGGTAATATAGGTTATATAACATTAGGTTATATAACCTACCGAGGAATATATCTTAGGAGAAGGTGCAACCTATAACTAACTAACATAATTAACTCGGTTAGTTCCTACCTACTGTCTCTACTTCTACTGCGCACGATACCCTCTCGCCCCCCTTTTGTCTTTCGACAGCTAGCAATATTTAAAGGGACTGCTAACTAATAGCGCGGAAGGTATAGTACCTACTTCTAAAGGAAGTTAGAGTTAATAATCGAGATTATAGCTCCCGTATCTAGATAGATAGTATATACGGTAGCGTCCGTAGCGTTAGTTAGCTATAGCGGCATATATAGAAAGTAAAAACGCCGGAAGGTATAGCCGTACGCCTCTTACTATATAGCGGAAGAATCGATAACGCGTAGTACCGCGTTAGGTATAATAACTAGAATATTAGTATATATAGCGTCTAAGTAAGTAAGGTACGCCGTATTACTATAGAAAAATTCGTTATATCTGCCGTAACGGCGTTCTCGTAGTATAGTAGCTCTATACGGCTTAATAGCTAGGCTCGCCTTATTAGCTAGGAAGTTAGCGTTATATACTATAAAGTTCTATAGTCTACTACGTCGTCGGGGAAAGTCGTCGTCTACTATAGAGAATAGGATATCGTTAAAGAAGTTTCTATATTAAGCGCGTTATAAGGAGAAAGTATAAGATCGAGCGCGTTGCGAAGAAGGAGTATAGGACTAGAACGGTAGAAAGGAAGAGTATAGAAGGCGTATAGGTAATAGGAAACGGAAGTTAGTAGATAGGAGAATACTACCCTTAGCTTCGTTAAAGTATAGTAGGCGTTTACGAGCTAGAGACTACGCTCTATCTTACGGAGGATTATTACGGGCGGTATATTATAGTTTATAATCTATACGATCGTTACGGGCGTCGCGAGTATTATAAGTATTACGGCAGTTATTATAGTTAGTATACTCTATACGTTTATAACGCTTATTACGGTCGTTACGGTTATAGCAATTATTGCGCTTAGAGTACGCTAGCTAGCAATTACGTACGTACTAGCCCTACTATCTATCGTTACGGTACGAAGCGTATCCGTTTCTCTAGTCTATTATAGTCTATTATACGCCGCCGTTTTTATAATTCTATAGGTATAGGTTAGTCGATAGCGTATAATACTACTAGTTAGTAGGTCGGTTAATGTCCTAGTAGCAGTCTATAGAGTACCCGCTATTATTACGTCCGTTAAGGTCGCGGCTAGCTCTAGTAGCTACTATATAGTATCGGTTGCGTACGAAAAACTAAGTAGACTTACGAGCCTATAGAAGGCGACGCTACGACTCGTACTTATCGTTTAGCTAGGCCTAAAATTCTACTAGGGTAGTATTATATCGAGAGCGTAGGATATTATATTATAGTTCTAGAAGTAGGCGCATCTAGGTCTATATAAGTTAACCGCGTAGGTCGTAGATTTAGGCCTCTCGTACCTAACGTATATAGTATAAAATAAAGTCGGCGGGTCTACGACCCGAGCGTATATCTAGCTAATCGTAGTATTTAGCTATAAGGTTTTCTTAAGCCTTATTTATAAGCACTTAAAAGCGGTCGCGTAGTGCCTTAGCTTAATATCTAATACTATACTTGCTCGAACGTATTCTTATCCTATTATTAGCGTATAGTTTATATATGCTTTATTACGTAGTAGCTTTGCAGAAGTAATACTAAATATTATAGTAGAGTACGTCTACGCCGTTAGTATCGGTATAGTCTTAAGTAGCTTTAAGGAATAGATATACGGAACGGAAGAAGAGTTTATCTCCCTTATTAACTATCTCCCTACGTCCGTATTCGGATTCTAGTACGTTAGAAAAGAAAAACTTAATATTACCTAGGCGGAAATAACGGTTTTTATAGGATATAGGAGGGCATTTATAGTTATAGTTTAGCTTACGAGTAGGTCTCTAAGTACCGTTATAATAAGGGTCTAGGCGCGGACGGCGTAAGTAACGTAAATAGACGATATCGTCGGAGCTTAAACTACTATCGTTATTATCTAGTTCCTAACGGATATAGCGTACTATATAGTTCTAGTTATAGTCGTAGTAGCTAGAGTAGGCGGCGTAGTCTATATTAGAACTAGAGAAGTCCGAAGGCTATAAGGAAGCTTCTCTACGCGATAGCGGTCGCTTATTATAATAAGAGTCGGCTCGGCAGCGTACTAGCTTAGTATTCTAGTATTCGCGTAACTAGTAGAGAATATACGCGTATTCTAGTTCGTATCTTCCTAGACCTACTCGTGCGAGTCGTTTAGTATAACTAGCGTCTAGGCGTCTATAGGCACTACGCGCTAGTAATAGTATATAGGCTAATACTAGAATAGGTGCCGGTCTAGGCGTAATAACCGGAGTAGGTACCGGTCTTAGTATAGCGACTAGGACGGGCACTAGTTCTAGTGCGGCAGCTAGGGCATTCTATCGCAAAAGGCGTTAAACCTAGCCTTACGTCGTACGGAGATCGGCTTATATAGTATTAATAGCTATCTCTTATTATATAGTAGTCTCCGTAATTATGCGAGCTAGCTACTATAAAAAGTCTAGTATAGTAGTAGTATCGTTTATAGCGACGTTGCTATAGGGTAGTACGTACGGTAGCACTAGGTCGATATCTTCTAGGTTACGCTTATCTAGTTTAGGGTGCAGCTCTTTAGTAAAACGAGCCTATAGTAGGTATCTGCCTTATATAGAGTACTAAGGACGTAAACGCTTAGCGTTAGGCTTAGCTAGAACGTTCGGCATAATATCTAGCGAAGATAGGCGTCGTAAGAGTACGAGACTAGTTGCGTATAATAAAGGGTATACTAGCGAGCCTATAGTAGGAAGAAATAGAGGTAACAAGTCCGAAGTAGAGTTCGTTAGCGGTTATTATAGCGCTTTAGGCTAGAAGGACTAGTTACGTACTAGGAAGGTATATATAGGCGAAGGCGTAGGCAACGTCGATAGTAAGACTAAGCTTACGGTCTATAGTAACTATAGTAGAACTAGCTCTACGGGTGCGTTCTTAACTAGCGAAGAGAGCGATATAGGTAGTAAAGCTAGTATAGGTACTAGAATCGGTATAGGTGCCCTATTTCTATATCTACGACGTTGCTAGTTAGACTATACTCTACGGGCTATATTCTACGCATATATTAGTTATAGGCGTAGCGCTATAGCTAGAATATTAGTAAAGGCGGTACGATCTAGTAGTAGCGCCGCTGCTACTAGTAGTACTACTACGGAAGTATATTCCTACTAGGCTACTGCTACTACTTTAGAAGCGATATCTATAGCTAGAGTATCGTCCGCTACTAGAGTATTATCCGCTACTAGAGTATTAGTAGGGAATTATATCGTAAGTATAAGTAGTCCTCGAGCTAAACGCGTTACGTCTAAGCGGTTTATAGCCTAGTCTTAAGGAAAGCTAAGGGCGACTACTCCGCGTACTATCTAGTATACTAGCTAGTATTCCTCTAGTACTAGGTATAGTATAGTAAGGCGTATAGCGAAAGGCTATAGTTCTAGGCGTTATTAGAGAATTAGGTATATTAAGTAGTTATATAGAAACTGCACGAAGCTATATATAAGCGTAAGGGTATAAGTATCGATATTAGGAAGATTTGCTAGAATAAGCAATTTTCGTCTCGTCTTATATACGTATTCTTATTAAAGGAGTATAGTACGGGTACGGTAGGTATCTTCTTATTAGTATTATTGCGGTATTAAGTTAGAGGCCCTATAATTAGAGGAAGTTTAGTTAGCATCCGCTATTTCTTCTAGGTCTATAGCGTAGATAGGAACTACTAAAGTTCTTATAAGTAGTACGAAGGAAGCCGCCGTTATTATGCTTTTAAGAGCTCCTTCTATATAAAGAGTACGTAAATAGACTATATAGAGGCAGGTGCTAGCACTATTGCGTAGTAGAGGAGGCTAAAGGCTAGAAGCCTCTAGGTACGCGATAAGTATACGCTAATAAGCGCTATATAGGGTATCGAGACGCGTCTTATCGTCTAAGAAGAGTATAGTTAAACTCTTACGTACTAATTAGTTCGATGCGTACGGAAGCGTAGTTTAGGTAGGTCTATAATAAAGTCGGACCGGCGGTGCGGGCGCTAGTACGTTCGTTCGTCCGGTTTAATTTCTCTATCTATAAAGGCTCGATTAGAGAAAGTCCGAGCTACTACTTATTAGGGTTACCGGTAGTAGCACGTATAAGAAGTAGTAGGTAACTAATAGGTGCTATCTAGGTCTATCTACGAAGTATCTATACCGCGTACGTAGCACCCGTACGCCTACTATCTATAATAAAGACCTTTATAGGTTTCCCGTCTACGCGGCTACTAGGCTAGCGCGTTAGTAGTTTAGGCTATACGACCTATAAGAAGAAGGTCTAGGCTATATTAGATTTGCTATTCCCTAATATACTAAAGGACCTAGAATTCTATATCGGCATTATAGGCTAGTAGAGATATTATATCCCCTACTTCTCTTAATTAATCGCTCTATTCGAGGCTAGAAAGAAATATCTTCTTAGCCTAGCTCTATCTAACTAGTAGAAAGGGAATGCGCGTAAGCGCTATATAACTAGGATACTCGTATAGAACGATGCCGAGAATCTAGTCCTAGCCTACTACTTCTTTACCTTACTATAGAATATTTATTATATAGCTACCTTTCTATACTACCCGGATCTAGACCGCTCTCTCTATATTAATCTCGATTCTAGCCGACTTAGCTACGCTACGGTCGTCTATATAGTAAAGTCTAACCTAGTACTAGACCTAGCAAAACCTATTAGATTCGTAGTAATAGCTATCTAACCTATACTATTTCTTAGTAAGGTCCTATCCGATATTAAATCCTAGTATCCTGCTATAGAATTAGAGGTCTCCGGCCTTCTTTAGACTACTCGGAAGGCTAGATATATTCTATAAGCTAGCCGCTAGCCTATCTATATCTTTACGGACTATATAGCTACGCTAGAGATCGCTACGGCTAGTTTACTAATAACTACTACCTCCGTAGATAAGCTTAACCTACGACTTATACGTGCCGGCTAGTATCTGTCCTAGTTCTATAGAATAAAGGTAGTATATTAGCTAGGACGCCTATATATAGTCCTAGATGCTTTAAGCCGTTTTATCTCAAAACGCCGAGTTAAAGTAGGGGATATTAGCGACAATCTCGACCCGCTTACTTACGATAATCCTAATATATCTACTAATACTATCTAGAAGCTAGGCAATCCTATATACCTATACCCTAGACTCTATAAGGATACTAGCTACTTCTACGTAACGTTAGTAGACGAGAGGACCGGCCGGAGTTATACTTTACTAGAGGCTATAGTATTCTACTTAGTCCTCGTAGAAATGTCTAAGGACTTTAAAATAGAGCTATAGGAAGGATATCGAAATAACTCCTAATAGGCCCGATGTTTAGAATAGCTATAATAAGCCGAGCGGCGTCGCGTAGCTACGCTTAATAGCCCTATCTAGGACGATCTCGATACTAGCTAGAAGGACCCTAGCGAGGGGGAGCCTAAGGCCGCTCTACTAGGCCTATAGTTTTTCCTTTAGCATAATTTAATCTATTTTAAAGACGATAGAAATAGCCGTAAGCGTTTATGCATTTCTCGGCCTTTATATAAGGAGATTTTTAAGATAGTATATAATAACTATTATTACTCTAGTTTCTACCGTTTATACGCTTACGTAATAGCTTCCTTCTACGTCTAGCATCTAGCTAAGGAGCTCTGCTAATATATTAGGTTCTATCTAGACTATATCTTAAACTAGACCTACCGTTACTAGCTCTATAGGGAATTATAGCCTATCTAGGCCGTAGCTATACCCGACTATATAGTTACTATAGACTAGGTTTTTAGCCTACTAGGGGACGGTAGATACGACGGATTTCTAACGGAAATATATAAGTTCTTAAAGCATATTATCTTAATAAAGGCTAAGTCTACTTAGATAGTAGCTAAGTACGAGGTAGCGTAGATCTATAGCTATATAGTAAATAAACGCTCTCTACCCTCGATTATAATTAGTAATCGCGATTCTATCTAGATATCCGAATTTATATAGGCTGCCTTCTATAAACTTAGGATATATTTTCTAGCTATAATAGCTTACTACCTATAGGCAGATAGCTAGAGTAAAAGAACTAACTAGACGGTAGAGATCGCCCTCTACTTCTTTATTACTTCTTTTCTAGATACTTTATAGACCGAAGCCTTACTATATATCTAGGCTAAGCTTAATAATTACTAGAATACGTCTATAGGCGAGGCACCTAACGTCCTTATCTAGGGCTATAAGAATAATCTAGACGCGCTATTGCCCTTAGCTAAATTGCCGACTATAGATTACGCTACCCTATAGTAGGAAGTATAAGATAAAGCTACTAATTTAATAGCTTAGGCTATAGTAGCTATAAAGGAACGATACGATGCGATATATTAGCTAATTACTTTCTAGCCTAGCTAGAGAGTCCTCCTACGTCTATATAGAGGCTACCGCCGGCTTAGAGTAGCTAACTAAAAGTTTTCCTACTAGTAAGTTAGCTCGTTTATAGTAGATAGAGCCGTAGGCCGTCTAGCCTATAAGCTAGTTATTCCTTCTATATAGCGAATCTATCCTATAGTCTCCGTAGCCTAGCTTAAGCTATATCTAGCTAGCGTCGACCTATACTAGTATAAGGCTCCTAAACTAGACCTAGTAGAAGCCGTAGAGGATAACGAGGCCCTATACTACGAGATCGAGAGACTACTAGGCCGCCGGACCGTCCGTAGCTAGCGCTAGTACCTAGTAAAATAGGTAGGTTATAGCTACGAGTATAACGTTTAGTATAATATAGATAACTTATAAGACGTAGTAGATATAGTCTAAGAATATAACTAGACTTACCTAGAGGACTAGCCCTAGAGGCGTAGCCGTACGCGAGTAGCGGTAAATAATAGCTCTAGCTAGCGCGTAGCTCTAGATGCCTTACTATTACTACTATAAGAGAATATAGCTACGAATACTACCGTAGCTTAAGGTAAAAGGGCCGCTAGGCGTAGCCTACGTTAAGCTAACTCCTAGACGCTATTACCTAGATATTTTATTAGGAGTATTACTTAGTTAGCATTTCTAAGCAACGCGAACCGAACCTAGAATATTCTATTTAGCGACTCCTACTTAGTTAGCATTTTTAAGATATTTCTAAGTAATATAAACTAAACCTAGAATATTCTATTTAGCGACTACTAATAGGCGGAAACCGTATATCCTTAGTAGCTCGGGTGCCTATAAAAGCGCGAGCTTAGGCTCTCCTCTATATTAATCGATTATCTACCCTACGTTTCTTATTTATAGTTCTAGTATTATTATACGTTCTATACGTACCCGCCCTACTAGCTATTACGAGAGGCGATATAGCTAATACGAGGGTTCGTAAGCTAAACGTAGAAGCGTAACTGCGAGCGTAGCCGTTACTCGATCTAAACTGCAGTACTTACGAGGATTCCTAAGCCTAGCTACCTAGAGACGAGAGACAAGAACTGCGCGTTATTACGCTACGTACGACTGCTATATACCTAATTCTAGGGCTATTAGGCCTTAGCGATATAGATATATACGCCTAGTTAGCTATAAGCTAGTTAGAGTAGTATAGGATTTACGTATTAAAATAGAGCCGAAGGTAGGGCTATATAATATCTTCTATAGATAAGAACTACCGAAAACATAAAAAGGAAGAAGTTACTTATAGTCTAATAGCACGAACTACGATATAAGAAGTAAGCGATTAATTATAATAAGCCGCTAGAACGCACTTTATTATATATAAGCCTAGGCGGAACTAGACAACTCGGAAGGACTTAAGAGCATTAAGGCCTTCTTCTATATAGGGATAGTCTCTAACCCTAAGAAAGTTATAAACCCTTAGTCCTATTACGACTTAGAATCGACGGTGTTTTAAGACGCCGACGATTAGTTATAGAAGGCTAACGGTATAGCTTATCTATAGCTTTCCGAGGATTCGCTTAGGGTTACTATACCTATATAGAGGGGTCGTTATAGCTAGAATAGCCTAAGAAATACGATATTACGAGCTATATAGAGTTTAGCGAGCTAGAGAAAGGACATAGAATCGTATTACTACTCGCACTCCCCGGTTTCGCTATAAGGCTACGTTTTATAACTTTAGTTAGCCTATTTTTAGGAGAGTTTAATTAGCTCTTCCTATATTTAGTATAGGCTTAGAACGGCTCCTATACTTCCCTATTAAAGGTTACCGAAAGGCTCTAGAAAAACATAGTACTAAGGGATTAACGATAGGCCGGACGTTTAAAATAATATAGGTCGGGAGTATTATAAGCCGGATAGACTAAGAAACCGACCTCTAGAAAAGTATTATAGGTAACTACTAGGTATTACTAGCTACCCTTACTTGCAATTTACGAAGTTACGAATTTCCTTTTGCTATATCTAGATCTAAAGTTTCTATTTCTTATTTTGTTTTTAATTTAGCGAGAACATTCCTTTTATTATATAACAAACTAGTACTACTATTACTACTAACTTTACCTAACGCTAACTAAACTAGCTAGTTTAGTTTATTATTACCGACCTTCGGCTAAAAATATGCCGAACGATCCGAATAACAATTCCTTTACTAGTACTAATAATCCGGATACTGCTATTAACTCTAGCAGTATCTTAGATAATATTAGTATAGAGAATCGCAATTAAGAGTTTTATTACTAACCTGCCTAGTTTATCGGACCTAATAGAGGAGTTAAACGACCGGTTAGAAGCTCTTTAGGCTCTACTAACCTTTTAGCTTATCCTAACGGAACGATAGGAATAGGTAATACTTATTCTCGTTAACGAGGAGCTATAGGACTATAACTCCCTATTAATACTACTATTAGCTTAAGCGTCGAGCAGTTTTAAGCCTTAATTTCTATAAGCTAACCTCCTATGCCTTTGCCTAGTTCTAAGGAGATAGGATACTTCGAAGAGTTAGACGTTACTAAGTTCGTTAAGTGTTTTAAAGACCTATACCGATCTTATAGAGGCGACTAGGGCGATAAATCTGCTAAAGTTAAGAAGCTAGTTAGCTACGTTTATTAATATTAGCATCCTATAGTTAAGAAGCTCGAAGGGTATAAAAGCCGTAACTATAGGCTATTTAAAAGCAGCCTTCTTAAAGAGTATCGCAAGTTTAATAGCTAGCGTATACTCGGAGATCGGTCGTACCTTTCCTAGCTATTCCTATAGAAGCTAGATAAGCTAAAGGAGATTTCCGAGTATATTCGGAACTTCGAGATCTCTTCTACTATAATTCCTCTAGAAGATCTAGATAACTTTAGCCGTACCTAGATGTTTTTAAAGCCTCTATCTAAGCCTATACGGAAGAAGATTTAGAATAAAGCGAACCTAGATATAGATTGCCCCTATACGTTTCGTAACTTTATAAGAGTAATTTTAGCTATAAAAGCCGAGTTGCGAAAGGATAAAACTAATAAAGCCTTATATAAGAATAATCGTTCTATTCTAGTAGAAAAGCTAGTTAAAGCGATAAGGAATACTGCCTCTCGCCTAAATCCGGTCTTCGTAGCGATAAGCGCTATATCTAGAGTAAGCCCTAATATTAAGAAGCTAACTAAATAGTTAGCTGCCCTTGCCCTTACTCTTTTAAAGAACTAGGAACCTGCGTATAGACCCCTACGCAGTAGCTAAAAGGATAAGAAAGTACTAGAGATCTAAGCTATAGTTATAGCCTATACTGCCTTAGAAATTAAGATAAGTACCGCTTGCTAGAAGTATAGTTTAGAGAGACACCGTAGCGGAGACTATCTCTACTTTAACTAGCTTCTAGATTAAGACTTCCTCTATAAAGATAAGACTCGCCGAATATATCCTAGCTAAGCTAGCGGAGAAATAAGACCTCTTAGATATAGCTAGAATAAGAAGTCTCCTCGATTAAAGGTTATTCTCCTAGCTCTTAAATAAGCTATCGGTCCGATTAACGTTAGCAAATATATTAGCTTTAATACTCTACGAGCCTCGTAGAAATCTAACCGGCGTAAACGTCCCGTCTCGATTAACGCTAGTATAGCTAGGTTTAGGACTATAGAGTATATAGAGGAATGCGAGCCTATAGGATCTCTCTTTATTCTAGAGGAAGAAGAGAATAAAGAGGATTATAACGCTGCCTATATAGCTACGCGGTCCTCTTAGAAAACTATCTAGAATCCCTTTTAGCCGACTATATCTCTAATAAAAGCTATAAAGGCGAATATAGAGAAGCAGAAGCAAGCTACTAAAACGGGAACGAGCAACTTTCGTAGAGAGTAGGCACTACTAGAGATAATAGAGCATTATTATAAGAGTAAACTAAGCTCGTCTTAAGAAGCAGCTTTGTCTTAGATATAGGGAAGATCCTAGACTCTAGCGGTTCCGAATTCCTAGAATACGGAAATATAGGATATCTAATTCGGTCCTATAGTCCCTCTTAGAGACAAAGCGAAAGGGTCGTAGAAGACTAAGCTAAAAACGCAGAGATTAGACAACCTGCTTAAGAAGGCTATTTCTATAAACGAATAGGAAGCGTTCTAGTCTAATAGGCTCCTTAGAGCACCTCTAGTTATAGAACTTAGAGAACTATAGCTATTTAGGTAGTAAGCTCTTAGTTAGTTTCTATATAGAAGGAAGCCTATAGATCTATCTTATAGCGCTGCACTCGAGCGCTATTATACGTTAAAACGGAGGCTAGATAGTACGGCTACCTCTATAGTTAACTTCGCTTAGATCTATAATAGGATATAGGAGTATAATTCCGCTAGCTATTCTAAGGAGGATAGCAAAGCGTCTAGAAAGGAGGAGAGCGAGGATAATAATAAGGGCGACGTAGGCCTTTATTAGTATAGAGAGCTAAAGATTAATACTTTCCTAATAGATTCTTTCGACTCTTCTAAGCAGCCCGAGGAAGAGTAGGTATCCTTAGTCGATAACTAGGAGGAGTTAAGTAATAACGAAGTCTAGTTTAATACGAAGGAGTAGAGTAATACCGAAATATAGCTCTTATCTATTTCTCTTAATTCTAATTAGAAGGAAGCGGACGAGGAGGTCGTTTATTAAGATATGCTAGGGATTACTATTATAATAGCGGTAGATCTCTCGGTTCGGCTAGTCTCTAGTATAGAGGCGTTGCCGTATATTCCTGCTTCTAAGCTATATACGGACCCGGATAGTATCCTTCTAGACTTCTATAAGGACTACCTACTTATTCTAAGTATCTATATCTATACGACTTTTAGGGAGGCTCGATAAGTATACGATGTTCTAATTAATAAGGAGGCGGAGAGCATAATTATAAGTTACGAGAGGGCTCGTAGCTTAAGGCTTCCTATTTCGACTAATATTACGGCTATTATACGTAGTATCTCTAGTAAGGTTATCTTTATTAAAATATATCGTAACGTCCGCGTAGAGGTATACGGAGTTATCGTCTTTATAACTTTCTTTATTACTAGCAATCCTAAGACGCTAACTCTTTTAGAAAGGCCGTAGGCCCGAAGGACTCGACTTTCCTCTAGAAACTATAATAATAGCTCCTAGGAAGATATAATCGCTAACGATCGTAGAAACCTAGTTTATTTTACTAGTATAGTAGGTAATAATAGGTGTAGAACGGTCGATAATATTCTTCGTAGGTTAGGAAAAGATTAGGTACTAAGGTCCGCTTTAGCCCGATCTTAAGCACGGATATAGGTAGGGCTAAAACGCGCTAAACTAAGCCGATAAGTATCCTTAAGAGAATAGCTAAACTAGTGCCTAAAGTAAATATAGCGCTAGATTATAGGATGCTTAAGAAACTAGTAGGAAAGCTTACTAAAGAGGAGGAGGACCGGTTTAATAAGCCTACCTATAAGTATCCTCGTAGTAAAACTATCTTCTTTAAAAATAAAGGCGAGTATAACTACCTTAGTTACTAGCACCGTTCCTACTTTAGAGATTCTAAATTCGAAGGACTAGTCTTTAACTATATAGCTTAGTATAAGTTCCTTATAGAGTTATATACGGATCCCGAAGGCTTAGAAGCTTATAACGAGATAAGAGAATTTATCGGGAAATAAGTTTAGAACGTCCCTCCGTTATCCCTACTAATTCGTCCTAGCTAGAAGTCTAATAATACCCTCTACCGGGGCCTTTAGTATAAGTTTACGTAGAACCTAAACCTCTAGGAAAGGATTTTATCTACTATACTATATAAATTAGTATACTCTAAGGCTAAAGACCGCTCTTATAGTATAGGGTTCTCTTATAATAAAGCTCCTATAAAGCGTCGAAGCAAATAGAGGCGGAATAAGCTTAGGAAGCGCCTTATAGAGCTAAAGAAGTATCTATTTAGATAGCTAGATCTTACTAGTAGAAGTTCTAGGCTACTTCCGGAAGCCTCTAAGGCTAGTTCTAGGACTACTAAGATAGCTTCGGGCGCTAGTAAGGGTAGTCTTAGGAGCTCTAAAGTACCTACGGGTACTAGTAGAGGGAGCTTTAGAGCAGCTACGGGACTAAGTAGGGAGCTAAGTAGGCAGGTTTAGGTACTAACGAGGAACTATTTAGGAACGATCGGGGATGCTAATATCGTAGAAAGGGCGCTAAGTAAAGTCTTAACTAATCTGCGTATAGACTAGCGGCTCTTACCGAGTAAACTAGCTAGTTTAGTTCGATTATTATATAAGGACTAGCGGAACTTGCCGAGTAAACTAGCTAGTTTAGTTCGACTATTACGTAACGCATATAATAATCTTATATTCTTACTCTTCCCGGAACTAGTCGGGTAGCGTTTAGAAAGCCTAGAGCTCTATTCCTAAAAGAATCCTTCTAGTAACCTGCTCTTTCCTAACTACTTTAGGAACCTCTTCTTCCTATAGGACTTAGAGCTTAAGGTTCTCCTCCCGGATAAGTATTCTTATAACTCTAAAGATAGATACGAATCTAAGAGCAACTATAAACGAGCTATAGTTACTAACGTTATTTACGAGAAAATCTACTAGAAGTATAGGGTTCGCTATAGTAAACTGCTACTAAACGTACTCTTAGACTTAGATACGCAAGCTAAATTCTCTCCGGAAATTAGAGCGTTTACGATATATAAGCGTATTATAGATAAGGTTAGATCTATTAACGCGGATATATCTATAACGGATAAATTAAATCCTAGTAGGGATCTATATTAGAGAAAGAAAGCACTTGCTACGAAGGAAGCTATACTACCCGGAACGGGCCTCTTTAATAGGAAATACCTAATTAAAAAGTTTTCTAGCATTTCGAAAGGTTTAAGGCTTACGCTAGAACGGCTTGCTTAAATTAAGCCTACTATTTCGTTATTAGATCGGGAGCTATATCTTCTAACTAAGATGCTATATAATTAGGAAGCTTTACTTACTTAGGATTTCGAGTATCTTAGCTATATTAAGTCTACTATTACTTCTTCTTAGGTTATTCGTACGATTTCGTATAAGCTATAGTAGCATCCTAGTTTCTAACTCTAGAGCTCTCTTAAAGGGGAAGTCGTAAAAATGCTCTATAAGCGTATAGACGTAGGCTCTCTTAAGCCGTACTATAGTGCCTATTAGAATCCGTACTTTCTCGTAAAGAAGAAGACTAATCTAGGAGAACTAAAGAAGTATTGCCTAATTAATGCTATATAGAAGTTTAATACTATAACTATTCGCAATACTAACCTTCCTCCTAATATAGATAGTTTTTCTAAAGCTTTTATAGGCTATATAATCTCGTCCTTAGTTAATATCTTCTCTAGCTACGATTAGATTCTACTAGACGTAAGAAGTCGGGACCTTATAGGTTTCGATACTTCTCTTAGCCTACTATACTAGACGATACTACTATAGGGAGCTACGAACTCTATTGCTTAATTTGTCCGAATTATTATGCTTATCCTTACTACTTAAATACCTTACGCTACTAAACCTTTCCTCGACGATATAGCTATTTACGGACCGAAAACAAAGTATAGCAACGAGGAGGTTAAACTAGGACTCCGCCGATTTATAGTAGAATATATTAAGAACTTAGACGAGGTGCTTGCTAACCTTAAGAGAGTAGGACTAACGGTTTATAGGGAAAAGCTATAGTTATGCTATAAATAGATTAAGATAGTAGGCTACGTTACTAATAAATATAGTAGATACCTAGATGCGGAACGAGTAGTTAAGCTCGTTAAATAGCTAACTCCTACGGACTAGAAAGAAGTCCGTATTCTTATAGGAATATTCGTATACTATAAGATCTAGCTTAAGGACTTCGCCTAGTTACTAAGGCTACTCTTCTCTCTCCTAAAGAAGGACGTTAAGTTTATATAGACGAAAGAATATTAGCGATCTAAGAATACGATTACGGAACTCCTTATCTCTATACTAGCGCTAGTAGCACTAGACTATAAACTAGAGGGAGGACTAATTATAGTAAGCGTAGATTCTAGTCTCTACTCGTAGGGGTGCTATATATCTTAGTATAATAGAAGGGATAGTAGAATTCGATATCCTTCTCGATTCGAGTTAGGACTATTCTCTACTTCTAAGTAACGCTACGATGCTAGAAAGCGCGAGTATCTCGGTATTCTTAAAGTACTAAATAAGTATTATCCGTAGTTATTTAGTATTTTCTTCTAGCTAGAGGTAGACGCTAATACGCTAGTATATTAACTTAACTAGGCTACTACGGATCTCCTAAACGTAGCTATTATAAGGTAGCTAGCTTAGATTAGGTTATTTAACTTTAATATAGTATATATACCTAGGAAGAAGTATATAGCTGCTAACGGATTATCTCGCAAGCCTCTAATAGAGTAGGATACCTAAGAACTAGTAGAGGAGGGTAATATCGATAAGATAATCGATAACTAGTTTTTTGCCTACTCTGCCTACGACCTCGTCGCCTAAGTATTCCCTACTCGAGTAGAATTAGAGGAGAAAGTACTAAACGGTACCTACTCTTAGGACTCGAGGAATATTATATTCTTCCTTACTTACCTACGCTATCTACTAGGCCTATCCCTAATAGAATATAGGTCTTTATAGAAATATACGCTTAAGTTCTATATAAGTAAGGAGAGTTAGCTTATAAGATAGGATCGTGCTAGCGGTATTCCTTAGAGAGTTATCGACGATAATAACTATCGTACTAGGATTATTACTACCTATTACGATTACTATAGACACCCGGGACTAGAACGAACGTATAAGATAGTTACTAAATAATAGTAGTAGGACGGCGTTTATACCGTAGTAGTTCGTTTCTATAAGGGTTGCTAGTAATATATACTTAGAAACAGTTACTAGCGTCCTAGCCTACTCTACGCTTCCGAGAAGCAATATCTTAAGAAGCGATAGTACCTAGACGCGGTATTAATTAGTACCGGACTTTACCTCGTTATTACGAAAGAGGCTATTTCTTAATAGCTAGAGGCCTAATTAATACGGATAACGGACAATTGCAAGGTTAACGCTAGATATATTACGAAGTTTATCTACGAGGACTTAATTTGCTACTAAGGGGCTATAGCCGAGATCTATATAAATAAGGGCGGAGAGAACGTTTAAGAAGCGCTACTTACGAGCTACGGAATTAAGTAGGTCGCGATCTCCCCCTACTATCTATAGGCTAATAAGATCGTTAAGCGGGGATACCGTCTAATTCTAGCGGCTCTCTCTAAGCTTATAGGCGGAGGAGTAAGCGCCGTAGCTAAGTATATTCCCTCGGTTCTTTAGGCGGAACGTACTACTACGAACTAGATAACCGGGCTAACTCTAGTAGAGATAATAATAGGTAGGGACGCTATATTGCTAGTAGAGCTTAAATTCCGTACTTACCGGGTAGCTAAGTAGGGAATAGTCCGTAATTGTTCTTCGTTATTAGCGATATAAGCTATAGCTATAGAACGGATATATACGACGCTTAAGGAAGCTTATACTCGATAGGACCGGTTGCGGAAGTATAATATTAAGTATTTTAATAACTAGAAGAACGCTAATTAGTAGGAGCTTCGTCCTAGATAGATAGTAGTCGTTTACCGGTTAGAACTAAAAACGAGCTTCTCGAATAAGCTACGGTACCGATAGTATAGTCTATTTCTAGTATATACTATTATTTATAAGGGAAAGGCGTATAAGATTAAGGAGCTTAGCGGGGAGGTCCTTTACTATACGTTCCCTAGGTTTAACCTAAAGCTAGTACCGTACTAGAGGGATCCGAAGGCGGTAGTTCCTTAGGAGAATAACTTTAATCTAGGCTAGCTAGGTTCTTTACCTTCTAAGCTACGGCCGCGTAGCTATCTTTACCCTTAGATCCGGATTAGTAAGCTATTAGGAATAACTTAAGAAGAGAGAGAGGAGTATATCCGCTAGCTAGATATTCTAATGCTAGAGGAATCCTAGTAGGCCCCTAAAATTTAAAAAATTGCTAAAATTGCTTCTATCCCGTCCGTATCGGTATAAGATATAGGGAGAAACGTATTACTTATTACTCTTATATAGCTAGTGCTATAAGAAAGGGAGAATTAGTAGCGGAAGCAGAATAGACCTTAGGAAGCTAAACAAAAGAACTATTACTATAAATAAGAGGATCTACCGTTAGGAGAATACTAGTTCCTAACTAGCCTAGGCTTCTAGGAGCAACGAGGGATAAGATTAGGCGACTCTTACTTAATTTTAGCTAATAGCTGCCTAAAAGTAATTGCGAGCACGTATATACTTTCTTATTTTTAGCGGTAAGAATAAAGCGAACTAGCTAGTTTACTTCGAATAGCGCTAAGGACCCTCTAATATATAGTTACGAATACTCTTACGTCTAGGTAGCGGGTCTAAGTATAAAACTCCTCTCCTTTTCGGCTCTTCTAGTCTCTTCTTAGTCTTATTAACCTTAATATTTACCTTAAGTATAACGACCCTTAAAGGTTGCTATAGTAACTACTCTAGTTTCGCTAAGTATAGGCAGCAGCGGTAACGATAGTTATATAGAGTTTTTAAGCAAATAAACCGCGAAAACTCTATATAATAACCTCTTCTATACGTATACTAACTGTTCTTACTACTACTAGTATAAACCTACCTATTTAGAAGACTTACGTATTCTCCGCTTTACGTACTTACTTAGGCTCTCGCTTAAGAACTCGCTTATAGAAACGCCTACCTCTAACCGATTCTCTCCGCTCGTATATAGTATACTCCCTTTTATATAGTCTATTTTTCTCTCCCTCTACCTTACTAGTATAATAGCCGACCGAGATATCGCTATAACTAACGCAACCGCTAAAGTGCCTATTCCTAAGCTTAAGGCAGTAGTCTGCTATTTTAACTCCGACGCGCTCGCCTATGCCGCCGACTCTAAGTTAGCTAATTTCCGCAACTTTACGCTTAATATTTCTAAGCTAGGCGGCTAGTATACTCGTATATAGATGCTAGAAGCTATTACTAACGTAGGAATAGAAGAAGAGAAGCAGGCTATTTTGCGCTCTATTTATAGCGCTATTTAGGGAGACGACGACTACCGCGCTTTTATTATCTTCTAGTTTATTTAAGAACTTAGCTAGCGTACCTCCTCTTGCGCTTAAAAAGGAGTACTAGAAGGACTAAAGGGCGTAATAGACATCTATAAGAGAGGTAAGCAGTTCGCTAAGAAGCGTAAAGGCCTCCTCGATATACTATAGAACTTATTTAGCTCGGGTAGGAAGTTCCCCTATTTTAACTTCCTTAACTCTACCTTTAAGATCTATAAGAAGGCTAGCTAGCATCTCCGCCGCTTTACGCTATTTAAGAACGTCCCCGCCGAGAATCTCTAACTACTAGGCCTAACCTAGTCTAAATAGATGCTATACTAGGCTCTCTATAATAGAAAGAAGGACAATCTATTCCGGCCTACGTCTAGCTATATCTTAGGCAAATTTTAAAAGGCTAGCTTCGTTAAGAGCGTAGTGTCACGGGCTAGGCCCGTAACTACCAGCCCGTATGCACCCAACGGGTTGCTAGGTAGTAGTGGACACGTGACCCGTACGGCAGGGCCGCCCCGAGGGCCTACGGCTTACGTGTCCCCTATAGGTTAGGTGACCTATGGGGAAGAGTTTCTTCTGCCTACGCTTAAGGGAGAGGCTTCCTTCCTTTGAGCTACGTCCTGTCGTTTAAGGCTACCTATACGGTAGACCGAGTACTGTACTCTGTCCGTAGCATCTGTATCCGAACCGCTAGCGACTATACCTACCTTCCGTCCCTATACCGCCCGTGACACTACGTAGCTCCTACTATTAGGTATGGCTGCTACCGACCGCCCTCTGCCACCGCTCCTCCCGGAAACAGAGGCAGAGTTCGCCGAACATGTTACTACGCACCCCGACGCCTGGTACGCCTACTTTCAGAGCGCCTACCAGTATATCGACCGCTACGGAATAAAAGAGGAGGAACAGGCGCACGAGCTTATCCGCGAGAAAATTCAGGCTGCTGAGGTTCGTGACAACCTCCAGTCTCTCCGCGCCGAAAACAGCCAACTCCGCGCGGTTATCGACTTCCAAAAGGCCCAGTATAAGGAGATGGAAGCCGAATACCGCGACCAGACTATAAGGGCCCAGAGGGAAGCCGATAAAGCCCTCCGCCCTGCCGGACCTACTATATCGACGCCTACTCTATCTATCCCCGCCGACTCTCCCGCTAAGGTTAGCGTAGATCCTTCTCTAGGAATGCCTACGCCTCGCTCCGCCTCGCCTTCCCAGCCTACTCGACAATCCGAAAGGCTACCCGACCCGAAAGAGTTTACCGGAGATCGAAAGGACCTTCGCCGCTTCCTCTCTCAGATTTACGAAAAACTAACTGTAAACCGCGACCGCTTTCCGACCCCTGCCTCCCGTATGTCATACGTTACTAGCCGGCTCTCGGGGGTACCGTACTCTCAGATCCTCCCGTATATCCGTAACGGCGTCTGTCAACTCCCGGACTATGAGAATATACTACAGATCCTCGACAACGCTTACGGAGACCCTAATCGTGTCCAGAACGCCCGCGCAGAGCTCTTCCGCTACCGCCAGATGGGTAAAGACTTTGCGGCCTTCTTCGCCGAATTTCAACGCCTAGGGTTAGAAGCAGAGATGACCGAAGAATCCCTATCTACCCTCTTAGAACAGGCCTGCTCGAACGAAATTAAGCAGATGCTAGTTCACAGCCCTCCACCGACCCAGGACTATCTTAAGCTCGCCGCGCACCTGCAAGACCTTGAGAACCGTCGCCGTTACTACTACCAAGCACCCCCAGTGCCAAACCCCCGTACCTCTATACCCCCGAACCGTCCGTCGCCGCGGCAGGATAAGTCGTACGCTACCGCTGCTAAGACTGCCCCCCAGGGAGAGCCTATGGACCTCGATAGGTCTAAGAGGGCTCCTAGGGACCCTCTCTCCTGTCACCGATGTGGAGAATTAGGACACTTTGTTCGAGACTGCCCAAAACCCGATATCCGCCCCCGCATGTCCAGAAACGCGACGCCGAACGCCGTAGGGCAAATTCAGCTACCCGTTCCTCTACCCGGGGTCCCCCTCTCCTAAGAGGGGACGGTCACCCCCGTTGCAGAGTAGACCTACGTCCCTCTCTCCCCTGCCGACGGAAAACGGCGTACGCCTGTCCACAGCCGCGGTCAGGCGTTAGAAACGCGCGACCCCGCCCCTAAGGTAGCCCGTGTCTCCCGTTCTGCTATCTCCCGACTCGCGGTCCCGTATAAATACGACCGGTCGACTTCCCCGAAGATCCCGTTTACTATCTCTATAGGAGATAAGGTTATTTCCGACTACGCGTTAGTCGACACTGGTTCGGAGGCCTACGCAATGATGGATTTACAATGGGCTAAGGCCCAAGGCCTCGAGATCCTACTGCTGGAGAAAGAAGTAGTAATGCTCCCATTCGATGCCGAAGATAATAGCGGAGGGCTTACTATACGCTACGGCACCTGCTGCGACCTCCGTATCCGCGACCACCTAGAAGAAGGAGTCGTTTTCCGCCTTACCGACATAGGAGGGAGCCCTATTATCTTAGGCTACCCTTGGTTAGAGGTCCACGATCCGGAACTCCGTCCTAGCCGCTCTACACTTTCGTTTTTAAGCACCTACTGCCGGAAGAACTGCTCCGTACCCGCTATATCCGAACCGGTCCAAATGTATACGAAGCGCCTCCCCCGAATAAAGGAAGACTCCCGCCGAACAACTCAAGTCTACCAGATCTCTTTCCGGACCGCAGCATTCTACGCCTCGCCAGCTATGCAGAGACGAGGTTACCGCCTCTGCTATACGACTATCGAGGATCTCTTGTCTGTTTTCTCTGCGGAAGAAAAAGCCAAATTAGAATCCCAACTGCCAGACTGTCTAAGGGAGTTTAGTTCCGTCTTCTCCCCGAAGCTCGCTGATAAACTACCGCCACACCGTCCGTACGACCACGAGATTAAGCTTAAAGAAGGCAAAGAACCTCCATTCGGACCCCTCTACGGCATGTCCTGCGACGAACTGCAAGCCCTAAAAGAGTGGCTTACAGAGAATCTAAATAAGGGGTTTATCCGCCCTAGCTCCTCGCCTGTTGCTTCACCTGTCCTATTCGTTAAGAAACCCGGAGGAGGCCTACGGCTCTGCGTAGACTATCGTGCGATTAACGAGCTTACTATAAAGGACCGCTACCCGCTGCCGCTTACGACCGAAACGCTAAACAACTTAAACGGAATGAGGTACTTCTCCAAGATCGATATTATCTCCGCCTTTAATAATATAAGGATGAAACCTGGCCAAGAGTACCTTACTGCCTTCCGTACCCGTTTCGGACTGTACGAGAGCTTAGTTATGCCGTTTGGACTTACCGGAGCCCCGGGAACCTTCCAGAGGTTTATTAACGACATACTACGCGAATACCTAGACCAGTTCTGTTCGGCTTACCTCGACGATATCCTAGTCTATAGCCGTACCCGGGAAGAGCATGAGAACCACCTCCGAGCTATCCTAAAGAAGCTAAGAGACGCGGGCCTCTACGCTAAACTTTCGAAATGCGAATTCTTTAAAGAGGAGACGAGATTCTTAGGCATAATCGTAGGCCGTAACGGCATCCGTATGGACCCCGATAAGGTCCAGGCTATCCGCAACTGGCCTACGCCTAAGAATATAACCGACGTACAATCCTACCTAGGCTTCGCGAACTTCTACCGCCGTTTTATCCGAGGATTCTCTGAAATCTGTCAACCGCTTACGAAACTAACCCGTAAGGATACCCCGTTCTCCTGGTCTACTAACTGCGACTCCGCCTTCCGCCGCCTTAAGGACGCGTTTGTAGATGGTCCTATCCTAGCACCGTTCGACTGGACTAAAGAAGTAGTCGTTGAAACCGATGCCTCCGACTTCGTCTCTGCCGGCATACTCTCCCAGTACGATAACGAAGGGGTATTACGTCCAGTTGCCTTCTTCTCCCGGAAACACTCCCCCGCTGAGTGTAACTACGAGATATACGATAAGGAACTATTAGCAATTATCCGCTGTTTCGAGGAATGGCGTCCCGAGCTAGAAGGAGCCGAACACCCGATTAAAGTACTGTCCGACCACAAAAACCTAGAGTACTTTACGACGACGAAGCAGCTTAATCGTCGCCAAGCCCGCTGGTCCGAGTTCCTATCACGGTTCCGTTTTAAAATCGTATACCGACCGGGCAAGCTAGGCCAAAACCGGACTCCCTAACCAGGAGGTCAGGTGATCTGCCTAAAGAGGGAGATGAGCGCCTCCGCCACCAGAGCCAAGTAGTTTTAAAACGCGAGAACCTGCCAGACCCTGCCTTAGAAGCACCCCAGCCGCCGCCGAAAACCCCGTTAAAGAAGAAGGTCTCGTTCTCAGAAACTATATCTATCCGGTTCCTACCCGAGGAGGAACAACAACTCTACGTATTCCCTATTCGTAGAAGAGGACAAGAAACGCGAGAGCAACCTTCCGAAGAAACGATAGCTGTCCAGATCCCCGAAGAACTGCACGCCCTTCTAGACCGCGCTTATCCTACCGACGAGACTCTGCAAGAGATCCTAGACGCTCTCCGTAAAGGCAAGAACCGCCACCCGCTAATCCAACTATCCCAATGTACGATAAGGGATAACCGTCTCTTCTACCGGAACCGCCTATATATCCCGAACGACGAGGAGATATATAACCAGGTACTCCGCCTCTGTCACGAGATCCCGGCCGCAGGACACCCTGGGAGAGCGAAGACCTATCAGATAGTCTCGCGTAGCTATTACTGGAGGGGCCTTAGCGCCTATGTCCGCCGTTGGGTCCAGAACTGCTATACTTGCAGTAGGATTAAGCCGAGCAGACAGAGACACCGCGGATTACTACAGCCGTTGCCGACCCCGACCCGCGCTTGGGACTATATTTCGATGGACTTTATTACGCACCTGCCGAAGTCCGACGGGTACGACGCTATCTTCGTTATCGTAGACCGCCTTACTAAACTACGCCACTACGTCCCCTGCTTTACGACCGACGGAGCCGAGGAAATCGCCCGCCTATTCGTTAGGAACATATTCCGATTACACGGTAAACCGCTAGATATCGTATCCGACCGAGACGCTAAGTTTATGTCCGACTTCTGGAAGCACCTTACACAGAGGCTTAAGATTAAGTGCTCCCCTTCGACCTCCTACCACCCGCAAACCGACGGTCAGACCGAACGGATAAACGCTGTTTTAGAACAGCACCTCCGCGCCTACGTATCCTACCTACAAGACGACTGGGTAGAGTGGCTCCCGCTAGCAGAATTCTCCGCAAACTCTATGTTCTCTGAAACTACTGGCCTCTCTCCGTTCCTAGCTACTTACGGCTACCAACCGCTCCTAGGCACGGAGGTTCTGCAGTCTAGTACCGACCCGCCGGCTAGCCGCGATGCAGAGTCCTTCGTCGAGGATATGAGAGCAATTACCGACTTCCTAAAGGCTGAGACTAGCCTAGCCCAGTCCCGCTACGAAGACGCTGCAAACAGGCACCGCAGTCCGTCGTATACGTTTACCGTCGGCCAGAAAGTCTGGCTAGACGCCCGGAATATTAAGACGCTCCGCCCAACTAAGAAGCTCGACTGGAAGAACCTAGGCCCGTTTACAGTCCTCGAAGTAAAGCCGTACACCTGCCGCTTAGAACTGCCGCCGACCGTTAAGCTACACCCGGTATTTAACAACGACCTCCTTACGCCCGCCGCAGAGGACCCGTACCCGAATCAACGCGCAGAACCGCCGCCACCAGTCGAGGTAGACGGAGTCGACGAGTGGGAAGTCGAAGATATTATCGACTCGAAAACCGACCGTAGGGGCCCCGGAGGCCGGGAGCGCCTCCGTTACGTAGTTAAGTGGAAAGGCTACGACGTACCTACGACCGAACCAGCCGAGACGATAATAGAGGACGTCCCGCACCTCGTCCGCAATTTCCACCGGAGATACCCGCTAAAACCGGCCCCCCCTCGAATGCCAGTATAGCTACCGCCGTACGCCCCTACGGGCCCCGGAAAAATCACGTGACCCCGCCGCTAGCGTCTTGGCACCCTCCGCTCCGCCTACGACGTCGCTGCTACCGCAAACCGACATTTTCGCCGCTGCCCCGGGTGGGATTCGAACCGCTGACCTTCCCGCCCCAACGCCGAGCCGCCTTACCACTGGGCCAAGGAGGCTGCCCCCCAATTTTTGGAGTTATAACAGATCTGATTTCCTGCTGAGTCATGCAGCTGACCAATGGAGCCAGAGAAGGGTGGGCCTGAGACACGTCCACCTGGAGGCTTTGTTGTATTGAGGGCCCTCTACGGACCGGACACTTCGGTGCGCCGCGTAGAGGGAGCAGGGTTCTCCGCATCCGAGACTGCTAATTTAAGTATCGGCACGACGATGAGTGTAATGCCCCAGCGCCATACCTACAGAAGTAGTCCCGAAGACGCAGTTATGCGGCGAGTACGGACGAACCTAAGGGTCGCACAAATGGCGCTGGCTAAGCCCCCGACAAGGGGGCGGGTCGTTTTGCACCCCGCTCCGCCTTATCCTTTTGCACCTCCCTACTATGCGTACCTATACCGAGGAGAAGTCACGGAGGACTTTACGCTAGAAGGGGGGTACTGTCACGGGCTAGGCCCGTAACTACCAGCCCGTATGCACCCAACGGGTTGCTAGGTAGTAGTGGACACGTGACCCGTACGGCAGGGCCGCCCCGAGGGCCTACGGCTTACGTGTCCCCTATAGGTTAGGTGACCTATGGGGAAGAGTTTCTTCTGCCTACGCTTAAGGGAGAGGCTTCCTTCCTTTGAGCTACGTCCTGTCGTTTAAGGCTACCTATACGGTAGACCGAGTACTGTACTCTGTCCGTAGCATCTGTATCCGAACCGCTAGCGACTATACCTACCTTCCGTCCCTATACCGCCCGTGACACGTAGAGGCTATATTCTAGTTAGACCTATTTAGTCGTAAGAACCTCTAGATTATTAACGAGAACGGCTTCGCCGTTATAGACGCCTACTTTATTATCCTTAAGAATAAGCTCTCTAGAGTATCTAACGCTAATAATAAAGCTAGAGGCTCGGCCGTAAGTAGGCTACTTAGTAAGCCGTCCGAATCTAGCTATAACTTCCTTAGCTACCTTAATTTAGCCTCTAACGAGTTTAAAAGCTTCCGTAAGGTAGCCGAGCGCTAGGTCCGTAAGAAGATAAACCTCGCTAATAAAGACTAACTGCGCTCTAATACGTTCGCGCATCTATACTATAAGATTAGAGACCTCTACTACGAGGACCGCGAGCTTAAAGCACTAAGCCGGTAGTAGGAAGAAGCTAGCTAGGGCTAGGCCGTAGTAACCTACTCCTAATCCGTAGCTCTAGAGCTAGAAATAGTTGTTTTAGTTTGCCTACGCAAACTAGCTAGTAGGGTTAAAGAATAAGTAATACGTTGCGAGACGTATAGCTATAATAAGGACCTATTAGACGATCTAATTAACGAGGCGATCGAGAAGCCTTATTTAAATCTTAAGGAAGTTCGCGTCCGTATTGCTATCCTATACGCTAACTATCTTAAAGAACGCTATAAGGATAGCGTATACGGAAAGCTAGATATAATCCCTCTTAATAAGTACGAGTCTCTAGATATTAGTCCTCTCTTCTACCGCACCTATATAGTAGAAATAGCTAAGGTAGTTAGCCTTATAGTAGAAGAATCGATAATAACGGCGTCTAATTGCCTTTACGACTTATAGAATATCTTCCGTAGACTATGCCTACTAGTAAAGGAATCGATTAACGACGTGCCCGATAACTTAAGAAAAGACCTATAGATATAGGAAATAGACGCGATAGACCGGTAGGCTAGCAAGAGCTAGCTACGTAATATAGAGAAGGCTACGGCAAAGATAGCGGCTAATAAGAAGGCCTAGGAGAAGGCTAAGCGTAAAGCTAATACTAATAATAAAGAAGATAGTAGCTCTAAGAATAAGACTCGCCTATAGCTAGAGATTAAAGAGGCCGAGGGTTCGGCGTCTATACCTCTAGCTTACGCCCTAAAAAAGAGCAAGAAGTCTAAGAAGAGCAAGAAGTCCGAGAAGGCTAAGAGGAAGTAGCATATAAGCCTAAACGAAGCGAACTAGCTAGTTTAGTTCGACGACGATTATAGCGACGCAGAAGCCGCTTAAGAGCCTAATCTAGAGGCTAACGATAATAAGCTTAGGCCTATACGAATTAAGCTAGACTTTACTAATACCCGCCTATCTTACTTAAAATTTAAGACTATTCGAGATATATAGAAGGCTTATAACGGAAAGCTCCTTAAAGATAGCTTTAACGTATTTAGCAGCCTTCTTAATTAGTAGGCAAAGGACCTAGATATAGTTTCTTAGATATACTAAGAATTCGACCTATACCGCTACTACCTCCGCTGCTACTATAATACCTATAGATAAATACTAAATATATTCTTCTCCCTTACCTAGTAGCTAATATAATAAGACCTAACTATCTAGTTGCTTAATATGCTCGCCTAAGATTCTCTACGCGATAAGGCTATATACGGATTTATCGCGTATCCGATAATAGCTTAGTACTAGTAGGGAGAGCCTACTAGCTAGATCGAGCTAACGATCCTAATTATTAAGGGGAACTAGGCTACTAGCGAAAAGTTTATTAAAGGCCCCCTAGTAGCATAGAAAGATAGATAAGAAACCGCCTATACGATTACTATAGTTTCTTTTAATAATGCCCTCTCTAGCTATAGACTAGTTATATAGGTACCTAACCGCAAGCTATAGGCCGACCTTAATAACAACGACGATAAGAAAGAAGATAAGGCTAAATACGCTAAGTTCGATATTGTCGGTAGCACTAGCTACCTAGGACTAATCTACGATATAGTTAATAAGCTTAATAACGACGAGAACGAGGACTTAGATACTAAGCAAACGCTAGTCTACGTCTCTAACTAAGGAAAGGAAGGCCTATAGGACGCTAGCCTACGCCTGCAAAACGTCTCGACTATACCTAGCGACTTAGTACTAATATATTAGATAATTACCTACGGAGAGAACCTTAGCGTCTTCTTGCGACGTATAGTCTATCTAACGCTTATTAAGTACCGTAATTAAGAGCTAGTTAGAAAGAATACCCTAAGCTTCCTAGAGGTCCTCGTTAGCAATATTACGATGCTACTAATATTTAAGACGTTTATAAGCGCCGATTTCCCTAATAAGCTATAGGAGCGTAGACTTCCCTAAGAGCAATAGCTTAATAGCCTTAGGCTAGTTTTAGACGCGTTAATAGGACGCCGCAGCTAGGAAGAACTAGAAATAAGCTAAGAGGCTCTTATACTTCTATATATAAACTACGCTACCTACGAGAAGTAGTATAAAGAAGTCTAGGTTCCGTAGGCAAAGAAGAGATTCGCGCAGCTATATAAGTACTTAGTTAAGGCTAAAAAGGCTATAGCGAAAGAGTAGAGCTTCTTTCTATATATTAAGAAGGCCCTTAAGGGCTAGTTAAAGTACTTCCCGTTCGATAGCGCTAACTACTCGGACGATAAGGAAAATAAGTTTAAGAAGATTAGCATAGCTATATATATATAGTAAACTAAACTAGCTAGTTCGGTTCGGCAAAAGAGGATAGTAACGTTATAAACGTCTAATACGTTAAAAAGGATAAATAGTACTTAGTTTATTAATTGTTTTGCAGAAGTTAGTTCTACTAAAATATCTTTTTAGAATAAAAATATCGTTCGTTAGAGTATCTATTCGGACATAAAGAAAGAGAGGATTAATAGGCGGAAACTATATATCCTTAGTAGCTCGGGTGCCTATAAAAGCGCAAGCTTAGGCTCTCCTCTATATTAATCGATTATCTACCCTACGTTTCTTATTTATAGTTCTAGTATTATTATACGTTCTATACGTATCCGCTCTGCTAGCTATTACGAGAGGCGATATAGCTAATACGAGGGTTTATAAGCTAAACGTAGAAGCGTAACTGCGAGCGTAGCCGTTACTCGATCTAAACTATAGTACTTACGAGGATTCCTAAGCCTAGCTACCTAGAGACGAGAGACGAGAACTGCGCGTTATTACGCTACGTACGACTACTATATACCTAATTCTAGGGCTATTAGGCCTTAGCGATATAGATATATACGCCTAGTTAGCTATAAGCTAGTTAGAGTAGTATAGGATTTACGTATTACTACTACTTAGTTAGCATTTTTAAGCGATATAAACCGAACCTAGAATATTCTATTTAGCGACTACCGCTTAGTTAGTATTTCTAAGTAATATAAGCTAATAATAATATATAGACTCTGCTTTATTTACTTTTCTTCTACTATCGCCTCTATATCTTTACCTCTACTACTACTACTATCTTCGTAATATATACGTCGCACCTTAACTATAGTATTAATAATATAGGCGCCGTATTAGCGCGAGTAGCATTAATAGAGTAGTAATATACTAGATTACGGTAGTACGCTACTCTATTATAGCATCTTTTGCTACTTTCCTACCTATTGCGCGTCTTTCTCTACTAATAACCCGATAACCCTATTACTACTACTTAAAGACTTAAATCTTTACTAGTAACCTAATAACCCTACTACTACTACTAAGAGACTTAAGGTTCCTATAGTATATTAGGCTCTCTACTAACTTACTTCTAAAAAGTCGCTATAAGCGATATCCTTTACCTACGGGCCTACTAGCTAGCCGACGCGCATGCCGTATAGCGCTAGATAGTTAATTACTATAATAAGCAGAATTTAAATAACCTAGCTATCTATAAGGCTAAGCTTTAGTCCGTAGTTATTAGTATAATAGATATACTAGAGAGACTAGAGCTAACTATTAGTATTAACTAAAGCGATATAGCTACGGTTATAGCTATTATCCTAATAAGAATAGATAAGTATAAGTATAGCTCCGCTATAGCGGGTTATAAATAGATATATAAGGCTATTATTACTAACTTATAGACGGCCTACGCGCTAGTTCCTTAGAACTAATAGACTATAGAAACGGAGCGAGATTTCTATCGTACCTAGTAATAAGCTAATAGCTAGGATAACCGTATCTATAAGCGGATATTCGACTAGTCGACCTACTATAAGACATCTACTTATACTAAGTAGCGGCACGAGTAGCTAATAAACAATTAGTAGTTAGAAAAGGACGAGTATATCCGACGTAGCCGCGAGATAGCCGCTTACTATAAAGCTTAAGATAAATAAGCTATAGATATCGCACCTAGTAATAACTTTATCCTAGGACCTCTACTACCGATAATAGTACTAGAATAGGTCTAATTACAAGTATAAGCTTATATTTAGGACATATACCGGACTAGTATTAAAAACTCGGCCTCCGCCTAGAATATAGCTAACGTATCTATCTAAAAGGCTATATAGGACGTCGAATATGCTAGGAAGCTCTAGGCACGGGAACTAGTTAAGTTAACTAACGCTAACTAAATAGCTAGAGATATAGGCGTATCGCTAGAATGTTTCTAGACGCTAGGATATATAAACCGTTCCTAGCTAGCTTATATCGAGTTCCTAATAGAGAAGGTATTAGGCCGGATATATACTAACTCTAAGCTAGCCTCCTAGCTACCTAGCTTAGAGACTCTCCTTAACTAGACCCGATACTATAACGCTAGGCCTTTGCTCCTACTTTAGAAAAAGCGCGGTAATATAGACATCTTACTAGTAATTCCCTTTAACGAACTAAATAGTAGGACCTAGCGGCTCCTTAAGTTAGTAGTATTAGGCTCGTACTAGCTACCTATCTTAGCTAACTACGTCTACTAGAATATTAGTAAGCCGACCCTAAAAGCTAATAATCCGAAGGCTAGAACGATACCTAGGAAGCTACTAGCTATAATAGAGATATACGCGCTACTAGATCCGAGGCTGCCGTACCTATAGCTAGAGATAATAGCAAATAAGATAACTCTATCTATTACCGAGGAGTATATAGAGAAGATAGTCGACGAATAGCGCGTAGAATATAAGTAGAAGATATAGAGGTAGGTAGAGCTTAGAGCCCTAGAAGCTACTACTAGGAATAATAGCTAGCTTAAGGATATCGACTAAGCCTACCTTTGCTACTAAGAGGAATAAGAGAGAGTAGCCTATACTAATATCGATAACTCTAAGCGCTCTACCTCTTATAATTAGCGTTCTACGGCTACTTAGAATAGCTAATATAAGCTCTAGAGTAAGGTTAACTAGAGGGTATTATAAGGACGCTAGCTAAATCTAGGCTAAGGAGACTAGCTAGAGAAGTAGCGCAGATAGGAGTTATCTTAATAGTAGAAGGTATTAAAGGCCCTAGATAGAAAGACTAGAGCATAACTTATAAGAGAATTATAGTAGAAGGAGAAATAAGAGGACTAGCTTAGGAGGTAATAATAGTCGTTACCCTCTACTAATTAGCGTTATTTTAATAAGCTAAGGGCCGCCCGACTATCTCTAAGCTAGCTCTAGAATAGCGGATAGTATAGCGCGCCGGGCCGCTTCTAATTAGTTAGTAGTAGTAGCTTTCTATCGTAGCTCCTATTAGCTAGTATGCTATTACTAGGGTTAAATAGCCTAGATCTTACCCGACTAGGCTAGAAATAGAAGCGCTGCCTTATAGAACTAGATACTCTAGTCTCGAAGAGAACTAGAGTCGATAACGCTTAAGGCCTAGGTAACGAGATTATATAAGTCGGCTAGGGCGATATATCTAAAGAGGATTCTAATAATAAGTCGGACGAAGGCTCTAGAAAGAGAGTTAAGGTAAAGGATAGCTAGCACTTAGACGAGAAGCTAAGGAACCTAAAACGCTACCTATAGATAGCTTAGTAGTATAAGGTAGCCGACTATCTAGGCTATATCGGCTAAGGCCCTACTAGCAAATACTATTAGAAAGTAGGGGTGCTCTACTTCTTAGATAACTAGATAACCCTAACCTTATATAGCACTAGTAAGTAGGCTAAGGATAAGGCAGCGCTAGTTCTACTCTATATAGCTCTTAGTATAATTATACTAAAGACGCTACTACCTATTAGCGTTCGCCTAGATAACTACGCTATTAGCTAGCTTCTCTAGCTTAAACGCCTCGGCCTCTTTAGTAAGAACTAGCTCGGTAACTAGTAGCTAGTAGTTTTCGACTCGAAGGGCAACGTCTACTCTTAGCGCGAGCTATATAGCCGGCCGTATCTTATACTTAATAACGCCGACTGCCTAGTCTACGGCCTTGCCGAAGGAAACCGGCTACTAGTCGGCTATAATTCGGACGAGAAGATCTATTAGGAGGTAGCTAGCTCTATTAAGCCCTATAATAATAGAGATAAGAACGAGATTATCTACCCCTTAGACTAGGAGGTACTACTAGAGCAGATAGAGGACGGCCTCGCCTAGGCTATAGAGCTTAATCTAGAGCTTATTACGGACGCGGCTATTAACGCTATAGACGATAGCTCGTCTAAGATAATAATAAAGACCCTATACGAGTATTTTAATATAACGATAACTCTCGTTATAGGGCTCTACCGCTAGTACCTCTACCTAGAACTAACTAAGAAGGTAGACGAGGAGACTCTTAAAAGCGCTAGAATTAAGTAGACGAGATACTAGCAATAGCCCTATCGCGTAGCTCTTAGCAAGTAAGCTCTTAGAGAGCGTTACTTCTACCTTTTACGCGAGGAATAGCTAGACGCGGGGCTCTACGTCTATTAGCTACTAGAGCTAGGAGTTAGCCTATCGAATACCGCTATATAATAGATAGGAGAGACTAATAGTAGGATAACTACTAGAGCTAGGAGTTAGCCTATCGAACGTTATCGTATAATAGATAGAATAAGCTAAGAATATAGCGTAGTTTAGAGAACGTAGCGGTTTATCGATATAATACGGCACGGCTAAGGACAGCCGCCTTTCTTTAGAATAGAGAGGGGGTAATTATTACGCCTACCTAAGCTTAGCTACTATGCTAGTACGCCTACCTAGTAGTGCGCCTGCCTTAGCCTAGCTGCTAGCCGTATACTTTAGCAAGAGATAGCAGATAGTAGAGAAGACAGACATACCTAAGACTACTTTATTAATTCCTAGCCTAGCTATAATACTAGCCTTTAGTACCTAAAGTTAACGTATAGTAGCATTAGGTTTAAGTAGATTACGAGGTAATATTAAGTTAGAGAAGGTCCGAAGCGATTATTAATAACGAGGAACATATAGCTCTAAAATATACTCGTAAGAGTATACGTAAGTAGAAGAAGTTATTTTCGTAAAAGCTAAGTAGTACGTACTAGCCTTAATACTCTATATAGTATAGTCGGTAACGGTTATTAGTAGCTATAGTCGGTATATATATTTAGAATACCTTATATATATATATCCTTAATCTAGATCTTTTATAAGTACCGACCTATTCTTTATACTTATATATTTTACTATATATAGAATTATACCCTCTATTAATTCTATTAGTAATATTCCTAATTATAACTTGTTTTTCTACGGACCTAACGGTTTTATTTAGGTCCGGAGTTAGGACCTATCCTAGAACTAGCGACTATAAGACCTAACCTAACTTAATTCGAGTTAGGTCTAAAGACATAGCTACTTAGGTCTAGGTCTAGGTCCCCTAAGAACCGACCTAAACCTAGAACTAACCTAATTTATAGGACCTATTCTAACCTCTAAGTATTCGCGTACCTCGTACTAGCTAGGTAAGCTAACTATAGATACTAACTATACTATATATTTGCTTTTAATAGCGCGAATATTACGAACTATATATATAACTTATATAAGCTAATACTACCTTTATATAGAATTAATAGAAGAAAGGATATACTAGAACTAATTATTACTATCGCCCTAAGTTGCTAGAGTTATATAGCTTAATAGTCTCTAAGCTTAGCTTACTTTTAAACTTCTTCGAAAGCTCTACTATCTAGCGTACTTATAGATACCTTATAGAGGAAGTTAGTACTATCGATTTTAAAAGCATAGGTACTATAAAGATATATATTAAGGATACTATTACTTAGTCTAAGTAGAAGCTTAAAGAATAGCTTACTAATACTTTCTACGTAGCAGTTACGCTTAATAAGTAGTATACTAGTACCTTATAAGTATTCTTTCTTACTATTAGATACTATTAGATTAACGATTAATAGAGCTAGTACGAGGTAATACTAGCCTTCTCTTATATTATAGGCTCCTATACTAGTAATTATCTCGCTAATATACTCTACGATACCCTTATCTAATTTAATATATATAAAAGACTTATAGCTCTTACTATAGATAATACTACGAATAATAATACTCTTTATACTATTAAGAAGTATAGTCTAGTTAGTACTACCTAAGGAACTAAACTAAACTACCTAGTTTAGTTCTAGAGTTAGGTAATATAAGTTATATAATATTAGGTTATATAACCTACTAAAAGATATATCTTAGGAGAAGGTATAACCTATAACTAACTAATATAATTAACTCGGTTATTTCCTACCTATTATCTCTACTTCTACTATATATTATACCTACCTCTCCTCTATTAGTATATAATAATAAGTCGTTAATAGATCTATAAAAACGCTAATTTAATAGGTTATAAGCCTAGGTTTATAGAGAGGCCCTAGGTAGTAAGAGTTAGCCTTCTTATTCTTAAAGTAATACGTATTATCTCTTATAGGACCTATAGTATTAACTAGATAGAGAAGTAGAAAAAAAGTATATAAAAGACTAGAGGTATATCCTATCTATACTACTAAGAAGCTTTAGATAATCCTAGCTATATACTAGACGTCCCTAAAGGATAGATAAGATAGAGAAAAGCCTAGTAAGGTATACTTAAGACTAAACGAGTATAAAGAGGAAAGAATTAGCCTTAGGCTATAGTACCTAAAAGCATAAGACTAGGACTAAGTACTAAGTACTACTAATACCCTAGAACTAGCTAGTAGTACCCTTCTAAGAAGGTAGATCTTCTAGAGATTCTCTATATAAGAACCTAACTAACTCCTCTAAGAGAGAAAAGTTCTTAAATACCTCTACTAAGAAAGAAGAGTCTTAGTAATAAAGGGAAGTAGCTACCTAGAAACTACTATTAGATTAAAAGAGCTTATGTTCTCTAAAGTTAGGTTATTTTAGATTCTTAGGTTTAGTAGTCGTTTATTAGTTATAATAGTAGAGAAAGTTATTTTAATTATATAATTTAGAAGTACCTATCTCTACTTATAGCCGCGTAGAGGCGTATAATAGGACTTTATAAGTAGTATAAAGTAGTTAGTAGTATTATAGATAAATAGCCTACTTTTAGTACTAGGCTTTAGTAACTAATCTTTATTAGTATACTTATTTATATTAATCTTTCGCTAATAAGTATTATAGTACGCGCTAATCTTTATAAAACTAATTTCTTCCTTAATCGTAAGAGTACTAGCCTTTAACTTTTTATTATAAGTAGCCTTTTACTTCTAAAACTCTACTTCTAAGGCGGTTTATTTATTTGTTTATTTATTTATTTATTTATTCTATTTACGTCCTTTAGGAGTTAAAGACTATATAGAATAGGAGCTATAAGTAGCTACTAGTTATATTCTATCTAAGGTTCTCTTATTCGCGCTAAAATATATATTATAGGCCGATACCTAAGAAAGTACTTATTTAAGTAAAGAGAAAATAAGTTCTAGTTAGTTTTAGTTTTTCTAGAATTCTAGAATTTAAGCTTTATACTAAGCTTATACGCCTTAGTACTTACTTAGTATTTAGCGCTAGGCCTATAAATATCGAAATTAGAGGTATTTATCTTACTAGTAGAAGTAGGTAGCGATATTAATAGAGATATAGAAGGCCTTTCTACTTATTCGTCTTATTTTCTAGAGGAGCCTAAACTCTATAAATAGTATAGCTTCTAGTTTAAAAGAGTCTATCTTTATTTCTCTCTTTTATAGCTCTTTTTAGTAGTTTAAATAGTTTTCTCGTACTCTAGTCGCTACTTCTCGTCTCTCTACTTTCTACTTATTTCTATTTATCTTATCTTCTTTCTTTTTCTTTCTCTATTTATTAGGTTTTATTATAGATTCTTTAGTTTAGTAGTCGTTTTAAATTCTTAGGTTTAGTAGTTATTTGTTAGCTATAATATAGAAGAGAAGAGTTATTTTATTTACTCTTATACTTTACTAGTATACTCTAGGAGTACTTATTTCTACCTACGGCCGCGTAGAGGCGTATAATAAGACTTCTTAGGCTATAGAGTAGAGTAGAATACTAGAATTTTATAGCTTTTTTAATTCTTCTAGACTTTCTTCTAGAGCTTCTTTATCTTTTCTAAAAGCTCTATAGAGGTGCGCCTACTCTATTTAACTATCTTTTATACGTTATAAGCTCTTTAGTATTACTTAAATAGCAAACTTATAGAGTTAATTATAACTTTCTTTATTATAGGCTAGAATAAAGTAGTTTCTAGCGCTAGCTAATCTATATATTACTTCTAGTAGTTCTACTAGAGCTTGCTTATATAATCTATAGCGTAATCTATTTTTTAGTTTTTATAACTATTTAAACCTATATATAGAATAGTTATTTTATAGTATAGGTCTAGTTATTATACTAAGCCTAGCTCTTCTTTTTAAATATAAGAAGTTTTTAAGCTTTTAGAAGCTAGTTACTACTAACTAACCTATTCTAGTCTAGCCCGGCTAAGATAAGCCTCTATTAGGTAGCTTTTACTTTAAGTTACCTAATATTAGCTTTAACTTAAAGCGTCTATTATTATAACTCTATAAGGCATAGCCTCCTTTCCTTACCTATAATCTCCCCGTCTTCTACGAGCGCGTCTAGAGTAGGCTTATACCTCTATCTATCTCTATCGTTAGATTAATATTTTAGATCTTCTATAGTAGTATTATTATCTATTCTATATAGCGTTTTAAACGAGGTGCCTTCTGCGGCGCTATTCTAGTCTATAGCGGCGTTATCTAGTATAGAGTGCATCCTTCTACCTAATATCCCTTAAGCTATTATATAGTTTTAGAAGATATTCGCGTATTAGGGTTATTAGATCGATACTATAAGCTTATACGAGGATAATAGGTTCTAGATTAAGACTATATAAATATCTAACTTATTATTCTAAGTATAATAGTAGTAGTAAAGAGTATCTTCTTACTAAGCTAAGTAAGCTTAATATATTAGATAAAAGATAGCTAAGAATAAGCTCGGCTAGCCTATTCTATTTAAACTTATATAGTATACTAATTAAGGCTAATATAGTTTAAAATAACTCTTTTACTACTAGTAAATAATACCTCTAAAGGAAAGTTTTATAGCGCTTTATATAGATAATATATAGAGATATAATTCTTATAGTAAATAAGTTATTAGATTATTTAGATTTGTTTATCTATTTAATTATACTAGATAACCTTAATACTAACTAGATTATAATAATCTATTAGCAATAATCTACTTAATAATATATAGAAGTAAATAGGTTAGGCCTAACTATAGTTCTATAATAAAGATAAAATTATTATAATCTAGCTACTAAAAAGAGCGCAAATACTAAAGAATTGATATATACTCTGCGTTCCGTTTCCTATAGGTAACTTTAATTTAACGACGGCTATAGGCTATAAAGCGTAAAGAGCGCAATTAACAGCATATACTAATACTTACCTAGGCAGAACAGGAAATCTGCGGATAGAGAGCAGCATATAGAGTTAGTTATAGGGGCGCGCGTCTAATACCCTAGCTATAAGGTGTTTAATTGTTCGGAGTCTGCAATCTAACAGACTTTTAGCTCTGCGTAGGATAGCTAGGGGTACAGTAGGTGTAAAGAATCTTAGAAACCCCTGCTAGCGCTAATACCCCTTAACTAGCCTTTTCGATGCTACCTTTCTGTTACGATCTCTAACTCTAATTCCATGAAACCATGCCTTTACGCAAGCCCTTTACGCCCTTTAAACAAGGCATAATCTATAGATTCTACAAATATGCATACTAGTCTCTGCAGCAGATTGCAGATACCCTTAAACAGCATTATTAACACGATAAGACAACGCTGTTTAGCAGTTATTAAGGCCCTGCTTCCTCGCTATCGATTTATTTATAATACTACTAAATATAGTGTCAAAAACCGACGGCAATTAAGACCCTGCAAATAAGTGTATAGTAGCTATTATGCTGCTTCCTTTTAATCGAGTCTATGCACTTGTATTACGGGGCAGCTGCGCATAAGCGTTGCTAGGGTGTCCGGTTTGCCTAATAGAGTAGGTATATGCGGATAATAGAATCACACGTTCTGTCGTCGATAATTTAAATAATTTCGCCTATCTCTAAGAACTTTAAAGTGCTCGACAAGAAGCCGCCGAGCCCTATAGATTCTCGTAGCCCTGCCCTTACGACTGCCTAAATCTTAGCCGAATATAGCAGGTATAGAGGCAGAAAGCAGGGGGGCTAAAAACGGGAGAGTTAAGGAAAGAGAAGAGGAAGAGTAAGGCCGACACGCAGAATAAAAGACTTCCGAACATACGCTAATACGAGAAACCCACTTATTCGAAAAGCGCTGATTTACAAGGGCTTCAGTTAGCGTCAACTCCATAATACAATGGCGAGGAAGCAGGGCCTAAGGCACAGGGTGGATACACAAAGTGGTAGGCAAGGTAGTTACTCAATGCAGTTTAGTCTTAAGGCAGGGGTTTCAATGATTCTTCACACCTACTGTATACTAATGGAATAGAAGAGAGGGAACGGTGTACGACGCGACGATAGGGGCTCATACTAATTTGGTGGGCATTGGTCTGGGCACGCGATTCAAAGCCCGACTCTCAATTGCCGCATTTCGCCTCCTTATATGCAAGCCCCCTGTGAGCTGTACTGATGATAAGAAGCAGCTCGCCTTCCCGCGAGTCAGACCAGATCTCTCTACGTAACCGGCATACTCACGTGCCGGAGACAACCAAGGCACAGCGTAACTACATCACCCCACCGAAGCTTTTCCACTCGAGCCTGTAGGACTCTGCAATATATTTCTTGCTCTTGCATCATGAAGCGTAGGTCGCGCCACCACTGCATCAGTTCCGACCAGACTTTGCTGACGCTATGTGCAGTCCCAATTTCAGCAGTCGCAATCTTGCTTGTGGTCATTCCCTCTTCGATGGGACATGTGATTCAGGAGCGTTCCGAAAATCTTCTTGCGCATGGCGGTCCAGAGCTTGAGCCGCGCGCAGCTGAAGACCCTTCCTTTACCGGATGGAAAGGTGAGTTCAGTACTACGACAAGCGTTGCTCTCATTCTGGGCTTACCCACATCCGCAGGATTCACTCATCGTTGGTCCAAACGCAAATCTAGATTTGGCTGGTGCATGGCGTTTGGAGCGAGCCTTGGTGCATGCTGGCATTGTGAAAAGTGCTGCAACTGTGGCTGCTGTTAGAAAAGAATGTGCAAGGGATTCGTCTTTGTTTTTCACAGTCGGGTTGGTCTCTTGCCGGCTCATGCTGGAGTCGCTACCTGTTTACCACAGACAATTGTTGTCGAGGTCCGGGAGAACACTCGTCAGCATCTACTATTCGTCTCTGGTGCTAGGAAATGTTCGAACTGTTGCAGCCTATTCCGCCTACAGCCCAGCGGCGTGAAGTTTCAACGTCGCTCCTCTCTCTTATCCTGTGTTGGCCTTTCTTTGCTTGTGTTCCTGCACTGTAGAGAAACAAGGGACGATTTTCTGGCCCAGGAACCACGTCGCCAGACATTTGGGCGGTTAGCGCTAGTAATGATGCAAAGCGACGCTCACAGGCTCTACAGGTCGCCGCGCCAAACGCCGTCTCGGGTCACGGCACCGCTCAGCGTGACTGCCCCCTGCCCTCACTCGATATCTATCATCCTCTCGCTACCCTTCCCAACTGCCCGTGGTTGCTCGAGCTACCAGCGACCTTCTCGCCCGTCCCACTCCACTCTGCTCGGTCACTTCTGCAGGCTTCACTTGAACCACACAATCCACGCGATTCTAGGCTGCATTCACTTTGTGCCGGATCCGGTGCATCATCGCCTACCGCCCGGCATTCAACCTTTAACCTTGCTGGCTAACATTACCGCTTTCACTTAACACCTGGAGGCGTTCTGCTCTTCCGAGTCTGTTCTTCCACCACTTTCATCCACCCTCGCCCCGCATCTAGGACAGCATCGCACCAGGTCCCGAGAGCCGCCTCCAGCGTCGCCTCCGCACCGCTGACGACAGCGCATCACAGCCACCACCATGGCGGCAGAACGAGCACTGATGAACGAGTATAAGTCCCTCTCGAAGGAGACCTGGACGGACATCTCGCTGATCAACGACAACATCTTCGAGTGGTCGGTGGCGCTGATCGTGCTGAACCCCGACTCCATCTACTACGGCGGCTACTACAAGGCGAAGATGACCTTCCCCAAAAATTACCCCTATGAGCCGCCGACGTTCACCTTCACCCGTCCCCTGTGGCATCCCAACGTCTACACCGACGGCCGTCTCTGCATCTCCATCCTCCACCAGCCGGGCGAGGATCTCATGAGCGGGGAGGATGCGGGTGAGCGGTGGTCGCCAGTACAGCGGGTGGAGAGCGTCCTCATATCCGTTCTGTCGTTGCTGGATGACGCGGAGTGCAGCTCACCCGCCAACGTGGACGCCGGTGTGCAGCTGAGGAACGATGCCGAGGGGTACAAGAAGCGTGTTGCAGAGGATCGTGAGAAGAGCAAGCAGGACATCCCACCAGGATACGAAATGCCAACTCACGAGACCGCATTCAAGAAGGAGGAGAAGATTGTCGACATGAGCTGGAGCGACAGTGAGGTGGAAGACGATTTCGACGACAGCGATGACGATGAGGAGATGTTTGACGAGAACGAGGGTAAGGATACCGGCACCACATGTATCTTACTTGTGACGTGAGCTAACCGCGTTCGATGAGCTTTAGGCACGGACGAAGAAGACGACGAGGAGTAATCTCTCCTTCGGATTCTTTGCCTGTTCTCCATGGGGATGGCTGCGTGCCATGATATGTGCTATGCAGCACTACGAGCAATGACAGGCACACGAACGGCATATATCGATTTGGGCATGATTTCAGCGAGGAGTTTGGGCGCGGTGTTCCGCGGCACGTAAAGCGCACGCATACTACTTTTCCACGTGGAGAGGCACGTTCCGCATAGTACATACAGCAGACAGCGGTGGCATCGACCGCAGCTATGACTATCGCTCCAGTGCAATTGAAGGGCGTTGGCCTGATTTAAATACCAATTTTGCCGCGTTCCGCGGTGAGCATCTGAAGCAGTCCAGGATCGTGCAGCAACGCTTCAGTTCGAGCTGCAGCTCTACCAGCGCGACTTGCAGCTGCCGTGCTTGCTACGCGCGCCCGCCCAAACATGACTCCAAGCTGTCGAACGAACGCAATAGCACTCATATCCCCAATTGCTTGCTGATTTCCCCGCTCGCCCACTGCGCCTTGTCCATGAGAACAGCGTCTCGCGTCCGAAACAACCGTCGCTAGTGACGCAATCGCGCAGCGGAACGACCCCGAATGCTCGTGAAAGCTGCGGCGTTCGCGAGCAAATGGCGTCCAAAGAACCCGCCAAACGCAAGCGTGTTATCACCTACGGCAAGAAGCCTCGTCGCCGTCTGCACTTTCAGTCCATCGACCTTCCATCCGAATTGCTGGCAGATCCCCTGGGGCAGCCGTGCAACCCCGATGAACTGAAGAACATGTCATTCGTACCTTCAAACTATCAACCAGAACCACTGCGGCCGAGCAGCCAGAAGGCCGCAACCATGACCGTGGAGCCGAGCGATGAGCAGATCCAGACCCTGATCGATTTCACTGGTACTGATGCGGGAACGGCCAAAAGATTCTTGAGAGTGCGTCTTCCTCGGGCACGCGCTGCATAGCTTCGACTGCGGACTCGCATTGATGCTGACAGGTTGTCTCCAAATTAGGTCAAGCAATGCAACGTCGAGACTGCCGTCCATGCGATCCTCGAAGGAGAAGATATCGTGAAGCTCGAGCAAGGCATATCATGGGACCCGAATCTCATGACGGCTGATCGCGATGGCAATAACAACCTCCATCCTCTCGGTGCTTCCGCTGCGCCCACGCGAGGCAACTCGCCTGCCCCAAGTCTCAAAGACTCTGCTCCAACCAGCAACGAACAAGAAGATGCCCAGATGGCCCAAGCTCTTGCTCAGTCGCAGGACATGTTTGGGCCATATGATGGTTGGTCGCAGGAAACAGGCACCGTTGGGAAAGATGGCACAGAGCTCAGGAAAATTGGACCATCGACCCAGAAAGAATACGAGGAGGCGCGCTGGGGCATGGTGTTGCATGACGCGAATGAGCTGGTTCCGGACGTGCCTCTCGAGGAGCGAGTGCAGCAGATAGGCGACGATGCCCCTCGCTTTCTGAAGCACGCCCCGGACGGGCACTACATGCCGAATTTCCTTACCATCAGCCACAACATACCTGTAGTCAGAGAGGCTTTTCTTCTGGCTGGCCAAGGCATCACGGACTACGGGTATGCATCGGACTGGTGGAAAGGCGCCACCATACCCAAACCGAGAATTGTCCAGACGGACAGTGAGGCTTCTGCAGATGACGCTGCTGAGGCCGCGAATGAATTTGTGGCTGAATTGCACAGACTCACGGCCTTTCTGGAGTGCGGTGCGAGAGTCTATGCAAACTCCGGCGGGTTGTCGAAGACGGACGTCATGAAAGCGTGCCCTACGGCTATTAACCCATTGCAACATTTCTTGAACAGCTACAGTGAGGTTGCCGGCGCGAGATGCGGCAACGAAGCTGGACAAATCGCCGAGCTGTTCTGCTCGCGTGCTGCCGCCATTGGAACATCAGAAGTAAAGGAGACGACTAACGTGCTCTCCCTGGCGGCCAACTGCGCAGACGACGTGCCCGAAGATGCCAAGCCAGACCTCGTCGAGTGCTTAGACAGATTGGTGTGGAGCACAGACTCCGACGATCCTGAGCCGCAGCAGTACTATCTGCGACAGTTTGGAAAAGTTCTGGTAATGAGACTCGAACAGGAGAACAGATCAGCTTCGCACCTCAACATTCGCGTCCCTGCGACTTTGATCATGGACAAGTATGCTGAAGAGAACATCGAGGCGACTGGCCCTTTGAGGCAGCAGCTTGTCCGCTCTAAGAGGCGCATCAAGAAGATCACGGACGTGGAGCAAAAGCTGAAGTACTGGACCAAGGACGACAAGCAGATGGATGCGTCGCAACTTCTGAGGCACACACTTGGCCACTTCTCGGGGCAGAATCGCAGAGATGTTGATCAAGCCGACAAGACAAATACAGCCTCATTGTCGACCAATCAGCCCGAGGGACACGCTGAAACTGCGCGACAGCTCGAAGCGGTGATGGCTAACATTGATGAAAAGCTCAAGTTGCTGGCGGAGGAGAAAGAAAAGGCGAAGAAGGCCATCAGTGATTTGAGCAAGGCCACAATCCCGGGCCTGGAAGCACAAGAGAGGCAGTATCGTTACACCCTTCGTGGAGTCGCAACGAAACCTCACATCACCTACTTACTCCGGCCCAAAAACGAAAAGGACGAGCAGCCTGAGAACGCGGAGCACAACGAGCACGCTGGGCAACCCACCACTATGGTTGACGGCACAATTAATGACGATGAAACTACCACGCCGCCGGGCTTCCAATGGTGGCGCATTGACTACGAGGTCACAGGACAGAATGCGAAGCTTACTCGATCGAAAGCAGACGACTTTGATGTTATCCGTGCTGTAGAGCTGGAGCATAATTCTGCCCTTCTGGTGTATGCCAGCGACGATGCTGTGGAAGATATCGATATCAGTGATCTCCCTCCACCGCTTCTAGAGTTCATACGGCAGGACAACGAGCAGCTCTCTTCTGATATCGAGGCCAGCAAGAGAAATCCCCCACCTCCCTATCCAGTCAGTCACGTTACTTCCCCCTACCCTCGTCTTGAATTTACTGACAGCAACAGGGCGACCAAGGTGGCTTATCTGATCTTGTCCGCGCATCAGTCGAAGCTGGCGACCACGATGATGACGCGGATAGCACGAAGGCGCAGTATGACGGCGCTGATTATGAGTCAACGAATGATGACATGCCTCGTATGGCAACCGCGCGATGGATTAATGACAACGCAGGGGATCGCGACCCATCACCCGTGGATATCCACTTGCCTCCTGAGAACAACACCCTTCCAAGTGGTGCAAACCATATTACTCAGCACGATGTGGCGAGTGAGAGCCGGGAGGTGGAAATGATTGAGAGAAAGGGTTCGTCAAGTCTTTTGACAAATCGAGCTGACCAGAGCGCAGTCAGTGTCGAACATAGTGAAGACGTGGGCATGAGTGGCACGGGAGAGTCTCAGGATGTCGGTATTGGTGGAGCCCCGACCCATGCAAAGGCGGATGAGCTATTGGATCACTGAATGATGCATGATGCGATTTCAATGCATAGCAATAATGGGCATGGTACTTTACTCATTGCATAGCGATCGGGCGTCGCATGTCCTCGCATACTCAATGAGAAACAACTCATTTATTCAGCCCCACTCTCTCAGCGGTTCGCAGGTTATGCTACTACGTATCGAGCCGGCCCTGCTGAGGAATAGGCAAAGATCAGGCGAATATAGAGAATATTTTTTTGCACCGTCTTCATGGCACCTGTCCGAGACCTGCCACGCCTGCTTGTTCAAGGCCAGTTACAGTTGACCCCACTGCGGATCTGCGGGTGTGACTTCCGCATATATTGACCTTCGAAATCTTCTGGAGACAAGACAGCAGAGAGTGCGCATGCACGAAGAGCCGACGCGCGACTGACACGCGCGATCATCTTGTCCGGAGAAAGTCTCCCGGCCACTTGGATCGTGGGAGCAAGACAAGAAGCTCGAATGGGGCTCTACAGCAAACGCCAAGATGACCAACCAATCTCATCCACGCCACTTGCCACGATTTTCTGGCGGAAGACAGGCGTGATTCCGCCTAGCATCGTGCATACGGAACCATTCGAGCTGAGTCCGGAGCCAAGTCGATTCACAATGCGTTTTCCCAAAGAAGCATATTTTGTCCATCACTTGTCACCATCATTCAACATGTGCAGAGCCGACTGGAACTTTACCATTGCAACAGTGCCTGAGGACAATGACGCTGGGGACAAGTACGAACGATGGCATAGCTCTCGAGGTGTCTTGAGCCTACGGCTTTCATCGGCAGTCATCGCGGGCTTCTTCACATTGGCCAACCCCTTGTCGGAGAGCACTTGCACGACAGGCACTCGCGGTATCAAAGTCTTCATTTTTGCTTGAAACATCAAAGCTCCTCCGACGCGAGACATTCGCAACGCATTCCAGTCGCTCTCCACAATCCGCAGAAGCTGAGTTTCGCATGGTGCGTGCATGACCCAGACAACAGCTACCTACATAGGCCGAAGCCCTCGAGGCACCAACATCTCGTAGCGAAACTAGGATCTACTCTGACAGCCTTGTGGCTGCAGTGGAGTGCTATCCCTGAAACTTTCTTCACAGCGCGTATCATGGTAGTCCCTCATGCGATAGTCCAACGCTCACTCTAAGCCAAACGCAATCCTTCACAGGAAGCGATGGATGGGACCCCCTCTGAGCGATCTTGCCAGAAATGGCCCTGCCAGGCCATCTTTCCATTCAGCTGATAGGCGTACCTCCTACGATAGCATAGGCTCTGGCATCCCGTGATTGTTGAACGAACTCTAATGCCTTGACGGTGGAGGGCACCTCGTGGAAACCTGCAATCCTTTGAAAGTGGAGAAGCGTAGAGGTATAACTCAACGGCCCTGGTCTTGATGCCAGTAAGCAGTATTTGTGCTCGACTTCTTCAGACTAAATAACTAGCAACGCCTCGGTTCGTGAATCCAAGGAACTCCAACCGTTATACACCATGCATTCTCCAGTCCACCTCCTCAGCCTGCCTGCAGAAATCCGTTTGATCATTTACTCCTTCGTCTTCACAGACGAGTGGACGTACTTCAATTCGTGCAACCCTACATCGGAACCCTCGCAAATTCAAGATTCCTCGGACCGGCTTTCACCACCACTATTAAGAACATGTCAACGCCTTCGAAACGAAGCCGCAGCAGTCTACTACAGCAACCTACAAGTCCACTTCGACATCACCAACGGCACGATACCACCAGACCTCATAAACTGGCTCAACTCCATCGGCGAACCCCACGCCACACTCCTCCAACACTTCGAAATCCGCTGGGCAAACTACGCCGACATCAGCCTAGACCTCCGACCCAAACCCTCCTGCTCCTCCTCCTCATCAAGAACCACCAAACACCCCACCCCCCCAAACCCCACTCCCCATCCTCCTCAATCCGACACAATCCTCATCCAAACCTACCACCGCCGCCTCTCGGCCCTCCTCCTCCTCCACCAACAACAACAACAACAACAAGCCACAACCTCCAAACCCTCGTCGTACCATACTCATACCCATACCCGCCACCTCTTCATCCCCCTCCTGCAACTCCACCCGACAACAACAAAAAACCCCACGACAAGCTACCAAACGGGTCGGAACCACTTCCTCACCGTCAAAGGCGTGCCCCTCTCCACGGCAATCCTTCCAACCGAATTCTGGGAAATCAACGGCACGGCGGAATTTTGTAGGATTTTGTCCAAGAGTCTTTCGGATTGGTTGGATGGGGATTTTCATCTCATGTCGTCGTCGTCGTCGTCGTTGTCGAAGAAGGGAGGACGACGAGGAGGAGGAGGAGGAGGAGCGTTCAAGAATGTCGAGGGGATTGTGGAGTTTGTGGGTTTGGTGAATGAGCATGCTTCGGCGTTGAGGTGGTTGGGGTTTTGGTGAGGTGGAAGAGACTTGCACAGGGATGGATGCATCGATGGGGGGGTTTCTGTTGCGTGAAAGACTGGCTACCGAGAAGGCATTGCCGCCTCAAATGTCAGAGTCAGTTGTCTCATGTTGATACAATGCATCAGCACGAACATGAGATCAAAGAGAGGAAAGTGGAGAAATGGCACAGGATCGGGTAGAATTTCGCACAAGCAGAGGCTCCCATATTTCTCATTTCAACCATACTAATGGACTGACCGCACTCATTAGAACTAGCAAGCCAGAATAAGCATAGCGCAAAGAGCAATAAAAAGATGCACCAGAGCAAATATAATCCCCAAACGCAGCAAAAAAGCACTCGGACTATCAGCACTTGATTCCTCGCGTCGGCCGTTATCATAGACAATCGTGTGTCCTCCCAAAAACGCCCCAATTCTTTTTCAAAGTTGTGATTGTTGAGAGGCAATGCTCTGTCAATGGCTGATCAAGCCCACAAGGATCAATGCCGTGTGGCAATGTTGTGAAAGGAAGTTATCCAGCAGAAGCTGTTTCCAAAGGATCAAAGCGCTGTCGTCAAGTCGTCAGGCCGTCACATCGTTCTCGTCGTACGTTGCCATACTGGATATGGCACCCACCGAAGGTGTTTCTACCACCTGCTGGTAGCGCTTCGTCCCATAGCTGGGCGTGCTGGGGGGCCCATGGTGGACTTTCGGACTGGACTGCCAGTCGAGCGATCTGGTGCAGCCAATTGCGCAGACTGGCCAATCTTGCCAAAGTCTTGGAAGATATCAATACCCTCTTCGCTACCGTCACTGTGCAGCTCCACGCCGAAAAGATCAGCGACGTCTTTGTTGCTCATGGTCTGGCCCGGCAAATTCTCCGCACCGAGACCAACATCGAGCCATTTCATGTCATCTCCGGTGCCATTGTGGGTGGGCTGATGAGACTGCTTGAGTGGTGATCCACCAAGCTTCGCAGGTGACCGCAGTGAGCAACCTTTGGTGAGAGATGGAGACAGGGAAAAGGAGCTGTTATTTGTTGCTGTCAATGTGAGCGTGCTGTTGCCCTTGGCAGTGCCGGTGATGTCCGCAAGAATGCTGGTGCTTGTGGCGGCACGCACCAGCGACGGACGTCTGTTGGTGCGCTTCTCTGGCGAACCACGGGCCGCGATATCTTCCTGTGGTTGGTCAATGAAGATGTCGAAAGCAGTATTGTTGAAATTGTATGCTGCACTTGGGCTCTCGGCAGCAGGCCGCCATGGTGTCTTGCTCCCCTTGTATGGTGAGATGAATGGGGTGAGCCCGACTGGCCCGTCTTCGCTGAGCGCGAAGGCAGGGCTCCATGTGCTGGTGTCTGGCATTGGGCTGCATGTCTTGGCTGGTGAGCCCAACAATGCACGGACCCGGTTGCGATGGTCTTGCAAGTTAGTGTTCGGCGACGCAGCAGTCGCTGGTCTTGCTGGCCGCTTGAAAAGGACGGCCGGTGTGAGAGGATTGTCGTCTTTGCGCGTAGGCGAAGAGCCGAAGCTGGTCGACAGTCCATGGTAGCGATGCTGATCCTTGGTCGGGCTGTCAAACGACGAGCTGCGGATGCGCGCGATCTCGGCTTCAGCACGGCCTTTCTTAATGCGGTGACTGCGCACTTCGTTCTCCGAGGCCAGCTGGTTGGCGGCGCCTCGAGCAGCGGAGGATTCGATGGAGGACCAATATCCCGAGTCACCAAGACCACCAGCCTTTCGCCGCCGACTGCCGGAACGACTCGAAGGGTGCCGACGAATCTCCACTGGTGGTGTGCCGTTTCGATGTGCGTCAAAGATGGGCGGTGAGGATGCTAGATCTGCTGACGGAGGCGGTGAAGACCGCAGGTGAAGCGGGGGTGGTGGCATAGCCATCGCATCCTCGTCGCGCTCATGGTCCTGCAGAGCAGGATCCGAGGCAGGGATGGTACCATCTGAGCTGAGGTCGGCCTCATCTGGAAATTTGGCCGAGTCGATGTCTTTACTCTCCAGCTTCCTCGACGATGATGTTGGGCCTAAGCTGAAGTTGCCAATGGCAGGAGTGCTGCCTGGTCTGAAGCTGGCAGGGTCGGACGTTGGCGGCATCGACATCGAGTATGGGTAGTCATGCATCTTCCGTATGGGCTGCTTCTTGCCGAGCAAGAACGGGCGCTCCTCGCCAGGCTTGATGACCCAGTAGTTCCCCTTGCCTGGATCGTCCTTGGGGCGCTCTTGCTTGATGAAGTTCTTGTTCAAGCTCAAGTTGTGGCGGATGCTGTTCTGCCAGCCACCTTCGGATTCTCGGTAAAAGGCAAAATTGTCAGAAATCCACTTGTAGATTTGGGCCAGCGTAAGGCGACGATGTTCCGATCGGAGAATGGCCATGCCGATGAGTTCCGCATAGCTATGTGGTGGCTTTGACCCATCATCTGTCACGGTGGGCAGATCCTCTGGGCGCGGTAGTTCGAGAGCAGAGTCATCTTGGTACGTCTTCTGCTTCTTGGCGCCTTGCTGGCTGGGAATGGAGTCGGAGAGACCACGTTTCAGTGGAGCTTGGTAGCCGTAGTCGGCTTCCTGTTGGGGAGGCATAGTCATGTCGCCGAATGACGCGCCCTCGACGGCATTTTCCTCGGTGTGCGCCGAGGGACATTGCGGGAACAGGGCTTTCTCCATCTTTGGTGCGACCTGTTGATACATGGCATAGAACCCGCCGTCTTTGGTGGGCGAGTCTGTTCGGAAGTTCGTCTTTCGTGGAGGAGACAGGCGGAAGTCGATGAGCTGGTGAGAGCTCCTCGGACGCAAGGGGGAACTGTCCTTCTTGGAGGGGGAAGAGCCGGGGCGGCTGTGGGCAGCGGATGGGTTGAGCTGGACGTTGGGCTTGTTGGAAGCGTCGCTGAGGGGACCAAATGCATTGAGCAAGGCGGCCTCTACATCGTTGGTGGAAGAGGGATGGTGGTGTGAATGGGGGTCGGAGTCTTGCCAAACCTCCACTGGCGCGACGGGTTTTTGACGCGTCGCTGCCATCTGAAGGAGACCAGAGGCCGTAGACGACAGCTCTCTATAGTGCTGCAGTGTTTATTGACGCGTCGGGCGCGTGATTTGATCGTTGTAGCGGGTTCCCTGGCGCTGCGAACGGTGAAAGTGCGAGGGGATCGTGGAGCGGGGGCGCGGCGGGCGTAGGCAGGCGCAGCGGCGGACCAGTGGCAGCAATGGGCAGCAGTGGTGAAGAGGGCGGATTCCGGGAAATTTCTGTGCGCGACTCATCAGTTCCCGTCGAGAAGTGGGAAGTTGGAAGCAGCGTTGGGCTGAACGTCGACGCCTGGGATCCAGACAAGCCAAGAGGCCAGGATTCGACGCGCCGACCGTGTTCGCACCGGAGCACGGTTGACGGGAAGCCCGACCAGGACCGAACTTACCTGGGTCAATAGTGTAATCGTCGTCGCCGATCGGATGTGCCAATCGGGCTTGCAGTGATGAGTGCCGGGCGACAAATGGCGAGGCGTCGAGGTGGTGGACTGGTGGTGGTGGTGGTGGTGCAGTCAGTCCGTCAGTCCGTCAGTCCGTCAGTAGTGAGGTTTTGAGGTTAGTCGTGGAGGGGGAGCTCAATGGGTGAGGAGCGTCGTCGAGCTGTGATGAGAGAGACACGGAAGGCGCGAGGCGAGGCGGGGCACGTGAACACACACAAAAAGAGAGCAAGGGCGATGTCACAGGCGGCATGCGCGACGCTGATTCGCCTCGGCCGCGCAAGGAAGCTGCTGGGCGGCTCGAAGGGGTTGAGGCAGGTCCCGATCTCTCTCTGTCGCGAAACTGGTGCGCTGCTGGCGAATCAACTCTGCTTTCTGCATCCGTCACCTGCTTTCGCGACTCTTCAGGCGATATGAGAGAGTCGTGCTGATACAGTATTATTGTCCTGATCTCAATCACCAGAATAGAAGGCGCGCATCCGTGTGGCTTGTTTCACTGCCGTCGCACCTTCCTGCTCCAGATTGTGCGTCATCCTTGCAAGGCGCGGTGGGGCGCAAACGCGAACCTGTCGCGCTTCCCCCAGCGTCATGTGATGATCGCCCGCGCTCAACTCCCATCTCCATGCACAAAACGAGTTCGCCAGCTGCAGCAAACCTCATCTCTCCACACTGCTCGCGTCTCTTGATAGCATCCAATCACTGCAACGTGCCAACATGGAACCGCCCGTTAACGCCGGAAATCACGCAAGCAGAACGCAATACCCGAAAGGGGCGTACAGATCTGTCCAACCACGCAACGGCGGTAATCGTGCACATGTCGTACAAGCTCTAACTAGGACCTGGTCTCGCAGCTTGTCACGAATTCCGCCAAGCGAGGACGCAAGACACAGAGCAGCACAAATGTCATGCCGTCGAAACCACATTCCAGCGATCAGGCCCAGTAGCCGCAGATATGCGTCCTCTGAGAAGAGTCTGACCGATGCGCTACGGGCGAAATTGAACCACAAACGGTAGGTGGCAAAATGACGAACACTAGCGAAGAAACGCTCGAGAACAACGTGTCAGAAAAGGGGAAGAATCCTCCTCATACGCGCAATCCAGAAGAAGCGGTGTAACAATAATGTCGTGAACGCCATCAACGTTTATGACGCTGCTGCCGTGGAGGAGTTCAAGCCGGCTAGTTCTGCCCTCAGACTACCAACCTTCTCCGGCGAGCCAACACCGCGAGCTGGCAATTCGTGTCCTGGTCCTGGAGCCTGCGCCGGAGCTAGATTGCTCACTCCTGGCTCAGCTTGAGCTGCTTGCCTTGGGTCCAGCTCTTCTCATCGACTCGCAACTGATCCACGAAAATGAAAAATCCTAAATGGTGTACATTGTATGATGAGTTGCGGACGAGGCCGAAATGGTGTACATTGTATGATAAGCCATGCCATCCCGCTCCTCTACAAGTGCACAGAACGGGCATAAACGAAAAGCCCCCCCAAAAAAGAACCAAAAAACAGTAAGACCTCCCACTCACTTCCCCCCCTCTCTCTCTCTCTCTATTCTCTGCTCTCTACTTACCACCTGATTCCTGTGAGCCAGCAATGTAATTCTCATCTCATCTCATCCCATCTCTCACCGATTTTCATAATCATCTTAACCTCTCCTCCATCATCTATCACCTTCGAGAGAAAAAAGAAAAATGCCATCATCATCATCGTCATCATCATCATCATCATCATCGACAACAACAAACGAAGCGAGCAAGCAAGCAAGCAAGCAAGCAAGCAAACAAGCAAACACAGCATCCATCCTACCTAGTTCCAAAAAAAAAACGACCCAAATCGAAATATCAACATACATATATGTAGAAGAAGAGAAAGAGAAACTGAAGAGAGCGAGAGAGAGAGAGAGAGAGAGAGAGAGTGAGTGAGCAAGAGAGAACTACTGTCGTCTTCATCTTCATCTTCGTCGTCGTTTCTGCGCTCTCGCTCCCTATCTCCTACCCTCACACCCACGCCCACACCCACACCCATTCAAATGCCAGCCAGTATGCCCAAGTCCATTACCTGCTCCTCAGAGAGAGAAAAAAACGCCAAAAGCGTCATCTCCAAAAATATGGTAAAATTACAAGACAAGACGCTCCTTCCTGCCCATCTACGCCGAAACTTTTTTCTCTCTACTACACCTCTCCATCCACCACAGCAAGTCTCTGTTTGACCGTCTTGGCCTTTTTGCTCGTTCCCTTTCGCTTCTTCGCGGGCGGCTCGTCGCCAATCGGCGTCGCAGCTCCCGAAGGTTCGTGACTCGGGCCATCGTCGAATTTGCCTTCGCCTGGTGGAAATGGTCAGTACATGCCGCATAGAAAAAATACCCAGGATATTGCTCACCTTCGTGATACATGTCGTCCATCGACACCTCCTTGCCCTTCTTCGCGTTCTTGCGCTTTCGCTTCCCGCCAGACTTGGCCTCTTCATCGGCGAGCTCAGCTTCACGGCGCTCGATCTGCTCGGCTTCGTCATCATCGGCGAGCCACATGGCCATTTCCTTGCTGCGACTCGTTTCTTTCGGACGATTGGTGAAGTCGACTCCGGTGCCAGCTTGACCAGTAATGACAACACGCTGCACTTCTTCCTTTTGCAATGCACGCTTTCGGATACGTTCTTCGATCGTGTTACGCGTGATCAGTCGGTATACTGTGACCTGTCTGGTCTGACCAAGACGATGAGCACGGTCCATGGCTTGCGAATCGATTGTAGGATTCCAATCAGAGTCGTAGAAAATGACGGTATCTGCCGCGACCAGGTTGATACCGAGACCACCTGCACGAGTCGAGAGCAAAAAGATGAAAATGCTAGGATCCGATTGGAATGCGGCGACGGTATCACGACGATCTTCAAGTTTGGTCGAACCGTCCAATCGACAGTACTTGTAGTTGCGATAGGTCAGGTACTCCTCCATCAAGTCAATCATGCGCGTCATCTGGAAGTAGAGTAGCACGCGATGACCGCCTGCCTTGAGTTGACGCAGCAATTGGTCCAATTTGGCGAGCTTGCCAGAGTCCGTGACGAAACGGCGCATTGACGGAACTTGAATCTTCGTATATCGCTGTTTCTCATTCTCAGGGCGTGGCAGCAGGTTGGTGACCGGATATTTGGAGGGAGGCAGCCTCGACTGCAGCAGCGCTCGCTCGGTCTCGTGCGCGATTGGGTACAGTGCACGCCGCGTGGGCACATGGAAGTATGCCGTTTCCTGCTCAACGAGCGCATTTTGGGATGGGCAGACCATTTCAATCGGCGGAGCGTTGACTTTGGGCAAGTAGCAAGGCTCAATGACGCTGTATCCCTTCTCTTGGCTGGCGAATTGCGATATGTTCAAGAGCTGGTTGAGGTAACCCTCATTCGTTGCCTTGGTCAAGGAACGTGGATCATTCCGCTTGACGATGTTGAGCATATCGTGTACGGGAGTCCATCCATTGTTCTCCTTGTCTTCGTCATCGCTGTCGTCGTACGCGACTCGAAGCCTATCGGTGCTGCTTTCATTCTTGGCGAGTTCGACGACTCGATCGATTAGTGAACGCCGAGCGGTCGAAGCGATGTCAGTGGCACTCTGGTCGGTAAAGCGTAGCCATGAAAAACCGTTTGATCCCTTTTGATTCCCCCGAATGTGCTGCTCGTTCCAGATACTGAGCTCATTTGACAACCACTTGTTTCTCCAGCCTGCTTGCGGATTGTCGGGTCCAGCGAGGTCGAGTCTTCCGGGCCCGTCAGCCAAAAAGCCCGGCAGCCAGTATTCGATCATGTTGCGCACGCTGTATGCTACGTTGACGTTGTTTCCCTCGCGCATGAACGAAGCTGTCTCGGCGTAGTAGGACATGGCGAGTGGACTGACAGTGTCTGCACGCTCGAAAAGATCTGGGTGGTTGCAAACTTTTCGGAATTGCATGACCAGGTTCATCAATGTGGCAGTGTCCTGGTCATCGCCCCCAGCTGCTCTCTCGATCAAGTCCATCAGACTGATCTTGTTGCGCAGATTAGTGTAGTAGGCGCGTTGTCGGTAGGTAAGATCGCAGAAGACGTCCTCCTCAATCTTGTCGCCAAGCTCTTTCTGGACATGTTTCTTGATACGACGAAGCATGAATGGCTTGAGAATCATGTGCAAACGCTTGAGCTGGTCCTCGTTAAGCTTGGAATTGGACTGGGCGTGGCTCTCAATGTCCTTTGAGAACCACTCGGAGAACTCGTCGTGGTTGTCGAATAGCGAAGGCATGATGAAGTGCAGCAATGCCCACAATTCCTGCATATTGTTCTGAATCGGCGTACCCGTAAGCAACAGACGGTTACGGCAGTGGAAGTTGAGGAGCGACTTCCATCGAGAGGACTGCGAGGACTTGATGGCTTGAGCCTCATCCAGAATCATGTATTGCCACTTCACCTTCTGGAAGTAGGCTGTATCTTGCACCACCAATTGGTAGGAAGTGACAAGTACATGGAAGGGACTGTCGCGGGTGTAGGTGATGTGCTTGCGATCCCAGAACTTCCGCAGGACTTTGCGGTCTCGCGCGGATCCCCAGTATGGCAACACCTTCAGCGTCGGTACAAACTTCGCAATTTCCTGCTGCCAGTTGTGCAGTGTACTTGCTGGCGCAATGACGAGGAACGGTCCCCAAATATCATGTGTCTCCGCCAAGTATGCCATGACAGAAATGGACTGTACCGTCTTTCCCAGACCCATCTCGTCGGCAAGAATTCCGTTGATGCCCTGTTCGTACAAATTGGCCAGCCAGTTGAGACCCTTGAGCTGGTATTCTTTGAGCTGACAGGACAACATCTTTGGTTGCGACACGTCCATGGTCTGCAACGAGGTCGGGTTCTGGAAGTTCATTTCCCCTTCATCAAAGTTCGCTTGCGCAGCTGCGAGATCTTGACCATCTTCATCGTCAGACTTCTCCGGCTTGTTGAAGGCGCGTGCCTTGTCTTGCGCCTCCTTGAGCGCATTTCGAGCGTTGGCCATGGCCGCTTGCTGCAGTGCAGTCTCATCCTCGGCATCAAAGTCCAACTCGTCGAAGTCGGTGACTTTCTGTCCCGGATTGGCGACGGAATCGGGGAGGTCAACAACATGCTTGGCATTGGAATCATCCTCGATCTTCTTGTCGCGCGCCGCTACACCCTCGCCATCGTCTTCATAGTCGTCGGTCCGTACCTTCTTGCGAATGAAATGCGAGTACAGCTCCGTCTGTGAGATCAGGAAGTTGAGCTTGCGTTTCTGCCGGTTGGCTTCACGCTCTGCCTCTTGCTTCTTCGCCTTGTCGAGCTCCTGCCGCTCAGCAACCTTCCGGCCCTCACGCTCGTCGCGCTCGTTCCTCTTCCAGAAGCCAAGCATTTCTCGCATGGCGCGTTTGGCACGAGCTGCAACATCCTTCTGGCTCTTGTTCGTCTTGAGTTGCCATCGCCTGGCTTCCTTGGCAGCGAGTTGTGCGGTCTTGCGTGCATTTGATTGCTTGGTGTCGAGACTGTTGTTCTTGATGCGAACGACCTTGGGGATGTTCTTGGCGATATCACCTTTCGTGATCTGCTCATAAATTTGGATGTAGCCTTTGCTGTCGAACTTGGCCATGCCCGTGAGACCCGCAGTCGGCTGGATGTCAAACACGGCCGGGGTAGCTTCGCTCAGTGGCTCCGAGTCCTCTCGTGCGGCAGCTCTACGCTCTGCCAGACGTTCGGCGTAAGCAGCGAGGCGCTCCTCTTCTTTGGGCGCAATCAGCGGCAAATCTTGGCCCTGGTCGATGAATGCCTGAGCCATGCGAGCGTTCTCCTTCTCCGCGAGTTTCTGTTCCTTCGACTTCCTCGCTCGGCCACCGCCACCACGTCCGCCGCGTCCACGCCCTCGTCCGGTGGAGAACTCTGGAGTCCCTTCATCGCCCGGACCATTCTGGCCTGACGTGTAGAACGAGGTCATGAGCCCACCATCCAAGTTGACTTCTCGTTCGCGTCGTCCGAGGGCACCTGCAGTGTGAGGTGATTCATTGCGCAAGTACGACTCTCTCGAGGGTGTGATGCCCTGCAGTCTACTCTGGGTGTCCCGAATTTTCTTGTCATAGCGCTGAATCTCTTTTTCGATCTTCATGCGTTCTTCTGGGTCCTGCACCGATGCCAGCGCGAGCTCCGCTTCCTCTTTCTTGAGCTGCTCGTCGGCAATGGCCTTCTCCCGGCGTCGCTTTCGCTGTTGATCCTTCTTGCGCTCCTTGTCTTCTTCAATCTCACGAAGCTTGACTTCTTCAGCGACCTCGGCCTCGTACTGATCGATGAAGACGGTGCGATCCGATTCGGAGGCGGCATTGAAATGATCGTGATAGCTCAGCATGTTCTTCAGCCGCCGTCGCTTTCTCTTCTGCACCTCATCGAATTCCTTCTCCAGCGCTCTCTTGTGGGTGCGCTGGTGCCATTCTTGCTTCGAAGTCTCCAATCCTGGAACATCTTCGCTCTCCAAATCCGAAAGGTCCCGCTCTTCGATCTCTCGATAGGCGAGTTCTGTATCTCGAATCGTCAGGCTCGGCGGCCCTGTCAGCTGCGCTATCCCGACGGGAGGTGCGATAGGCGGTTGTGGAGGCCGCGGTGCAGCTGACAGAATCTGCGACGCATCCACATTAGCATCCTTGTTACGCGCAGCCGACTGAGAGACACTTGATGCCCGACTGGCCTTGCGACTCGAAGACTTGGAGGGCGCCGCGTGCTCCGTCGGAGTGGGTGGTTTGCGCGACTTGGGAGGCGCCAGAGGAGCCGCAGGCTCGGGAGCGGCGACGGGGTTGGACAGCAGATTGGCCATGTTCATTGGGTTGTTGGCGCGTTCCGGTTGAGGCGGTGCTGGGGCGGACTCGGTGCTCGTTGTGTGCGAGTGGTGGCCGTTGCCGCGGATGGGATCGTAGGCGGGCGATCGAACATCGCCAGGTGTAGGCGGAAGCGGATGCGGATGAGCGTGTGGTGCTCCCGTCGGTGAAGATTGGTTTGGATGGCGTGTGATGTTGGAGCGTGCATCGGCACCATGGCCATTCACTTGTGACATCAACAGCGGCAGCGGCTCGAGAGGTCGACTTTGCGCAGGTGAACGAGGGTGGTATGGGGTGCTGGTCACGCTGGCGTCTCTATTGCTGGCTCTTTCTTCTCGCGTTGGGTCGTAGTAACTGGACGTTGGCCTGTCCGGCGGAGGCGGAGGGCCCCTGTAGGCGTTGGGGCTCGCGGGCACGGAGCGATAGTGTCCTGGTGAGGGCGGCGGACCGGCGGTATATGAGCTGGATCGATGGCGTTGGTGTTTTTCGGATGGATGGTAGTTGTTGGCATGGGATGCGTATGCGTGGGATGGCGAAGGTTGGCCATTCCGCGCTCCCTCCATGATTGCTGGCTTTTGGCCGTGGCTCTCCGCCGCAGCCGTTGGGCGGTCCTTCGTCTTCTCGGCGCTAGCTTAGAGGCGCGCCATCGAGCAGGCTCAATGGACGGTATGGCAGCTCGGCACGGCGGTGATGAAGCTGGATGCGCCGCTGCGAGAGGTCGGCAGGGCGTTCAGCTCGACAGCGCGGTCGGCCGTCAGTTAGGATGGGCGGACAATCCGCACACACGGGCAGGCGTGGCCCCTTGTCTTAAGCGATGCTTGACGTTCGTTGCTGCCAAGGCGCGTGATGGTGGAGGACGAGGTGGGTGTGCTGGCGGGACGGCGGAAGAGATGGGACGATGGGAGTTGAAGGCAGCAGTGGGCGGCGGGCGCGGTTTCAAGAGTCGGAGTGATGATGGCATGGGGGGATGCGCATCTTTGCTCGCTCGGCTGGTTTGGCGCTGCACGCTGAACTCTACACACACTACGAACTGTACTGGCGATGCTCGTCGGCCAAACGTGTGCCCACGCGAGACGCGACTCTCCTACTGCAATCTTTCTTCTCACACGCGTACAGTGATGCACCCCGACCTTCACTTGGCGTCGACGACGACGGATTCGCGCGTTTGCTGCAAAACGGGCTTGTGTGCTTGCGTCTGTCAGCGGGCGAATGGCGCGCTGCTCGTCCACTGCTCGAAGCCGGTGCTGAGAGCTTTCTCTTTGATGAGACGGGTCCATCGGGACACGGGAATAATGTCGCCAGCCAGCCCCAACTTGGCACCACACCACACCACACCACACCACACCACCATTTCCTGTCCACACCCTCACCTGCCGTCGTGGGGAGTGCGGAAGTTGCCATATCATCACGACGCACTACCGCTTCTCCTACCGCCGAGTTTCTCGCCACGAGTCAAGCTCATCGTGCCGTGTGCGAGCGAGTATCGAGAGTGCCTCATCGCGCAGAGCCCCACACGAAGCAGCAGAGCAAGCTCCATCCGATGCCGCATCGGGTGCTGACATAATCCACCCGTCTTTTTTCAGAGGCGCGACCATCACCCGTTCCCATTACCAGCATCATCATCCACCCCCTTCGTCGCGCATCCACAATGGCGGCAGTTTACAAATCCATGTCCAAATCGAAAGCGAACGGGACACCGAGCGCCACGGAAAATGGCGACGGGAAGCCTAGGAACCGCCAGAGAGTGCTCATCCTCACCTCTAGAGGCGTAACATACCGGTACGACGTCTGCATAATCTCCTCTTCTTCACCAGCTGACTCTCCCTCTAGCCACCGACATCTCCTCAACGATCTCTACGCCCTCCTCCCCCACTCCCGCAAAGACGCCAAACTCGACACGAAATCTCAACTCCACCAACTGAACGAGCTCGCCGATCTGTACAACTGCAACAATGTCCTCTTCTTCGAAGCGCGAAAAGCCAAGGATCTCTACCTGTGGCTATCGAAACCTCCCAACGGACCGACTGTGAAATTCCACTGCCAGAACATCCACACCATGGAGGAACTGAACTTCACCGGGAACTGCTTGAAAGGAAGCAGGCCGATTTTGAGCTTCGACAAACACTTTGATGGCTCAGCACATTGGAAACTCGTCAAAGAGCTGTTGAGCCACACATTCGGCGTCCCCCAGAGTTCGCGAAAAGTGAAGCCCTTCGTGGATCATGTCATGGGTTTCACCATCGCAGACGGCAAAGTCTGGATCCGATGCTACCAGATCTCCGAGACCGAACAAGGAAAGAGCAAAGCTGCCGAGGAAAGCGCCGTGTCAGGTGCCGAGTCGCAAGTGGTCAGCAAGGCCACGGGCAAGGGCGAGACCCACGTCAGTCTGGTAGAAATCGGACCACGCTTCGTGTTGACGCCTATCGTAATTCTGGAGGGCAGTTTCGGCGGGCCAGTCATCTACGAGAATAAGGAATTCGTCAGTCCCAACCAGATCCGATCAGATCTCCGGCGACAAAAGGCCGGACGATACAATAAGCGAGCAGAAGGAGAGCTGGAGAGGAAGGCCAAGAAGCGAGATCTTGGTCTGCGCACAGGCGAGGGACCGAGAGAAGTGGACGATCTGGATAACAATGTGCTCTTTGCGTGAGAGAAGTACCATTGCACAGGCTTTTGTCGAACTTAGCGAGGCGTCGGTAGGTAAAACAGGGGAATATTTGCTTGTGCAGACGGACAAATTGTCGCACATCTTCTTGATAACAAGACAATCTCCTTGGTTCTGGATTCGAGGTTGGCGTTCCTACCATCACAGCGCCGGGATATTCGAACAAGCCGCGAACTAATGCGAAAGAACCCCGTCGCCAATAGTTGCGAGCATTAGCGCAGAGTTCGAGCGAGACAAACAAGCCTCATCTGGAGAGACTGCATGTCTTCTGTCCAAAGATATCAAGGAATAGCAGGAAAATGGACTGCGCTGCTCCCTTCAGCTACCAGAGCTCGAGACGAAAGGCTCACTCGCTTCACTTCAATGTGATGCTCACAGCCAATCTGGATCTTGCGCTCACGATACTACGTCCTTGCCAGAGCCTTGAACGGCATTTTCATACACAAAAAGACACCACCGACTGCATGGCATGAGGAGTGCGGAAGACTTTCTCGTTCCGCAGTCGAATCTGTCTCCGAAAGCCACTGCAATAATCTTTTATCCAGCTCGACGAAAGCACGGCGGCTCGGATTGGAAATTCGCTGTTGATGCGCTGGTCATACAGCTCAGTTCTCCCTCGACACGTGCGTGAAGCATTCCATACAGTGGAAATGCGAAATGAAGAGGTTGGAAGCAATCACCATTGCTCGCTGGATATTAAATACACTTTCAGCATAAGAGCTTCATCGAACTCTCTCTCCTCGCAGGTCTGACTTGACAAAAGCTCTCCATACACCATTCTCTTCTACTTCTAGCAACGGGGGGCCACAACATCTCCGCTCCTCAGGAAAAAAACCATAACAACCACAATTCTCCAATCCAGAAATCTTCCCATCGAATTCGAATCGAAGCACAACACTCCCTCCTTCCTCCACGTATCGACTCATTGCCATTTTTCATTTCCATCTTACACCAACTCTCTCTACGAAACTTTCACAGCAATACAATCCTCAAGGAAAAGAAAGCTAGCGAACAGACTAAAGCAAAGCATGTGAAGCCGCTACTCACATCATCCTTCGCATACACATGCAAGCAAGAATTAGACTCCGCCACATGCGCAAGCTTAATATAAAAGTAAACAGCACCTTCCGCTAACTTTTAGGAAGTATGCGCGAGCGGCGTTTCACAAACTTTCTGCACTGGCTTTTTTCTTTCACTTTTACCGAACGAAAGTCAAGTTGGACTTCACTTCTCTTCATCACCTATACCGTCTACAGCTTTCTGTGGGTGGCTTTTGGGAGCAGGTAGGAAGGCAGCAATCCTCCAAAACATGGTTTGTTTTTGGAGGTTTTCAATTTGAGTGGTAAGAGTGAGTTGGTATGGTCGTCGGCTCTGTTCGTGAGATGAGATGTTCGAATTTTCAGAGTTGTGGTTCTTTGCTCGACGGGTTGCCAAGTAAGTCGGAGATGTAGTGGGAAGGATGAACGAGTCGATATGCAAGCGAGCAAAAGCGTTTGCAGATAGGATAGGATTGGATAGGATTGGATTGGACTGGACAGGACAGGACAGCACGAGCCGTGCCATGTAGGTCACATTAGTCGATCAAGCATTCGATCAATCCACCAACCGAGAAGAACGAAAAAAAAAAGGGGGGGGGGAAACGACCCACCAGAATCCTCCCACGTTCAAGCCCATCCCGCTCCCTTCCCTGCCCCCCCTCTCTCCCTCTCATATTCAACAACACGAATTCCACGCCAGCAAAAGACGAAAAAAAAAAGACGGCCGACATTTTACCTAGACACCAAAACATATCGCCCCCTCAATTCGGACTTCTCGACGCGCGTAACCGAAAAATCAAAAGACGAACCAAGCAAGCAATCTTCTCTTTTTCTTCCTGGAACCAAGTTCCTCTCCTCGTCATGATTCGCAAGAAATCGGACGTCTTGCTACGCCTCCTACTATAACTGTACGAAGAACCACAACAACAACAACAACAACAACAACAACAACAACAACAATGCAGTCTACAAGACAAACAGTAGTGATAGTAAGTAAGTAAGCAAGCAGCAGTAACTTACAACAGAAAAGCGCAAATCGAACTCGATACCTCGATATAATTAATAGACATCGTATCGTACTTGTCTTTCTCTCTCTCTAGTTGGTGGATTTAGTCTCCTGCGATACAACAAAGAATGAACGGTACAACAAATCATAAATAATAAACAATAAACAGCAGCAGCAGCAGCAGTAGCTGCAGCAGTGTATATATACATACAGGTACAGTACAAAGCAAAAAACCAACCAACCCCTTTCCCCAAAGTCACACACACACACACACTCTCTCTCTCTCTCTCTCTCTCTCTCTCTCTCTCTCTCTCCCTCCCTCTCTCTCTCTTTTCTTCCCAAGCAAAACAAAAAAGCAAAAAAGCTTCATGCGAGACAAACCAAACCTAAACCCAACCAAAACCAAAACCAAAACCCAAACCCAAACCCAAACCCAAACCCAACCAAACCAAACCGACTAGTCAAGTAATGCAGCAGCAGCATCATCATCACGCCAGCCAGCAAGCATTATTGCAGCCCATCACAACAAACAGCTTAACTCCCCTACCCCCCCCAACTTTCTTCTCTCCTTTCTTCCCAATTTTTCGAATTGATTTATCTTTTATTTCATTTTCTTTTTCGCAGCAGCAAAACAGACAGACAGACAGACAAACCAAACAAAAAAACAAACAAACCCACAAACAAGTATAATAGATAGATAGATAGGTAGATAGATAGATAGATAGATGGATATTACGAAGAAAGCCGAAATCTGCCAATTCCCTCCTTCTGCTCGTCATCCTCATCCTTATCACCCTCACCTATCCGCCTTACAAGAGACTTCCTAAGAAGACGAAGGAGAAGAAGAAACCAGTTCGGCAAGTTCACATTTCCAGCTTCTAGCTTCCATAATTTCATATTCGGGAGGGAGAAACAACAAGAGGAACGAAGGGATCTAGTGTGTCAAGGAACACGCTTGATGCTTGATGCTTGATGCTTCATACGAACAGAACGAATCCACAACTTCTATGCTGTAATACATCTCATTAATTCCTACTCCTCGCCCAACTTCTCCTCAGACCCCCGTATCCGCAATTGACTCCGCTGCCCCGAAACATCAACATTCCAACCCAACCAAGCAGCGGCAACAACACAACTTCCAAACGTGAGACCGATAATAGCGCGTCCCCTCGCACCTTGCCTAGCTTTCAAATCCTCATTAGGACCCAAGATGGTAACGACATTCTTCAAAACCGCATAGCTCAGACCGCTCCAAGCCGTAGTGCCGGCAACGAGTAATTGGAAGTAAAACATTGCATCCTGTAAATGCTCGGCGTTGGTTCCGATGCTCGACAGCAGGGCAGACTCCTGTGGTCCGGCGGTGATGACGGGGAGCGCAAGCGCAGATCCTATGAGGATCAGTTGCAGAAAAGTGTTGTACTTGGACACTGTCGTGGGATGCACTTCGGCAGAAGGAAGGGAAAAGTCCCAATATCGAAGGAATGTCTTGGGGGCGGGTAGGGAGGCATAGCGATAGTAGAGGGCAGCCAATGCGAGAGATGCATCTCTGCCAAGGATTAGAGTCGCCAGATATACTGTTGCCGCAAAGTCAGTAGTTGCCACGGAAGTTAGAAGTCAACAAGTGTGGGGACGTTCGCGGTTGCCTTACACGGTATGGCGCCTTTGACCGCCAGTGTGACTGTGAGAATGATCATCAGAGCTTTGTCGGCCATGGGGTCCATCACGCTGCCCGCAACGGTTTGGAGCTTCCATTTGCGTGCCATCCAGCCATCGACGAGATCCGTGATGCCCGCGTATGCGAACAAGCCAAGTGCGAGCGCATGGTGATCGTGCAGTAGCAAATACGCAGTGGCTGGCGCAGCCACGAGTCTCGTCACTGTGAGGAAGTTTGGGAGGTTGTAAATGTTCTCGTGGGGTGTCAGTCCGGTCAGCGAAGATCGAACCTTGTCTCGCACGGCTTGCGTGCGTTCCCGCGCAGCTTCGAGACTTCTGGCGATAGGCTGCTTCGGAGTGATGGGCGGGCGACCCTGTGGATCAATCGCATTAGCTCGGATCCTGCCAACATGTTGTGCAGATGATGCGAAGCTGGTCCGGGCAGCCGAATAAGCACGAGCAATAGTCTCGCCGCAGTGTGCATAAGCGCGAGTCGTGCACCTCCGGGGCAAGCAAGGTCCAGGCGCAGAGCATTCTGGAAGCAGTCAAGTTGCGAGACACGAGGACCTGCAGAAGAGGAATTGGTTGCTTCATCCACGGATGCTTCAGTGGAACGCGGTCCAAGCGCACTTGCCGACTTGGACGAGTGCTGTGTGCCAAACGCCACACGCCTCAGATCTGCGGACGTGGATGGCCCAGGCGGGGCGAGGCGGTGCTCGGCCGCGCACTTCATCATCACAGCGTCTCCTTGTGATATCGTGTCCCAAGAACTGCGCTGGCGGCTGACTCCGAAAGGGAAGCGTTGAAGGGCCGGTGATGATCCGTATCGCGATGCTGCTTCTGCTGCTGGCCAGGAGTCCGATTGTGGCGAAGAGCGCGTTTGTTGCACTGAGACACTTGGCGGAGCGAGCAATGTGTGCGGGTCCAGATGCGATAGTCACAGCAAAGGCGAGACGAGGAGCGCGACTTACATTACTCGCCCGGTCGCTTTGGGCTTGGCGAGGCGATGGCGGCAGCGTAGCCTTGTCGTTCTCCGAATATGGACGTCGTTGTGAGTGCAGAGCAGCAAACGTGGAAGGACTACCTGGGAGTGTCAGAACACCTCGTCCGCTCGATAGAGTCCGCAGACGGCAGACGGCGTGTACCGGCAGAGGTCAACCCATGAAGAGCAATGCGATGGTGTCATTACACGGCGCGCTGAGCTTCTCGCGTTGACGCATCGGCCTTGGTGGTAGTGTTGGTGACGCGAAGTCGCAGGTGCAATGGCGGCCACCGGTGATGCGATGGTGCAGATGCTCACATGATGCGGCAGGGTGTGGAGGCGTTGGGAGAGCACCTTTGCCATTATTGCTCCAATCCATGTCCTGGAGGTGAAGATGTGTTGTTGATGCAGAAGGGAATTCCAAGGCATCCACACGGAACCGGAAACTAATCCTGGCAAGCTCGACGGGCTGGTTATCCGAAGTAGCCGATCCTCAGTACCCGCGATCTTGGTGTTCATGCTACTGACGGGGCCGCGGCCAAGACCCGAATTCTCGTCGATGCATCATCGCAGTCCACTAGTGGCCCAGAGTGATCGATGGCGCTTGTGTTTGGGCAGCGAAGCGCGACCTTTGGCGTGGTATTGCAACGAGCATCGCAGATCTAGTTGCTCCCTTGTCGTGATCTGCAAGCAGGGATACACGCAGCTTCTTGGCCAAGCCATTTTTCAGACTTCCCGAGCGATGCAGGTAAGCGAAAGACTGATCCTATATGTTGAATGAGATGGAGAAACGTCGCCACTAGCTGTGAAACGTTGTCTTGCTTGCTTTTCTTATAGCCAGCATTATTACAGGCAGTCAGAAAGTAACCAAGCTGACGGTGCGGCTTGATGCAGGTACGAAAGGCTCGTACGGAGGACGCGTTGCGCGATGAGCGCTCTCGCCCACGGATCGCTACGGTTGTCAACGCTCAATTATCGTGAGATGCAAGGGTAGGCGCCATTTGAGAGAATTTGTTGTATTCCACACTGTCGTCCAATGCGCTATTACTGCTGTGTCTTCAAGCATCCATAACAATAGTCGTGCCACGATGCATGTGACCATGGCGGCCGAAGACTGCGCAATCTCCCCGTGGGGATAATATTACAAGTGCATCCAAACATTCGCGTTTTGTTCACCGGCCAACTCGTATCTCATCACAACTCTTTTCGTCTCCGATAGCCCCTCCGCCCCCCCCCCGTGTCGGTGGATCATCCCCCATGAGGCTCAAACCTGGGGGCCACTTGCATTTCTCCGTCAATCCGTATTACAATCCAGCTTCAAGCAACCCGCTTCGTGATGCACTGCATATTCAGGGCTCATTCCATGGCGACAGTCGTTGCAGGGTCAATCGGGATGCTGATTGCTGCTCGGATCGAGCACACGCCACAATTGGCGAATAGACCAAATCAAATTCCAGTACCTTTTCTCGGTCCTCACGATGGATAGGGTCCAGCTACTTGTCCGGACGTGGCAGATGATCCATAGCTATAGCTGGATCCGTTGTGTGAAGGTGGCGGATAGCTGGAAGTGTTGCTGATGCCCAAGCCGTTCATGTCACTGCCGGGATGCGCGGATCCCGATGTTGCATACGCCGACGTACGATAGGGGTTGTGCATTTGCGCACCATGGTCCGTTCCGATCGAAGTGGCTGGAGTGCCTGGGTGAGCAGACTGCGGGCTCTTGGCCGAGGGGTGTGGTGATTGACTGATGGCACTTTGCGGAGCGCTCTGGACACCGTAGCTCTGGGTGGGCGAGCGGACCGCATACGGTTGCGACGCCGGGTTTCCATACAGCTGCGATGAAGGTCCGTTTGTCGATGGACTGTTGGCATACGATGAGCGGCCGTTGTACGTGGACGATGCAGGTTGTCCCGGTGCTTGGTACGAGGACTGCATCATGCCACTAGGATTCGAATGAGACCCATTTCTCTGCATGCCGGGGTAGGATTGAGTGTATTGGCTCCCATACGGCATCCCTTGCGTCGTGGGCTGTTGACTCTCCGCCTTCACAGCAGACCCATTCGATTGATCGGGGGCCTTGTAGTAGCCGCCGTAGCTCTGACTGCCGTATTGATTGCCATACGGCAGCGGAGGGGCGGAGGCTTGTTGTGGAGGCCACGATGCACCGCTGACTGCGCCATACATGCTCGGGGCTGTAGATGCGGCCATGCCGTACATTGCTGGATATTGACGACCAAAGTACTGGCCCGGGGCCACACCGTACCCTCCCACGGAAGAATACATCATTTGTGGGTGTGCGTTCATGTGGCCGTCGATCGCGTAGTGCTCCGTCTCTTCCACTGGGGCGCGGAAGTTCTGCTTCAGGTACAATTCTGGGCGGACGGAAATGTTGGAGAGACGAGGGTCGGTCAGTGGGCGGGGGAGCAAGTTGTTCTTAACATCGTCGACCTTGTAGTACGAGACCATGTGGTGGGAGATGCCGTTGACCGAAATGCTCATCGTCTTCTTGACCAAGCCGTCCGGACGAAAGCCATAGCTATCGACCAAGCTCCCGATGAGGCTTCGCTCCAATTCCTTGTCCTGATCGGTCGAGGGCACCTCGGGCTTGACCTCGCCGCCCACGTTGGGTGTGGGAGGAGTCAGAGGAGTGCTGAGCTGTTGTTCGTCGGTGCCCTCGGAATCGCGTCGAGGATAGGGCTCGCCGGGCATGCTCGTTCGCTTGCGCTTCATGGCTCGCTTCTTCTCGCCGGGTGGAAAAGGCTTCTCGAGCTCGCGATAGATGAGGAAGTTGCCCAGGATTCGGCTGGGACTCCAGGCGACGCCGTCGGTCCACCTCTTGATGCCGCTCGCGTTCTCCTCGTAGATAAAAATGCTGCCGCTTTTGATCAATGAACTCCTCTCACGGTCGTGCGGTCGACGGGGGACGTGATGCAGCTTTCCCGAAAGGCAGGCCTCGAACAATACTAGACCGTCCATGCTGTTGTGCACGAATCCATGGAAGGTGGGGACCAGTGGCCCCGCTCCGCCGGCACTCATGATGGGCGATGTGGGTGCAGCGTCGCAGGCTGGTGCACCGATGTGAGACTCGGCAGTGATGCAGCCTCCAGTGGCGGATGGTGGTACAGATGCAGGCGTGTGAGACTCTCGACGCGGAGTGGACTCGACGAGGTCGCCACGGCAGGCTAGAAGGTGCGTCAGCACACACGAATGGACGACAGCACGAGCGATGGTTCGTACTTAGCTGCGTGCAGCGCCGAGGTGGATTGCTGGGCGCGCAAGGTGGAAGCGGCGGCGGCAGCAGCAGCAGCAACAGCGAGCTCGCACGGGAGCAATGGTCGTGGCGGTTGCTCGGGCAGCGCAGGCCAAAGGGCGGAAAGAGGGGCGCGGTGGCAGGCAGGTGGTGTTGCAGAAGATGTAAGTAGCTGTGAGGACGGATGGCGAAGGTTCAGCTCAGCAGACACGCTCAAGGTTGATGGCGCACTTGGAGGGCGAATTTAATATTAAAATTCGCGGCACGAGCAGCAGGCGCAGGTGGGAGGTGGCAGCAGTCGGGTCTTAGTAGCTAATAAGCTCAGGGCTGCCCACAAGTCGTGTCGGAGTCGAGCCGTTGACGAGATGTGCTGCAACGGCGGTGCGGGAGTGCGTCAGAGACAGCAGCGTGTTAAGGTCGTGCACGGCAGCGTGACGGCGGCGGCGGCGGCGGCGGCGGACGGGCGGGCGGGCAGGTCGGTTGCTTGCAGGCGTATGTAGCAGAAGGGTGAGTGATGACAGGCAGGCGGAGATCCAGTCGCGACTCGGCCGCTGCTCGCTGCTGCTCTCGTCTGGTCTCCTGGGCGGGCGGGCTGGCTGGCTGGCTGGTTCGCTGGCTGGCTGGTTCGCTCGCGCGGGCAGAGTGAATCAGGCAGGCAGGCAGGCGGGCGGGCGGGCGCACTACGCACGGGGCGGCGATCCTATAACAACAGCGTGTGAGATGATGGACGGTGGGCGGTAGCGGTCGCGGTCGCGGGCGCCGGATCGTGGTAGAGGCAGCGCAGCGCAGCGCACATATGCTCGCAGCCTCAACCAGACTCTCGTCTCTTTCCCCACAGTTAAGCATAAGGGCAACAGAGTTCACACTTGCCGGCTCACGGCGATAAAGTTCATTGCGAGCAGCGGTCGACTTGGGGGGGGAGGGGTTGCTGGTGTCGCTGCACGCTTGCAGGCCAGGCACGTCGAGCAGCGCAGGCCTGCTCCACTGGGAACCGCTGGTCCATGGGTTCGCTGCGCTGCCGCGCTGGCTCCTGGTCGCGCTAGTCAGAGAGCGGCGGTCGGCGGCGACGGCGGTAGTAGCAGCAGCAGCGGCGGCGGCAGCACCAGCGGCAGCAGCAGCAGTACATAGCAGCGAGCACCATTACTGTACCAACACCAGCACACGATGTGCCGCGGCGCTGCGGATCACACACAGAAGCTGGAGAAGACGTGCACCGGACTAGTGCAGTGTTGGGCGGGAGGGGAGGCGACAGGGCTGGCGTGGTACGAGAGCCACACCACCCATGCCCTACCTGCTGCCCGCCCACGCACCGCCCGACTGGGATGCGCAAGGCAGCCCAAGCTGGGAATAATATCTCACCGCGCCAGTTGCCAGCTCTCCTGAACAGCCTCCGCTGCACCAGATCCCGCGCCCGCGCCCGCGCCCGCGCCTCGCTACATCCACCATGCCATGCCACGGCCGTCGCCGCCAGCAGCATCAGCAGCACCAGCAGCAGCACCAGCAGCAGCAGCAGCAGCGCGCGCTCGCATGTCACGCTCCCTGCAGATCCGGATGGCACGACCCGGCTACAACACTGCCCATCCCAGCACCAACGGAATGAACAGCACATCGGCTGGAGCTCGGCGGGCCACGGCCAATAGCGCCAGCCTGCTCGATGTCGCAGAGGCACCGCGCCCACGCCCGTGATGTGCTGCAGTTGCCGTCCCAGTGTGCAATGATTCCGCCCGCCCACACACACATACACACACACGCACACGCGCACATGTATACACACACACACACACACATGTCGTCCTTCCCGTAGCACAAATAACAATACCATTGTACAGTCATCAGTAGGAGCGTGAAGAAAAGCACCACGGCAGAGTTTGATACCGCATGCACATTCGCGACCGGGCAATGCGCAGTCGATCACTGGTCCCCGTATCGAAGCTGCCACACCCCAACCACTCCGACCCGACTTGGCCGGGCGATCAGCTTCCAAGACCACCGTGTCCCATCTCAAATGGTTCCTTCGCCCGTCGTGCTGTACCGTACAGTCCTCGTCGCCCGGACATGTGCATGACCAGGCGTCTGCGTATTTTACATGGCGGCTTCTGCGTACAGTAGTACAGTAGTAGCACTTGGTGCCTCGGATGGCGTCGCACGTGCACCGGATGTCGTCCAAGCACGCGCCCGCCATTCACAGCAGCCGTGCGGCGCCCATCTCCTAGCGCGGCTGTGGGCGAAAAGGACAGTACAGTAGGAGGTAGCCGGAGCAGGCAAGAGCACAAGCCTGCTGTTGCGCGCCGGGTCGGGGGAGGAATACACGAGCACGGCCGGGAAGGCGCTGGTGACGAGATGGGCGAGCAGTAGTCGTGGAGTGTCGGTGTCGATGCGATGGCCATGGTCCAGCCTCGGCCGTCTCTAGCCTTCGCATCGCAAGCCAGCTACCAGGTTGCTCAGGCCTGCTCCCCCGTCCAGCTCGGCCCTGTCAGATTGGCTTTGCACTCTCTTGGGTTTTGGCTCACACCTTCTGCAGTGTCCCTTGGAGCGAGTCAAACTCAAAGGCAGCTGCCGACAGCGGTTTGTACAACCCAGCACGAGACGGGAACACCGACCTTCACGTCAGTCATCACCTTCACACGCCTTCCCTTCACGTCTCTCACGCCATCGTGCTGCGAGAATTCATGTACTTCGCCCGTCGTCACATATGCGGTGCATGATGCTCCTCCTGCTCCTCCTGCTCCTGCTGCTCCTGCTGCTGCTCGGTCAGAATGCGACCCACAACGCGGCCGCGCGACCTTCGGTGGATCTGCATATTGTTGCCACCATCATCACAAATTCGATACGCGGCACATTCCGCCCATCTCCGCTCTCCTACTTGGTAGTCGCTGGTAAGAGGTAACAATGTATGCCGCTGAATTCCTCGTGGCGAATCGAGTGATGATGCCCGCCCTCCGCAGTCCGTCGGTGACCGCATCGTGCTCGACCAAAGCGGAAGGAGGGGCACCCTCAAACCACGCACTTCCGACCACCCTCAACGCCAATTGCATCGCGTGCGACAATATTCCCTCATGTCGCATTGGCTCATTGCATGCGCAGCAGGTGCGAATGGCCACGCTAGCTGCATGAGCCATTCCAGCACTAATAACATTCATTGCTCCGTGTTAAACACCATCATGACCCCGATCGTGATCCGTGTGCATTCGCAGCCGACAGCCGACTGGCATCCGAAGCACACAACGTGGCCGTACACTCGTCGTCAATCGTGACAAGTTTGTCAGACCGCTGGCCCAGCCATGTGAGTCGCGCGGATACTGCTCCGCGTGGTGGGCTTGACTCGTTTCACCCGCGCGGCTGCCAGTTGGTAAATTGCTACAGTGAAAATGGTCAACACTGCGCTCGAGTAATGGTTCCAGACGTACCATCGCCTGCAGGGAGCTATCGACATGTGTGCCTGTATCCCGCGACAAACGACGCGGGAATCGCGCTCAGCGTACCGCGGTAGAGCTTCGAAGCGTTGAGCAATTCGACCGGATTCAACAACTGTTTGGGACTCTCCGACGTTGTCCTCCACCCTCCACGAAACGATGGCCTTGCTTGAGCTTGACAGAATCTTATCCTCAACGCCTTCCGCTGTCATGCATATCATGCTGACGCATTTGACGAATTGCCTGTGCGAAGACAACGTTCCTCTGTTCTCCGTTCGCCGCTCCCAACGGGTGTCCGGGACTGCATCGTGTGGATACTCGCTATCAATCGCCCATGCCCAGCCGAAATCAAATACTCACGCCACACATCCCAGTGACCACTGCCACACCGCAGACTTGTTGCATCCACATTCTTCGAGTCATGATACCAGCTCATATCAGACGTCGCCAGTGCCGATCACTTCCATTGCATTTTCTCCCCGAGCCGGAGCCCGTCTGCAGTAGTCTTGTCGCAGAAGCTGCAATAGAGCTTCTGCTAAGGCATGATGTCCTAGGCCGTGAGTGAAAATGAACACGACCTGCGACTCGCTCGATGCGTCGGCCCTCCACCACAACGTCTTCCGGAGGGGGAGCAGTTTCGCAGCACACTCGTGCTTCTTCACGGCGTCAAAGCTCCTGTTGACCTCACGATCCCCCCACGAACAGTTGAGATCCATTGTGGGCTAGTGTTTCGCATTGCCCCCGATCGATTCATCAACTGATCCAGAGCGGCATGGAGAGGCCGCTCCAGACTGGCAGTGACGTGTCTGACCGCCTGCGCATTCCAAACAGCGTGGCGTACGTCCTCTGGTTTGAAGCGTTCAGAGTTTCTCGTCATCCGACGAGCAGCAGCAGCAGCCATGGGCAAGTCAATCACTTCCGCTGCACGACATACAAAACCGAAAGGCAACCACCTACAACTGAGTTCCGGCTTTCATTCGGACATTAATGAAAAGCTTCCAACTCGTTTGAAGATTTCGGCTGACAAGCGGTGGAGAACCCATCAACAGTGTTTTGCCGTGAAGACGCGAACTCTGACAAAATAGAAGTTCTACAGTACAGGACACACAACTATTGTAACGTCATCATCGGTCTTCTCCTGTCTGATCCAAAATCCCCTCATCACATGCATCATTCTCCTCCTGTCTCCCCTCCTACATCCCAAGTTATATATCACATTAGTGATGAAATGTCCAGCTCGCTCGCCTCGGATCGCCCTTGCCTCCAAGGGTTTGTTTGTTTGGTGGATCGTTTTTTTCTTCTTCTTCTTCTTCTTCTTCTTCTCTTGGTGTCGAGTTTGCGCACTCTTGACGTGGCGAGAGCTAGTCGTCGAGCTGGGTCGAGCTTGGTCGTCTTGTATTCACACATGTTGGTGCGGGGATTGGCAGGACGGTTTTTGCATTTCCATGTTGTACAATACCTATTTAACAAGGCGCAAAAACTCCTACGTTATCATCATTTGCACCACAGACTTGCCGGCCGTTAACGCATGGCCCGCAATTATCGGCTAGCACGAGCCCCATTTGGCAGGCCAAAGCAAGGATGATAAGAGAGATAGAGTTGGTGATCGACATGGCGATGGAGATGAGATAGAGATGTTGTATGGTATAGTAGTTGGACGTTTGTGCGAAAAGTAAGTGTGTCTGCTAAAGGTAGGAGGTGGACATGTGAGATCCGCGGCTATAATATATAGTACTTCTGACGGATTACACTGCCCCTGCCTATTACTACTACTACCACTCCTCTTTTCTGCCCCGGTTAGGCTTTTTGCGTACCTTGTTCAATGCAATTTCCGCTCTTCCCCTCTCCATGGGGTACTGTACAACAACAACAATACGTCGGTTCCTCCTAATAGTCCTTGCAAGTGTTGGTTTGTGCGCGAGCTACATTCGGAAGACACTTTGTTTTTCAAACTTTCCTCGTCGTTCGCCGCTCGTAGTAGCAATGTCAAAAAAAAAAGTTGTTGATCATAACTTCTACTACACGACAGACATAGTAGTAAAAGGCATACATTATAAGAGTATCGCCGAATGCTTTGCGGCTTTTGTTCGAATGTCATCGCCACCCGATCTCTGCTATCCTATACATCGAATCTCAACGAGCCTCCATGGAACTGCCGACCTTTCCAACATATTTTGTCGTCTCCGTCCTTTGTAATATCTGTCGCGTGGGGAAAACTTGCGGCGTACAGTAGTCTTCTGGTTAGGTTTGTTGTTGTCGTTGTATATGCTAGATACGATGTTAGTGCGGATTTGGCAGGACGTGTCTTATTTCCATGTTTTACCCATTCTAGTGACAACTCTGATAAGTTCCCATCTCACTTAAATTGCCACCACAAAGTCGCTGGCCATTAATGCATGGCCCGCATTTCTCGGCTAGCACGAGCCCCATTTGGCAGGCCAAAGCAAGGATAATGACAGAGATGGAGTTAGTGATCGACATGGCGATGGAGATGGAGATGTTATGTAGTAGAGTAGTTGGACGTTTGTGCGAAAAGTGAGTGTGTCTGCTAGAGGTAGAACTAGGAGGTGGACATGTAAGATCCGCGGCTATAATATATAGTACTTCTGACGGATTACACAGCCCCTACCTTGTAGTAGTGGTACTACTCCTGCTACTACTGTACTACCACTCCTCTTTTCTGCCCCGGTTAGGCTTTTTGCGTACCTTGTTAAATGCAATTTCCGCGCTGCTCCCCCTCTCCATAGGGTGGTACAACAACAACAACAGCAGCAGTAAGAACTCTAACACGTCGGTTCCCAGAATAGTCCTTGCAAGTGTTGGTTTGTGCGCGAGCTACATTCGGAAGACGCTTTGTTTTCAACCCTTTTCGTTTATCGTCGCCCGCCCCTAGTAGCACGATAGCATACGTTTTTGTAGAGGAACTTCTTCCGCTGCGACGGATACTATAGTAGACACAGTGAGAGAGGTACACACGGAGACTATCGCCGAAAAGTTTGCGGCTCGGTTCGAATATTCCTACTAACTAATCTGCTCTCTCTCTCTCTCTCTCTCTCTTAAAAAAAGATCCTTCCTGCCAAGTAGCCTCCGACTGACTAACCGCTGCCCTTTCTAATACTTTATCGTTCGTCCTTTGCAATGTGTACACATGTCGCCTTAGGAAAGTTGCGTAGTCCGGCTAGGTTTGTCGTATAGGACCTACTATGTCGATGCTATATTAGTGCGGGTTTGGAAGGATGTTTCATTTCGATGTCCTACCTATCCGCCCTCGTCCTCGTTCCCGCAAGGTGTAGCTACTCCCTTTGTACCATCACCTCCACCGCAGCGTTGTTGGCCGTTAATGCAAGGACCGCATTTCTCGGCAAACGCGAGGCTTCCCATATAGAGTGCTGTAGCGATAATGAACAGAGGGATGGACTTGGTGATCCACATGGTGACGTTATAGTAGAAGTGTGTAGTGTAGAGTGCAATGTGTTAACAATTGTCGAGAGCAGGTTTCGGTGTCTAGATAAATGATAATAGGGGATCCGCGGCCTTATTAGTACCTTCTCCTAGCCTGCTGCTGCTACTGCTGCTGCGAATAGTAATTTCGTATAGCCCCAGCTGCTTGTATAGTACTCCTCCTTTCGGCCCCGGTTAGACTTTTCTATACCTAGTTAATGCAATTTCTGCCCCTCCCTTCTCCGCAAGGTTCGATTATAACAACGACAATTCGTTTATATTAGTTATATAAAGATAACAATACTAACTGCATTTAGGTGTTGGTTTCTTTGCGCGAGCTACATGCGGCGGTACACGTCTAACTTATAAACTTTGCTTATCGTCCGCCGAATAGCGATGGCACGTTGTTGTTGATTTCCAATACACGATAGACAGACATGAGAGTAAAAAGGTACAAGAGTATAGCCCGAACAATTTGCAGCTTTGCTTTTGGTCGAATGGCATCGCGACCTAATCTCTGCCATTCTACTTTACATCACACGTCGAAGAATATCCGTCCAACTGACCTCCGACTGGCTGAACACCCTTCCAAATACTTTGTCGTTCGTCCTTTGCACTGGGTATATATGTCGCATTGGGAAATTTGCGTAGTCTTCCAGCTGGGTTTGTCGTATAGGACCTACTATGTCGATGCTATATTAGTGCGGGTTTGGAAGGATGCTTCGGTTCAATCTCCTACCTATTCGCCACTGTTGGGTGGCGTCCCGCAAGATTGGGCGGTTCCTCCTATAGTACTCCCAGTGCCACCGCAGACTTGTTGGCCGTCAATGCAAGGACCGCAATTGTCGGCAAACGCGAGGCTTCCCATATGGAGTGCCATAGCGATAATGAACAGAGGGATGGACTTAGTGATCCACATGGCGATGGAGATGTAGTGTTGGATGTGTAGTGTAGAGGTAGTGTGGAGATAGTGCAATCAATGTGTTGATGTCTGTCGAGTGCAGATTTTAGTGCCTGTGGGATGGGATCTACGGTCTTATAGTAATTTCTTCTGGCATGCTGCTGCTGCTGCTGATGGTGATTTCCTACAGCCCTAGCTAACATGTATAGTACTCCTCTTTTTTCTGCCCCGGTTAGGCTTTTGCGTACCTGGTTAGTGCAATTTCCGTGCTGCTCATCCCCCTTCCTCCATGGGGTACAGTTTTGGTTTCTACAGGTGCCTTGCACGAGCCATATACGGAAAACGCACAAGTTTCTTTGTTGTTCGCCGAGTAGCGATCGCTATGCAAGAGACAAAAGTGAAAGGTATATGCAACAGCATCGCCGAATGTCGTGCGGCTCTGTCTGGATACAATATTGCCGCCACTACCCCCACCACCTAATCGGCTGTTCCATACATATTTCTCTATAAAGCGTGGCAGGGAACAGCCAGGATAATGAGAGAGAGGAAGTAGTTGTTGGTGATCCACATGGCGATGGGTGTGGTGAAGATATAGTGGAAGGTGTTTCGTCTGGTAGTTTTCATACTACAGTAAAAGTAGGAGATCTGCAGCTTCGTATAATACTTCTTATAAATAACGACGGATTTTCTGAGCCCTTAAATACTACTCTGCTCTGACCCGGTCAGAATCTTCTACGCCTGGTCAATGCAATTTCCGCTCCTCCCCCCTCTCTCTCTGGGGTACAGGATTGCTTCCTACAGTATAGTAGGTGTTTGCACGAGCTACATTCGGAAGACGCTGTGCTTTGAATCTTTCATGGGCACATGTTGGATTGCGACGACAGGAGGAGTTGGTGGGGAGAGCTTTTTGAGAGGAACTCCGCCTGCTACGATGGGACGTCCTGTCTCCGTTGGGGCAGACCCCCTAGCGAGCATGCCCCAGATGTGAACAACGTGCAAGGGAGTCGTGGTGAATCCCTCCTCTTGGCGTTGGATTACACGAGCGGTTTGGTCTGGACCGGCGCGTGTCTTGATCGCAAAGATGCTTGTAGGAGTTGCTATGCCGTTGTATGCACTGCACACGATTCATGGATCACCAGCGTGAGATCGTTCCGACAGAAAGAGGGTGTTTCTGCACACGAGTCAATTCAGTCAGGTGTGTTCGTCACATGTGCAATATCTACAACGGCGAAGGCATAAAATGCAGATACTCACGCTTCCAGTCAAGGGGGAACGACAAAGGGCGGCGTTCCCCGTTTGCAGTACCTAAGGTTGGCCTGTCAAAATACCAAGTGGTTCCTGACTTCACCATCCCGTGCGCACTTACTCGACAGTTTGAGACGACCTTCAGCCGCTCTTCACCATTGCACTGTGTACTTCGAGAGCCTGCTATAATTGCTTGAACCATCCAAGGCTACCTGCTCTTTTGCAAGTTTCGGAACATTTTATTCGAAACACAGCATGATGGAACGGAATGACGACAGTCGTCTCATCACAAAAAGAACGTTTCACGTCGACAAACTCTCGTCCCGTCAGGCTTTTTTTTCTGCGCATCCTCCGCAAAGAGAAAAACAGAGTTACGCCGAAAGCCCGAATAGAGTTGACTCGACACGTGAAACAGATAGGCTCCATAACCGACTGCGTTTGTTTGGATTGAACTCAATGCATCCATCCGTTCCTACAACATGATTTTCGCATTTGCCTAACATGGGCGATGCTGTAGCAATGCCTCTTTGCGTCTTTTGACGACGACTGTCTCTGAACATCACGATCAAACGGAACATGTGATGAGAGTAAATGAGGAGGAGGAAATTGCCGTCTTTGCCACGGCTCGTGGACATGCCCTAAACGCGTATACGGCATCGGTTTTGCGCCACGCAGTGAAATGATGATGGAATTATGGAATCTAGGCCTTGGGAGGGAGAAGACAGCTGACGTTGCAAGATGGCCGCCAATGGTTGCACACTCCACTTGGCGCGTCGTGCTGGTCACGCACCCTTGCCCGCTTTGTCGAATTGGGAAAGCACATGCAGACGCCAACCCGCCCGACGTCTGCCCAATTGTTGATCATCATCATCATCATCATCATCGTCGTCGTCGTCGTCGGTCTTTGCATCCTCGTTCTCTCTCTCTCTCTCTCTCTCGCGCGCGCCCGCTCGCTCGCACGGCCGTTATCGTTAGTCTCGATGATCTTCCTGGGACCGCGTCACCCTCTCTCCTCTCCTCAATGATAGCGGCCGCTGCAGAGCTATCGATTCCTGCATGTGGCGGGCGGCCTTCACACGCGTGTTTGTCGTGGGCCACATCTTGCCGCCCGGCTGTTTACCCATTCCACAAACGGGAACACGAATCATGGACTCCTGCTGCAGCCTGCAGCCTCCAGGCTTAGACCTTGTACGCCGCCGTGGTCGGGCAGGGAACGAGGCTGGAGAGACGGGACATGGGGGCCCCAGGACTCAGCAGCGCCATGACAAAAGCAAGGTTTCAGCTAGTACGACCGGCGGCTTTTGCTCCCTGCACTTCGACAGCGATACCACTTCACATGCAGCTGCCCAGTATCCCACGCCTCAGGGCTGCTTTTGCAGGTAATGAGGATGACTTGGGACGAGGGGAGTCGGGCGGAGATGATGGTCACTCTGTATCAGCCAACATGCTCGCCCAATTTTGTACCATTCCCGGCGGGAACAGGCTGGTCCAAACGGGCGCGGCAATGCGTGGCTCATTTGCTCACCGCACTCCCAGGGACATTGAGAGACAAGTGTCTTCAACACCATGACCCTGCGCGCGATTGCCAGCTCAACAATGAAGGATTCATCATGCACTGCCAGAGAAAGCGAATGCGCTTTGAACCGTACAGCAAAGTGCGCTGAGATGCTGCCGCGGAGAAGAGGTGAGGTCGACACAAGGCAGATCTCCAGCCTGCAAAGTTGAGCGATCTCGAGCATATCTTGCTCTGCCAGTGCTTGGGTTCAGCAGGTTCATAACTTTGCGCTGGGTTTCTCCAGAGCTACCCACTTTCATGATCCGCTTATTCGCGACGGAAACTCTTGGGTCTGTTCTTCATCTCACTGTCTTCCTTGGGATCTGCTTCCAGGATGACGAGATGGGCGGATGTGCGGTGAGTGCTCGACAAATCTCGCACCGTCTACTACGCGAGGATCGATGATGACTTTTTTTCGCGTGCATTTCGTTTTCCCCTTGCGCGCAAATCCAATAGTCATCCTCTTGACCCGGACCGGAAAAGAAATCTCCATTAGCCCCAACTGAAAGCTCTGGGATACAAGAACGATGGCGCGTGTTGCTTCTGCGCACCTGGGCTTTGCACGGGACGACGGGACGCCCTTGACCTGGCTGACACGCCCACGCTGGGACCAGGGATGCCGAATTTGTGCGCTGCAAGACGAGTGTACCGTGTATACCGTAGCATCAGGAGACATCGGCGCTGTTCCCGACCACTTTGCTCACATGGCCCGACAGGCACCAGCACTTGACCTTGAGAGAGCTACAGTACCTCGCGTAGGACAGGCAGGAAAGGACAGGACAGCTACGTACCAGGTACACGAATTGAGAGCCTGTGCACGCCTCCATTGACCTCTTTCGGTCGTAGTAGGAGGCGAGGAGCCTGCACTTTGTCCAGGCTCCGTGGCTTAGTAGGAAAATGCTGCACAGCTCAAACCTGGCAAACCGACTGGGCTGGGCATCGCATCCATAGCTTGGATGTCGATGGTGTGAGTGTCTCAAACCTGCCAGCCGCCGCAGCAGAAGCAGCACAAGCGAAGCGAAGCGCGCCACGCCACGCCACGTGGGATGCGTTCGAGCGAAAGCACAAGAGAAAAGTCTGATGTGGAACTTGACGAAACCTTCGCACGTCGAGAAATCTTGCACGTTCCAATCTGTGGCGTAGCCGCGTAGCGTTGTTTTTCTGAAGCTGTTCGCTGTCCGCTGTTCAGCCAAGCAAGCACAAGACCACTTACTACTTCTTCAGCGCACGCGAAAAACATGCTGTACACTGACTGTACTGTACTGTTCTGTACACCCAGGATTATTCATCAACAAATGATCATCATCACATGACCCATCATCATCATCACGCAGTACGCTACGGCACATGTGGAACAGTGGAAGCACTTTGTCGTTGTTGGGGGCGCCGCCCCGACCGGCCTTCACATTGTGTTGGTACGTGCGTGCGTGCGTGCGTTGCGGTTGATGAGCAAGCAAGCAAGCAAGCAAGTAGCCCGAGGTCACCGGCTTCCTGGTCTCACTTACATCAGAGATGACCGGCAGATGCTGTGAGCTATGGCCCCATGGCAGCTCATCATCATACTAATGAGACGACGTTAGTCTACTGTACAGTCAGCCCGGCCCGGTTATTGGATTACGCACGGGACTGTGGTCCTTGCTACGTAGCCGAGCGCGAGTGAGCGAGCTACTGTACGGAGAGTGAAATGTCGGCAGTGCGGGCTGGCTCACTATTGTGATGAGGCGTGAGCGAGGAGGTTTCATACTGTGTGCCGATTGATTGATTGATTGCTCACTGATCAACAAAAGAACGATGCTGGATCCGTTGGGCCGGAAATGGCCGAGGGGGATTCTGACGACGGATGAGTAGGTCGGGCGGGTATCATGCTACGTTGTGTCGTCGTCCTTGTCAAAGCAAGACGGTTGTCGCACAGAGTTACTCAGCCAATGCCTCGATGACAGATGGGTCTTCATCATCATTCGCTGCAGCACTTATTGTCTGCGAAAAAGAAAAGAAATTGCACGGCAATAGCGACGAACGATGACACCTTCCTATTCATCGCCACCACGCTGCGTTCGCATTGCACAGTCTCCATCCTTAAATCCTTTATCCTCCCTCTTCTCTATCTTCTGCATATACACGCCCATGCTAACAAAGGCCCGAAGTCAACAAAAGCTCACATACTCCAAAAGCATAACTCTGTATGCCAATAGAGATAGATGCCCAAATATATATATATATATATATATATATGAAATCCACTTTTCTTATCAGACAGCAGAAGCATCAACATGCCATGCCATCCACGTGCTGCAGACCTTCTTCCAACAAAGAAAGTAAAAAGCAGCAACCACGAAAGATGGTAAAAACAAGAAAGTTTGAGAAAAACAAAAAACAATCATCGACCGAGAACTACTATACTTTCTAGAGCAAAACCAATTACTGACTGACTACTCTAGCAGTATGGCAGTATCGCAGTATAGCACAGCAGTACATAGTAGTGTTTACGGAAATGAATATTCAAAGGATTCAACGCACCTTATTTGGGCAGTCGATGAACTTTTCAGAGACTGTTTTTTTTCCGCCTTGTGATCCCTAAACACAGTTCTTTTTTTCCCCGTTTGAACTGTATTTGGACAGCATGTTGTTCTTGAACAGCTTGATCCAAGACGATTATGTGCTAGAGAAGGTCAACATCATCATCATCATCATCATCGGACAGTGCGCGCTTTGCAGTGGTTCATCATCAACAGAGGATGCGGAGACTCAGGATACGGACGGGGTGGAATGGACTGGAGAGAGCAAATGTGCAAATGTATGGTTCCAATTCATCATTTTTCGCGACGCTGGTTTCGCGAAGGCTGTCTCTCGCTCTCTCTCTCTCTTCCTCTATGATACACGGCGCTCGACGTTCGAATCACATACCTTGCCTTGTGGCAAACCAGCCGTGGTCTGCTGCAGGTTGGACCACAGCACCACCTGCAAGAAGGACCGATTCGGTTGGTATGCATGGCTTACGTGTTGCATCAGCCCAACCCTGACGACCCTTGCCGATGTGTGAGGTCGTTCACTCAGGTACCTCCTGTTGGCGGGCGGTCGGTGACCGTCGAAGTACTGATGTACTGATGAGTAGATGCCGATCAGAGGACTTCGTCAGGATCCTGCTAAGATACCTGATCGAGGTCATCCATCACGTCAGGCTGCTCGACGACAGTGGGCTCCTCAAGGGGGCCGATGACCGCCTCACCGACGATCGCTTCTTCAACGGCAGCCTTGCGTCGCCAGACCCTAGCCCATCGCTGGCCCCAGAGTTGAATGAGCTGTTGCTCGTTGCTGTCTCCGTCGAAGCGCTCAATCATCTCATCTTGAGCGCCGTTCGCCACTGCAGCAACAGCATCTTCGATGGCGGCGAACAGATCACGCATAGCTTGTCGCTCATTGGGAAGCGCCTCGTCGATTTGCTTGCGGCCCGAGAAGTCCAAGGCGAGATTGTTGCGCTCACCGAGCACCTGTCTCACGCGATTCGTGACCTTGAACATGGTGATGCTCACCATTTCGTAGATCTGGCTGCTAGCCAGTGCCCGTCCGCGGTCCATACGGTCCACGAGCGCCCAAGAAATCACACTCATGGGCGTGATGATGGTGTAGTTGAGCAGCTTGTCAACGATGTTGACAGCAGTGCCTGGGTGGTCGGACCAGAAGTCGACAACGGAAGCAATGACCTGTCTCCGCGCCGATTCAGATGATTGCCCGATGGTGAGAAGACGCTCTTTGCAGCGATCAATGGTCGACAGCACGTGTGACAGTGACTTGGATCCGATACTGAGGATAGAGGTCATGTAAATGTCCGTGGAAGCGACAAGAGGATCTGCGGCCCCGCGAGCAGCGGCTTGTTCGTGGACGGAGTCGAGCACTTTCTGTATTTCATCCTCGGGAGCCTTTTTCTTCAGTAGTGCCAGAACTTCCTGACCCTCCTTGGCATAGGGAGTTAACTCGCTGGCAAATTTGAAGTCAGGGATATCTTTCTCCTTGCTGGCCGGAATGAGCTTGTGGTAAGGCTCAGGAAGGGTCGCTCGGATGCGTTTCGCGAATGATAATCTAATCTCCTTGTCCAAGACTCCGTTGATGAATGCCTTCTTCGGCTCGAGGTCAGGTAGCTCCACGTCGGGGATCCTGTTGATGCGTTGTTAGTTCTTGTCGTAGTGTAGTATCTGTGATCAAGAGATAGATGCGCGAACTCACCATTCTGTCCACTTCCACCGAAATTCGAAATTGCTGAGATGATGGGCGAACCAGTCCATGAATCGGTAAGCCAACTCCATGTCCATCTGATCGATGCTACGGAACAGGAAGCGGATTGCTCGCCCTAGACTCGGAGCTATCGCGCCGGGCGAAATCTTGCAAGACTCTGTAATAAGGGAGTGATAATACACGAGTCGGTGTTCCGGGACGGGCAGTTGGAAGATCTGGGAGAAGATAGCATCGATTATGACATCTTCCGGTTTCCACGTTGGCTTGCCTTCTGGGAGGTCTCGCAGCTTGTCGAAAGTAGTTGAACGCTTGACGAATGTGTCCTTAGCCCAGTAGCAATCAATTTCGTTCAAGAATTTAGCGACCGCATTGCGGTTGAAATCCAGAATGTTGATCGTGTCGATGGTCGCATCGCGCAGGAGTGACGCCGCGATATTGTTGGTTGGCGGCACTGACTCAATCTCCTGGTCGGCAAACAAGGAGAAGTAGACTTCGGGCAGCAGGATCTTTGTTCCCGGACTGATCGTCGACGGCACAGTGATCGATGGGAAGCTGTGTTTAGCTGGTTCCTTGGCCTCTTCCACACCGTTCGCTTCGCCTTCAGGTTCGCCTTCGCCATTCTCCGGCCTAGCGACTGCGGGCTTATAACTCGGGTCGTAGACTCGCGGAATACAGAATAGCTTCCAGCCATTGTTTGCTTCCTCGTTGAGTTGTGCTTGCAAAAGTGAAACCACGCTTTGGCATGCCATAGCCTTCTCTTGGCCATCTTGCTGAGGATATGGGTCGACAAGTGCCTCCAAAGCATGCGATGTCGATGCAATAATCTCCGTCTTCTCAAGCAACTCCGCTACCTTTTGTCCCAAAGTCGAGGGGTCCGCCGAGGCTGCAATGAGATATGGAATCGTGAGCAAGATGATCTTGCAGAGCTCGATACCCACAGCATCCTCGGTCGAAGCAGTCTGCAAATCGGCCGCTTTGTCGAAAAGCTCGTCCAATATGGGCACGATTCCGTCCTGCTCGAAGAGAGGTCCAAGGCAGGAGAGGAAGCGCAGAAGAAGCTTCACTTCCTTCAGTTTTCCAGCATCCATTGCAGCCTGTAGCTCCTGTGCCGCATGCTTGATCACATCTTCTGCCATTTCCGACTTTTCTGCATTCGCATACAGCACCACAGCCGCAATGAATGGGATTTTGAAAGGCTGCTCCAACACCAGCTTGAGCGAAGCGATCCGGAATGTATCCTTGACATATTCATCGTCGTAGTTGTCTGCAGCCAGCTTGGCTACGTTCGCGGCGACCTCGTGCGGCAGACGCAACAGATCCTCGCCGATCTCGAGCAAGCCCTTCCTAATGCGCGTGCCCGGCGGCGCTTCCTGGCGCTGGCGCTGATTGCGGAAGCTCTGATCGTAGTCATCCTCGTCTACACCTTGATGTTAGCAGTGTGCCACGAGCATAGTCAGGGCTCAGGAGATTCTGACCTCTGCGCTTGCGTTTGTTGTAGCCGCGTCCGCCTCCCCCACCGCCATATCCGCGATCGCGGCCTCCCCCGTCTCGATAGTCGCGTCGCGAATCCGTGTCCGCCATGGTTCCAATCGCAGTGATGGAAATGCCAACGTTCAATGAATTTGTTTCGTGCAGCAGCAGAGCTCACAGCTCAAGTTCGCGTTATCGCGCAGGTCGAGCGGTCCAGCCAATCGGCTACTTCCGTGAGTCTCACAGGTCTTCACGGTCTTCCGACTGAAGAATAAAATGAACTTGATTCGGCCACAACTCTCAGAGGTTCATCGGTGCCGACTCTCGTGGTCACTCCTCGCGGTTCGCTGGCTGTCAAGCATCAGACAAGCTTCATCGCGTCAGAATCAGCGGCTCAAATCATCATATCCGCGACCATGCCTGCCATACGCACGGCCAAGAACCGCAAGCCGCCGCCAGACGGCTTCGAAGACATCGAAGACACTCTGCTCGACTTCCAGAATAAGATGAAAGATGCCGAAAATGCCAGTCATGAGGGCAAGAAGAAGCACGAAATGACGTGGCCGGTTTTCCAAATCACTCATCAGCGTAGGTGCTTACCCTGCCCAGCCTAACACATCCCTTCCAGATCGTCACCCAAAGCAGTCGCATCATAACGCTCGCCCCGCTCAGCGAGCCACAAAAGTGAGTCATTGTCCCATCTTGACCTCGCGCTCTCTGCGGCTCGTCCACTGTCCATCATCTGACATGTTTTCTACTACAGGCTCGAGGTACATCTACGAATTGTACTATGACAAAGAAGCCATCGACAAGAAGTTGTACGACTGGCTGCTCAAGAACGGCTATGCAGACGCCAACCTCATCGCCAAGTGGAAGAAGCAGGGCTACGAGAAGCTTTGTTGTTTGAGATGCATCCAGACCAAGGAGACCAACTTCAACAGCACATGCATCTGCCGTGTGCCAAAGGAGCAGCTGAAAGAGGATCAGGAGATTCAGTGCGTCAGCTGTGGTTGCAGAGGCTGCTCTAGTAGCGACTAGGCCCGGATATGAACTGCGGAGTTGTGGCGTGTATTGAAGTGGCATTTGGAAAGTGGCGTCCGGCGTCTGGCAGAGGGCAAAGCAGCGACGATGACCGGCTGCACCGTATGGTATGAAATCATCGACCGTGACCAAAATACAATGACATTGGTCCCTTGTCCTCAGCCCATGCACGGGGCTGTGGTCAACCACACCGGAAAGTGTCAAATCGTCTCTTCTTGAGGCATGCCCTCGGTATATTGAGCCAAAAGACAGCCCCCGTAGTCCTAACAGGCGACTATTCCGAATGACCCCTCCTTCCGCAAGACACCCTCATCCCCGGTCCTGACGGGGCGACAGTTCAGCAACCGACGCGTAATAGTCATTTTGCTCAAGTAAATTCCGAAACCTGGAGATACCACACCTGTGAGCTATCAAGGACCGCAGCCCACTACAATGGCGTGTCTCCTATTCTACATCCCCTGTATATTTACATACCCACTAGATTTCAACCACGAAACCAACCCCACTAGCATCTTCCATCTTCCACCGCTTCCCACCGGCGCATACACCGTTCCTACACGCCACAAAACGCCGGCTCTCTAGTTCCACGACAAGCATATAGAGAACAAGACGAAAATTTAGCGTAACACTACCAATGCCTACACTTTTAGCTACAAAGCTTTGCTATTTATGAGTTCCTTCACTCACACAACCGTGACAAGCGTGACGCCGCTTTCCCGTTCACTCGGCGCCGTCGGGAACCCTGCTAGATGGTAAGCTAGTTCATGTTACGGTGCTGACGCGCATGAGATTTTGGTCAGGTGATGGGGAGATGTGGGTCTTGGACTTGTACAGTACTTGGCCTTGTACGGCCAGCGTTGGTGGCGTGGATATTTAGAGCAGTAGCAGGAGGAGAGGTGGTGTTGTTTGCGAGTTTCTTCGGGTGCGTTCGTCGTACAATATCGCCTATGGATCAAAAGCTCGGCGAATGCTTCTTCGCTTGGGAAATATTCCTACGTAATGTGTGGCATCCGGTAACGCTAATAAGCGTAGATAATCTAGCACCAGTACTCGAAAGACAAGGAAAGTACGAGGAAGCAGAGGCGATGCACCGGCGAGTGCTAGAGGGCTGCGAGAGAGTCCTCGGGAGAGAGCATCCTAGGACAATAGTAAGCATTTGCAATCTAGGGATAGCACTTAAGAGGCAATGCAAGTACGAGGCAGCAGAGGAGATGTACCGGCGAGCGATAAGGGATATTGAGGAAGTGCTAGGAGAGGAGCACCCCGACGACGCTAACGAGCGTAAATCATCTAGGGGTAGTACTCGAAAAACGAGGAAAATTACGCAGAAGCAGAGGAGATATACCGGCGAGCGATAAAGGGCAATGAGAAAGTACTCGGAAAGTAGCATCCCGGGACGCTGACGAGCGTATACAATCTTGCGGTTTTTTTTTTCCACAAGAAGCGCGACTTTTGCAGCTGCTCTGCCTCTCTACGAGCGGGCTTGCGCTGGACGTACGAGGGTTCTGGGCGCAGAACATCCATCCACCAGGATATGTGCAGCCAATTTGGCACGGCTGAGAGATAAGATGGAGAAGTCTCAAGAGGATCATCTTCAGAAGCGCGATTAGCTAGCATGCTCTCTTCGCAGAACACTTTCGATCAATTTCTGGATCGAGCAACACATACAATGGATAGCCAGACATCGACCGATGTAAGCAAGGAATGTGTTACATGCGATACCTCAGGCGATTGGAGTTGTGATGGCGGACGGTGGACATGTTGCAGTGCGAAGTACACCTTAGCGCCTGCGCTATGCAATCATATATTCCCCCCTGTGCAGTATTCAAGCCACAGTCTCAACCTCGCGTCCCGGCGGCTGACTCTCGACAACCTCCTTATATGCCTTCGCTTTCTGATCCCGCCTCCAAGTCCCGCGAACATAAGCCAGCAACGTGAGCGCACCATGCGGAGTGACATTCTCAACTCTTCTCGCCTGCCCAACACTTTCCGGTCTCGTCTCGCTGAGAATCTTCTTTTCCTCCCAGCTCAAGCCGTGAATGGCGTGGTAGTCGAGATCCGGCGGCAGGAGAAGGCTTTCGTCCCGGGCAAAGGAAGCGGCTTGGTTCTCCTGCTGGGAAATGTATGGTGCGTAGACGCCTTCGATGGTTATCCTGTCGCGGATGCGTGCTGGGTATCGAGAGATTTCTGGGATCATGGAGATGAGGGAGTCGGTCGTGATGTTTGCGTGTCGAAGGAGGTCGAATGCAGATCGTTTCGTGGTATCATTTCGGACGGGAAAGCCATTTTGAGACCAGGTTTGAGCACTGAACTTCTTACTCTCCAGTAACCTACGCAGCTCTTGCATCTGCGTTTTCTCGTCATTAAATGCCGACCAGCGCTGAGCACCAACTGCACCGGCCTCGCGACCTTTTGCTGTGAGGCGCAAGTCTGCGTTGTCAGCACGTGCAGACATTCGATATTCACTTCGGCTGGTGAACATTCTGTATGGCTCACTGACGCCTTTGGTGATTAGATCGTCAATCATGATGCCGATGTATCCATCCGCTCGAGACATCGTGAATGGAGCACGGCCCACCGCGGCATTGCCAGCATTGATGCCTGCTAAAATGCCTTGCGCGGCAGCTTCCTCATACCCGGTGGTACCATTAATCTGTCCTGCGAGGAAAAGTCCTGCGATAGCCTTGGTCTCGAGTGTGCTTCGTAAACTGCGAGGATCGACATAATCATATTCGACACCATAGCCCGGTTGAAGCATCTTCACATTCTCCAGTCCAACTACTTTCTTCAGCACGGCCTCTTGGGCATCAGCTGGGACAGTCATGCTCACGCCATTTGGGTAGATAACATCATTGTCGAATCCCTCTGGCTCCAGCCATATCAGATGTTGGCTTTTTGACGTGAACCGAATGACTTTACTTTCTAGCGAGGGACAATATCGAGGACCTTTGACACTCTCGCGGATATGAATGCTCTTGTCCAGGTTCTGTCTGATGATCTCGTGTGCCTCTGGATTCGTGTGAGTGCTCCAGCAATCAAGCTGCTTTTCTACTGTGACACGATCGTTTAGGTATGAGAATGGTGTTGGTGGCTCATCACCCGGCTGGATTTCGAGTTTCGCGAAATCGATGGACTTCTTGTCCAATCGAGGCGGTGTTCCAGTCTTCAATCTTCCCAGCTGAAATCCTGCTTCCCTCAGAGATTTTGGCAAACCAAAAGTTGCTGCTTCTCCCATTCGTCCCGATGGGTATACTTCCAGTCCGATATGTATTTCGCCACCCAGAAATGTGCCTGTCGTGATCACGACTTTGTTTGTGGTGATGACCTCGCCAGACTCTAGTCGGACGCCCGTAATCCTGCCATGCCTGCCCTCTGCCGCCGCCTCTGGTGATCGGTCCACTATTATGTCTGCTACCTTGCCTTCCTTCACCTGCAATCCTGGATAACTCGTCATCTCTTCGCGCATGTGCTTCTTGTACAGTGCTCGATCGATCTGGGCGCGTGGACCCCAGACTGCTGGGCCTTTCTTCCTGTTCAGCACTCTGAACTGAACTCCAGCCTTATCCGTAATACGTCCCACCAGACCATCTAGCGCATCGATCTCGCGAAGCATTGTCCCTTTTCCAATACCTCCGAAAGATGGATTGCAGCTGCACACTCCCAAGTTGTCGTACGACGGCGTAACGAGTGTTGTTCGTGCTCCGGTTCGAGCTGCTGCTGCAGAGGCCTCGCATCCCGCATGTCCGCCACCGATCACGACAACATCAACAACAGGTTGTCTGCCTCGACGTCAGTGTATCAACCGCCAACGCTTACTTGCTGCTTCGTACTGTGCTGGAAGGTCGGCGACAGTGGCAAGAGAGCGCCTGAAGGCCGCCGCCGACCGCACGCGCGGCGCATGGCCCCAGAGCATGCGCGCTCGTGCTGAGAAGATCAGAGTCATTATTGCTACTGAAGTGAACGTCGTCCGATGCACGTCAAGATTTCTCGAGGTGCAGCCGTCGGCACGGGCCTCGCTCGCGGACTGGGCTCCGGCCAGTTAGCCGAGATCGACTCGAAGGCAAGGGGTTGGGGGCAAGGGGGGGCATTTTGAAGCGAGCCGACACCTTGTGTTTACAATCCAGTACAGTAGCAGATCGCCGAGATCACATGCAGCTCGCCTTTTTGCCGGCAACGTCGCCAGCATCCATTCCTTTGCATAGATTGCACTCAAGGGTGAATTAGGCGGTCTCGGGGTTCCGCAGCACATGCAGACCGCACCGCGCATGACGACCGTACTATCCTCACTAGCCTCAGTGCCAGCGCCACCAGCGGAGCAGTCCTTTTTGCGGTGAAACCGTAGCTGCTCGACTGCAAAGTGTCAAGAGCGCTCTTTCTCCGATTCGACTCATCATCCTTCCTGCATCAGCCAGTCAGCCTCTTCCGACTCTCGCTGGAATCTATGGAGTCCAACGCGACAACAATGTGCCGGCAGTATGAATAATTTGTTGCGCCATGTCACCGTCTTCCTGTGGGTCGCCGCGGCGCTCGGCAGAGCGCAGTCCACCGGCCATGGCAGTAGTACGGACTCGTCGATCCCCCAAACCACCCACGCACCATTTACCGGAAGCACGATATCGAGCACTGTCGGGTTGTTCTCCACGAACAGCACAGGAACATGTCCCAGCCGGACGGTGAACTACATAACACACACGCTAGTGCGACAGTGCCTGAGGACAGATCGTGCTCCGTCCAATGGCACATACCATGCACACATCACGACCAATAGTACGGGCGCCTTCGCATCCACCGTATCACCAGACCAACGACCGCAGGAAATCGTTGCCACATATACCGTATTGAATGGCACGACCACAATTGTAGCTGAGACGACATCCTCTGGCCAGCATGAGCCAAGTCCAGCTCATGTGTCGAACTCACCCACTGCATCTGCTGCCAGTGACACGGCCAGTGTACCAAGACCCTCTGTCGAAGAGGAAGAAGCGGACTCTGCTTTGGACAATGCGAACTTCCTCTCGTTTGAAGACTGGAAAAAGCAAAATCTTGCCAAGAGTGGCCAATCTCCTGATGATGTGGGGAGGACACAGACCACAAATGCTCATCGGCCACGACCAGTCAACAATGCTCTCGATACATTAGGTGATGAGCAGGAAATCGACATCGATTTCGTCGGCTTCGGGGGAGTATCGCAGTCATCCTTGCCCGGAAGCTCGACCGCTCAGACAGAAGCCGCGCGAACATCAATGTCTAGCCAGCCAATCTCACCGAGGTCCAAAGACGCCGGAAAGACTTGTAAGGAGCGTACGAATTATGCATCCTTCGACTGCGCTGCGACTGTCTTGAAGAACAACAAAGAGGCAAAGTCTGCCACGTCCGTCTTGGTGGAGAGCAAAGACAGCTACATGCTCAACAAGTGTGCAGCAGATAACAAATTCCTGATTGTGGAATTGTGCAATGACATACAGATTGATACTATTGTGCTGGCAAACTACGAGTTCTTCAGCTCTGGCTTCAGACATTTCCGACTGTCAGTGTCAGATCGGTATCCTGTCAAGATGGAAAAATGGCGGGACCTAGGGACTTTCGAGGCGCGCAATACTCGTGAGATACAGGCGTTTCTGATTGAGAATCCTCAGATCTGGGCCAGGTATCTGCGCATCGAATTCCTTACGCATTACGGCTCCGAGTACTACTGTCCTGTGAGTTTACTTCGAGTGCACGGCGTCACGATGATGGAAGACTACCGACACCAGGAAGAATTGGCGAGGGGCGAAGTTGATGATATCACACTGGACACCGAAGTGCTGGCGACGCCGCCGATACATCAAGAGCCTGTGGAGTCTACAGATGAAGCATCTAAGTCGACAGAACAAGCGATACCACCGGTGACACCTGCCGAAACGGAAAGAGTTGCGCCTCAAGATCCAACCGAGGAAGATACTTCTTGTCCCTCTTGTACATCAAACGAGGCGACAGTGTCCAGTTCCGAAGCGGTTGCAAGCTCTCTAAATGATCAACACGACAATGTTGGCTCCAAGATGGCCGTAGGAGTCTATGAGCCAACAAATGCCAACATGACCTGCGGCCAACCACCCACTCCAGAAGTGGTAACAAGCTCCAGCGCGAATCTCACTGCGTCTTCACAGTCTGAATTGAGCTCAACATTCATTTCGACTTCGTCGCGTATTAGCGATCATGCAAACACGATCGCACCTACGACAACGATGCAGAAGGGAGAGGCTGAAGCAGCGAGCACTTCATCATCGACCTCGCACGGCGCATCGGGGGCCGAAGCGGTGACCAGCGCACCCGTGCTGTCAGCCAATAGCACCTCCAATGCCACTGCCACTCCAGGTTCGAGTGACAGCGTTCACTCAAACACGAACAACCAGACTGCTGCTGCGAGCGATTCGACGCGTCACGTAGCGTCTTCGGCAAGCTCGCCGCCACCAGCGCAGCCCTCCACGCAGGAGTCCTTCTTCAAGTCAGTTCACAAACGACTGCTGCAGCTGGAAAGCAACAGCACTCTCAGCTTGCAATACATCGAGGAGCAGTCCCGGATATTGCGGGAAGCATTTAGCAAGGTCGAGAAACGTCAAGTGGCGACGACCAACAAGTTCCTCTCCCACCTGAACGAGACCGTCATGGCCGAGCTTCACGGCTTTCGCCAAGCTTACGATCAGCTGTGGCAGAGTACGGTGATCGAGCTCGAAAATCAACGAGAGACGCATCAGCGCGAAATGCTCGCTCTCAGCTCGCGACTGACGATGGTCGCCGATGAGCTGGTCTGGCAAAAACGCATGGGAATTGTTCAATCGGCATTGCTCCTCATGTGTCTGGCCCTTGTTCTCTTCGGAAGATCGAACAATGGTGCGCTCGAAGTGCCATTGATGCAGCAATTGCTGAACAAATCCACTACGGCACTTTCAGGCTGGGACACGCCTCCTTCTCCGCCATCCCCGGAACGTCGGAGTCCAGTCAGCTTATTCCGACGTAAGCTTTGGCGCACCAGCACCGCGCCGCCCGACCCACAATATGCAAGCGATGATGGCGGTGGCAACGAAGGAAGTCGTCCCATTACGCGAGAGAGCCCGACTCAGCCTGCGATTAGCGTTGCAGCTCCTTCTCCCCCGCGTGGTCCAGGAGCGGAAGCAGACGAATGGGAAGATGAAGAGGGGCAGAGCCAGCAAGAAGACCGACTTTCATTGGATCCCGTTGGCAGAAGCAGTAGTGTGCGATCTGGCGGTCCTTGGAGTAATTCTAGCCCGTCCGTACGGAAAAAAAGAAAGGGTAAGAGATTTGGTCTGGAAGGAGTTATGAGATTGGGAAATGGAATTCGCTCAGCTGCTGGGCAGGAACGGGCTCGAAGTCCGCTGGCGAATGGTGATTGGCAGTGACGAGTGTTGCTTCACTTTCTGCGAGTATGTGTGTGTGTGTGTGTGTGTGTGTGTGTGTGTGTGTGTGTACTTTTCTGAGCGTTCGAGCGAGCGAGCGTGTGATGTGACGATGGGGTTCTGGATTCGAGTGGCCTGGGTTTCGGGGGAGTTTTTCTTCTTCATCTTTTCAAGGTGGAAGGAAGTTTTTGGATGGTTCCGATATCCATCTCCCTATCCGGTACTGTACCTGTTGAAATGGAATGGAAAGCGGCATTGGTTGAAATTTCTCCTTTTCCTTTGTGATATCGCAGCCACATCGGTCTCAAGACCATGGTCGACTCGATTGTATAGCGTCGATGATACTTGTACACAAAGTAGTTGGAGGTGCATAGCTCGGATTTAGAACTAGTTAGAGAGGAGAGAGGAGAAGGTCGGATAATCAGGGGTTGCTCGATTTTTTTTCCTTGGCCAGAAAACGAAAGCATCATTTCTTGCGCAAAACCAAACCCCCCCCCCCCCCACAAAGAAAAAACCACAAGGAACCCGTAAATTTGGTTCCGACTGCCGGTAACTTGGAGAACAAAAAAAGATCCATGGTAAGTGTAAAAATGTAAGCATAAGTCATAGGTGTGATGATGATGATGATGATGATGATGATGATGATGATGATGATGAACAACGGTGGAATTTTTTGGGGGGCGAGACTTTTGTGGGCTGGACGTGCGTGCAGCAGTGGAGTTTGCAGGAGGAGTGAGTGAGTGAAGGAAGGTGGTGGCACTTGAGGGGTGCTGATGAGCCCATGTCCATGTGACAGTGTGACAGTGGGATACTGTAAGGGTAGTGGGGAGGCATCTGGAATGCACAAATGGAGGGAGAGGGGGGGGGGGGGGAAAGAGGAGGGAGAATGGAAGAATTCGGTTGTGGAGCTGGCTCATTATTATTCATCATCAGGCAGAGCAGAGCAGAGCGTTGCGGCTTGTGTGTGTGTGTGTGTGTGTGTGTGTGTGTGTGAGAGAGAGAGAGAGATGGAATTCTGGTACTGTACAGTATACTGCTAACTGTAGTGCGGTTTACGATGGCGTTGGATGGTGGAGCCGGAGTTGTTGTGCCAACAGAAAGAAAGACGGGATGGATGTCTTCACTTTGGCGGTGACTTTTGGACCAAAACCGGCGTTTTTGGGCAGCAGGACAGGACAGGACAGGACAGGACAGGACAGGTAGCATGGGCGGTATATCGCGCATATCTCTCTCTCTCTCTCTCTCTCTCTCTTTCATCAAAAATTCGGGCCGCTGTGGTGCGTGGTCTTGGTGCTGCAGTGCTGCAGGTGCCGCTGCTGCTGACCTCCCCCAGACTCGGCAGTAGCGCGGGCACGAGGTTCGGGCGTGGCTTTCATGGGGGCACGACCCGACCGGACCCCCCTCCAACGGGGTTTTCGATGACCATGTGTGTGTGTGAATGGTGGACGAACCTGGACCCATGCTGGGGGCATGTGATGAGATGAATCGTGCGTGTGCTCGGTCATCGGTAATCATCATCATCATCATCATCATCATCATCATCATCATCATCATCATCATCATCATGAGAAGAAGAAGTACGGTGATGTGGTGATGCATCTCACGATGCAGCATCTCACGTGGACTATGTACTAGTACAGTAGGATACGATCTAGACGATGGGTTTGGCGGGATTGGCGGGTGTGGCAGTAGTGGCAGTACAGTAGTGGCATGCGGAAGTGCCACCGATGGATGGATGGGGCGAGATCGGGCGGCGGAAGTCCGACAAGCGAGTCGCGTCAGTGCGTGCAGGAGTGGTTGAGGCCTGCTGTGTGTGTGTGTGTGTGTGTGTGTGTGTGTGTGTGTGTGTGTGTGTGTGTGAGATGATGAAGATCACGCAGGGCAGGGGCGACGCCGCTCGAGCGTTGATGATGGAATAATAATGAACAGAGGCTACAGTACAGAGCACGGCAGCAGCAGCAGACTGCAGGCGCGCGGAGAGGCTGGGTTGCTGGGTTGCTGGTGGAAATTTGCATTTTGTGATTGGTCGGTCAGCGGAATCGTCCATCATGTGAGAGCCATGCTGCAGCAGTGCAGGAATAATGATAATAATAGCCATAAGGTACCTGAGAGAACCTGCAGCTGGCCACTTTCGGCGAGGGAGCGCGCACATGCACGCTGGCGGGAGGCTACATATTTGCTTTGCTTTACTTGGGGCACGATCCCGGAGCCATTGTCGTCACCGGCAAGGAGTACGGAGAGTCCTGTACAGACTGCTGGTGGCGCGGTGCGGTGCGGTGCGGTGCGGTGCGGTGCGGTGCGGGCGAGGAGATGGGATGGATACAGACAGACGGACTTAGTGTGAGAGCATGGAGTGGATACGGGCGGCGCTGCGGCTTGCGTGAGATGAGAGCGGCGCGCGAGAGAAAGCTGGCACCGCGCGTGACCTCTGCGGGATGATGAGAGCGGGTCCTGTCTGCCTTCATCATTTCCTGCCGTCTCGGTGGTCGTCGTTCGTGGATGCCCTCTCATCAACCACTGGCTGTATATTGCAGTGGAAAATGAGGAGCAGAATGGGACGATAGAACTATGTACAGGAATCATTCATTCATTGCCCAACCGTTTCGGGCGGCGCGACGGGCAACATCAACCATAGGGCCTCCAGCAGTCGAGCTTGGCGCGGCCGCCTGTAGGTAGGCCGAATAGAATCAACAGCAACAGGCGTGATGACATCGCATCACGAGGCTGCAGGTGGTTTTTGGGAGCGTGCTGGTCTCCACCCGTCGTTATTTCAGCCGTCGTCTGAGCTTCGCGCACTGTACTGCACTGCACTGCACTGCACCGCACCGCACCGCACCGTATCTGCCTCTGTTGCTGGCCGATCCTACTACTCCTGCAGAAGTACTGCCGCCGCATTGCACAGTGTCTTCATCACCCACCACTCTTCACACCACCGCCCGCCCGCCGAGTCGTGTCCCTTCCCCTCCAAAACCACCAAGAGGGGCTGGCTGCTCGCTTGCTAGTCCGCCAACCACTTCGTCACTGATCGTCCACCTCACTGTCATCAACGACTCGCATCGCACCGCACCACCCACCCATCCACCATCTCTCCACGCCCTGCCGGCGTCCAAGACTCCGCGCTCGCTGGCTGTCTTCCGCCAGCCAGTCACCCACCCCGACCTCCCATTCACGCCGACCTCGACGCAGACTTTTGTCCTCCGCGATACCACCTGACCCGACTCCATCGGCTCACTCACGCACACACACACACACACACACACACACACACACACACACACCCCCCCACCCTCGCGGCGACAATCACCACCACCACCACCACCATCGCCCGAAGCGCACGCCGCACTCCACCACGAATCTCACACGCAACAAACACGTCACCGCCCTCCCCGCATCGACGACGGCGAGAACGCTCCGCGCGTGCAATCCGCTTCCATCTCCTTCAATGTCACAGAGCCGGCCGTCGGCGCTGGCAGGCCTCCGGATGGGTGGTAGGTGATCCGTGTCCGCGCACACAAGTCGTGTGGACAAACTTGCTGACGCTACTCGAGACTCAGCTTCCGAAGTGATTCGCGAAAAGGTGCAGGATGGCCTGACTGGCGAGACCAAGGAGATGCAGTACACGCAGTGCAAGATTGTGGGCAACGGCAGCTTTGGCGTGGTGTTCCAGACCAAATTGTCCCCTTCAGGCGAGGATGCGGCCATCAAGCGCGTGCTGCAGGACAAGCGATTCAAGGTAAATTTCACCTCTCCCACCCGTGTGACTTCATCCGTCCCCGCAGAGCTGACACGCACCGCAGAACCGAGAGTTGCAAATCATGCGAATCGTCCGCCACCCCAACATCGTCGAACTCAAGGCTTTCTACTACTCCAACGGAGACAGGGTTCGAGATACCGACGCCCGCATGAACGTGCAGACTTCTCTGATTGCCGCGCAGAAAGACGAGGTCTATCTCAACCTGGTCCTCGAGTTTGTTCCAGAGACGGTCTACAGAGCTTCCCGCCACTTCAACAAGCTGAAGAGCACCATGCCCATCCTCGAGGTCAAGCTGTACATCTACCAGCTCTTCCGCTCGCTCGCCTACATCCACTCGCAAGGCATCTGCCATCGGGATATCAAACCGCAGAACTTGCTGCTCGACCCCGCTTCGGGCATTCTCAAGCTGTGCGATTTCGGCAGCGCGAAGATATTGGTGGAAAATGAGCCCAACGTATCGTACATCTGCTCGCGCTACTACCGTGCACCGGAGCTCATTTTCGGAGCGACCAACTACACCACCAAGATTGGTATGTCGCCAGTGCATGTCCGACAGTTTCGTGATGGCGTGGCTGACCTTCTCACCAGACGTCTGGTCCACTGGATGCGTCATGGCGGAACTGATGCTCGGACAGCCCCTGTTCCCCGGCGAGTCTGGTATCGATCAGTTGGTGGAGATTATCAAAGTGCTGGGCACGCCCACTCGGGATCAGATTCGGACTATGAATCCGAACTACATGGAGCACAAGTTCCCACAAATCAAGCCGCATCCATTCAGCAAGGTATGCCTCCTGCGTTGCACCACTCTCGCGAGTCCCGCTGCTGACGAAAATCGTGCGCACAGGTGTTTAGGAAGGCCGATCCCAATGCAATCGACTTGATTTCGCGCCTGTTGGAGTACACGCCCACCCAGCGTCTCTCGGCCATTGACGCCATGGTGCACCCCTTCTTCGATGAGCTCAGAGATCCAACCACGCGGCTTCCAGACTCGCGCCATGCAGGTGGTCCCAGCAAGGATCTGCCCAATCTCTTTGATTTCTCTCATCACGGTATGTTCAAACCAACATCTCCCGGACACGACTGCAACAACACTGACCCATCTGCAGAGTTGTCGATTGCACCGCATTTGAATGCCCAGCTCGTCCCGGCGCACATGAAGTCGGTACTGGCGGGCAAGGGGCTAGATATCGATAATCTGACACCACTGACCAAGGATCAAATGATGGCGCGTTTGGACTGAGAGGGCTATACCCATTCTTGCCTTTCACTCCAAACGAAAGCTTGAGCTTTTAGTCATGAAGTTACGCAGCGACGCATGGTCATAATTACGGTCACAGAGGGGACGGCGTTCATCGAGCCTGGAGTTCACGACCCACCACCCCATACTGAACTGTTCTGGCCTGGATACTGTTGGGGCAAAACGATACACTTCATCAACACTGGATGGATCTGATGTGGACGCGCGCTGGTCCAGCGACCGAATCACCCGAGCGAGAGAGTGTGTGTGTGCCTTGATCGATGCTGCTTTCCACTTCTTCACACACAAAGTAGATGATGGTTTTTTTTCCTGGTGATGGCTTGTAAAAGAGGGGAATGATGGAGCATGGAGCGAGGGACAAAGACCTCCACCGGTCACTCATGGCGCATTGGGGAGAGAAGAGAGCGAGGGACGCGAGTCCTTTTCTTCTTCTTTTTTTTTGCCCCTCCACAAAAATTGTTCTTACTTTTTATTTCTGGTCGAAAAATGGGGCGAAAGTTATTGTTTCCATGGCCAACAAAAAACCCCCCATCACGAACGAGACTCAAAGGGTTTTTTGCGGGATGAAAGGCATAGGGAAGAAACTACTCATTTTTTGGGGGAGGGGAGGGGGGTGGAGGGAAGGCTTTTGATAAGCTCTTTTTCTTCTCCAAAAAAAAAGGATACGACGGTAGCTAGCGGTGACCCCCCGCCCCCCCTCCTCTCCCCACTGAGGGCACGTTTTGTAGCCTGTATGTGCGATATGGCAGTCAGTGGCTTGAATTCAGGTCATGGAATAAGTTTTTTTTTTCTATTTCTTTTTCTTTTTGCTATGTTTGTCATGCAGATGATGGGAAGGAAGTACAGTAGTAGTATATTCGTGACGTTTGAGTCGAAGGAGGTCGGAAGAAGCGAGTTTCTTGACCGAACTGACTATATATAGTATGAAAGATGTGTGAATTAAAGCGAAAGATGTCGCGTCGGGATGAACGATGAAGTCGACGTGTTCCTAAGTTAGATCCTCCTCCGTCCGTCGGCTGGACTGGATTGAAGTAGTGCTCTCTACATCACGGTACGAACCGGTGAGCGCCATGTGAAGTAGCAAGTATGCCATGTGGAGCACAGCAAGTATGCCACCGCGATGTGAGCATACATTCTCGTACAGACGTTCAAACGCATCGTAAATCACGATGTCCCGACCGTATCCTGCGTGTATGTGTCCGAACACATGCAGCTTTGGCTTCACCCGCTCGATTTCCCGAAGCAGGAAATTCTCACCCCAGCCCGCCACATCAAGGTGGAACTGGGGTGGGGAATGAGTGATAAGAATGTCGATGCCCATTGGAATCTGGTGGCGGAAAACATCAGCACCCTTTTCATATTGGAAAGCCCAATTGCCGTGCTTTCGAGTCGAAGGGTGTCCGAATATGGAGACCTTTCTCCCTCGAACTTGCACATCGTGAGACGAGTGCTCGAGATAAACGAGAGAGCCCCAGTGGAGCGTTCGGCGAGCCTCCGATGGGAGTCCGAACTCTGCAGATTTGACAGCGTCGAGTATGATATCGTGATTGCCTGCAATGACGAATTTATGCGGATGTGGTTGAGCATCAAGCCAGTGTAGTTGTGCTTGCAGTTCCGCCGCGGTGCCGCCTTGTGTCAGATCCCCAGCATGAACAAGAATATCGCCAGGTGGTATTTTTGGTTGGCTGTTGTGAGTGTCCGACACGCAGACCACTGTGATATCGTCGGCGGTTTCAGGTACTCGTCGAGAGCTCTGTTCGAGTGCTACGCGCCGTCTCCACGAATACAATGTTTTTGCAAGTGTTGGGCATGGCGTGTGCTGGAACTGTCGCCACCAGGGTATTTCCTCTCGATTTATGATGGCATCCAGTGCCATGCTGCACATACAGTATGTAGTATGCAAATGTAGACACGAAAGTGCAGAGCACTCACATGCTTGCGCGCGTGTGCGACGTCATCCTAATACATGGACACCTCTAGGCTACCTCCGTACTTATCCACAAAATAACAACAGAGAGTACAATTCTATCCAGCGCGCCAGGCCAAGCGCTTCGTATCCAGCCATGGGCTGTACGCTGTCCAAAAGCAGGTCTAGCAAATACCCACCACCGCCAGGACCATCCGTAATGCTCTCAAGTCCCAGAAACTTGTACTACGTGCAACGTCCCAAGCACCGCAAATCGGATACGCCGCTCCGTACAATCTACCGAATCTATTGGGCTATTGTCATGGACGACACAATCATCATGCGCAACGAAATCGAATACTTCTGGACGCGCAAAGAAGCTTCCTGGGTGGTGTGCAATGTTGCCAAGCCTCCTGACCAGGATCTGGAGCAATTCGCCATCATATCTGCCATCCCCTTCTTCCTCGCCGCTGCTTTCAATCGCCTCATCGACTTGGGCTTGCCAAGGGACTCGACCAAAAGCATCTTGACTTCTGAAGAATTGGAAGTGCTGGCCAAACGCCCCAAAGTCTTCGAACGAGTCCCGCAGTGGGCAGAACAGGCACTCTATCTACCAACCGAAGGTCTTGGCACACCGCAAACGACCGAACAAGCAGATCCTTTCATGTTGCAGAAGAATGTATGGGTGCATAGACTACACGTTTATTTCACCTGATCATGTGTCATCGTGACAATTTCTCGGATAACGCGTGAACATTCCGTTCCGTCATGTCCGAGAAGAGCAGCTCGCGTGAACATTTGGAACCAGAGGTCGTTGGTTGCGAACAGTCGCATGCAGCACCGAAAGACCTGTACGCGACAGCCAATGGGCACAAATGCACAATGCAGATGGCCCAGTGGCCAAGCAGTGGAAGCATCGACCCCAGAGATCAAGAGCAGGATCGAAAAAGTGTGAAGAGAAGTGCGGCGAGCTCTGGCATCCTATCCTACCTTCCTGCAGGCTTGCAGGTCCACCTGTCACACAACAGAAGCTGGATTGGAGCTGGACACCCGGCCGCAACACATTGTGCCAGGTCAACAGGTCTGTCTCATGGCATGAAACGGAGCGTACTTATCTGACATGGACAAGTCGGAACCGAACAGCAAAATTCCGCGACCAAAGCTGTCAAGCACTACGAAACTCCAACCAGTCCTGTATAAACCCATCTTTTCCTGTCGTCTCTAGAACTCATCGTACTCAAACACCAGCCAACGCCCTCTGCAACATCTCCGAAATCTTCCCCCGGGGCGGCACCAAAGCCATCACCTCTCCACTCGTACCCTCCGCATTCGACGACCCATCCCACAGCGTAAACGCCTGATCCTTCACATACGACAGCAAATCCGGCGAAGGATGATGTACCGAATACTCATCCAAGAACCCCAAATCCCTAAACTTCACCTCTCGAACCTTCTCCCCAATGACCTGTTCCACCAACTCCACAACCTGCCGCCCCGTAACATCCTCCCGGCCCATGAATCACCAGCCGCATCTGATGAAACTCCTCCGTATCCTCCCGACTCAGCAGAACACGCCGCCAACTTCCCCACATCATCGGCATCGACGGCCGCAATCGGCACAAACTCATCCATCCATCCACAACCTCAGCACATCCTGTTGCCTCCCCCCTTCTCCTCCAGTCTCCTCACCCACTCCCACTCCACCACAAGCCCAACCACCCAACTCTGCCAAAAAAAAAATCGCCGGCTGGATCGACGAGAAAATGCAATCTTGTCGGTAAACTGCAGCGGCTGCGAAAGCCATCATTTTCCATGGCCCAGTGCGCTCGAGGGTAATAGTAGACTCTACAATCCGGCACGACACGACGTTGGCGGCGGCGGCGGCGGCGGCGGCGGCGGTGGTGCTGATGCGAACGACGTCAAGAGATTCCCGCTCGGAGGGCATGAACGAGGAATTGACTTTCTTCGGCGAATTGGCAAGGGGTCGTGGTGCGAGGCGATGAAGATTCGGACAAATGTTGTGTGTCGCGGAGCCAGGCTTCTGTGATGGAGACGCAGTTTTGCTCTTCGACTTCGACACCGGGGAGTTGGGGCGAAGTTTTGGAGCGACAGGGCTGGTTTTGGGACCGTGTTAGGGCTAAGACTTTGTGGTCGGAGAGAGTGTCTTGCTTTGTGCGAGGAGGTTGGGGATGGTCTCGACGACGCTTCTGCCCGTGTTTCCCGTAGCACCGACGATGAGGATGGTGGGAGCCATGTTTGCACGAAGTGGGCTGGGTGGCAATGAGGTGCGAAGGAAACTTGTTGGGAGCAATCAGGTAGAAATCCTTGCCAGATTATATATATATATATATACTCCATATTCGTGGTCATAAATCTTTATGCAATGCGCTTCACTGGTCTGATGTGTAGCACAATTTTGTTCGTGGTGGAATAATAACTTGTGATCACTAAGCTATTCAGAGATCGGCAGTGATGCATTGCCCGGCTTGTCTCTGCTGTCCTTTCCGTGGTTCTGGCTGACAAAACATTGCTTGGCTTGACATGTCGATGGGAAGGTACTGCAGAGCACTGCCCGGCTGGCAATGGCTGTGAGGCCTCATCTTGTAGATAGTTGTTCCGGCAATACCAGGCCCGCGATTCAGTAGCTCGACACATCGAGAGTGTGGGGAGTAAATGCGTCAGACGGAATGACAGCATTGATGTCAAAGGCTCCAGCTGTTGTTCATGCACTGGGTTTCGAGTGACGAGTACACGTTCGTCAACGACTGTGTAAAGGGTCAATGCATTCCAGTGCATTGCCCAGTGCATTGCTGCATTAAACCTTTGCGGTCTACCAATACAAAATTTAAAACGCCCTCGCTCGAAACGCAAAAGTGACTGCCCTTAACTGTTCGGGGGTATCATGCGACGTAGGTCGTGGTGCCGTGTCGACCCTCACCATGTGCGCCAGTTGCTGCCTAATCTCAATAGTCGCACAGAGGATCGCCACATGCTCATCGTGTCATTATGCCGTGCCGTCGTGCTGTCTTTTTTTTTTCAATCCCCGATTCTTCTCACCACCAACCCGGCGAAGATCCCACAATATCCGCATCGCGCTTCCTCTCGGCCATTTGTCGCTCGATGTCTGCTTGCGTGATGATCTTTGCGGGTGGTGTTGTGACTGGAGTAGAGCAGCCGCTGATGGAACCCTTGGCTGGCGGCGGGCTCTGCGACGTGCGAACAAAGCCCTGAAAGATGGTGCCCAAGACGGTGGTTGAAGCGGGTCGCGAAAGGTGTGGTGGTTGCTGTGGAAGAGATTGTGGGCACTGCTTGTCTTGCGCGTTCTTCAAGGCGCCGGCCACCGCTGCAGCCTGTGCCTTGGCCTGTTGTTGTTGGATGTGAGCGAGCCGCCGGGCGGCGTCGGCTGCTTCGCGCTCCTCGTGGTATGCGGCGGGGAGGGAGTCGATGGGGAACATTGTCGCGTGGGCGTCTATGTGCGTATGGATGTTGCAGGTGCGAGCAGGAGTTTGGTTGCAGTCGGGGTTTCTTTGTAGTTGGCTGACGTAGGACGAGACGGTGGGTGATTAGAAATGGAGGCCAGGCCGTTCGTGTGGATGGCGTCGCACGCGACTTCCCCCGAGCGGGACGTTTCTGGGCGGGTGTGACTTCTGCAACTTGTTTGCCGGCCGTTCGGAAGGGGCAAGTGGAATCCCGTAGATCCGGTGGGCGCGCACGAGAGTAACGTGAGTACAGTAGGAGGTACCTGCGGCCCTGATCGGCTGTCGTTGGTCTCCAAGGCAAAGGTCCTGCTTTTCGTCACATCGGCGACCGGGCGACAATTTTGACTCCGACACACGAGCGAGCGTTGCTGAGGATGGGCGAGTGGGCACGGCGGTGTGGCGAACAGATGGTGAGAGGAAGCAGGATTGGCAAGACAGTTGCAACTTGTAAGTAGCCTCACCGACCGCTTTGCTGCACGGAAATTGTTCGCGAATCCAGGATGGAGGCACAGAGCACCGCGCCAAGCCTGCCGCTGATTCGCTTTTGTCCGTGCGTTTGCGGGGAAGAATCAGGCTAGAACTCTGCGGTGGACCCGGCATTCCAGAAGCGCAGATCCGATGGGAAGGACAAAGCTGCACAGTGCGCGCAGGCACACGGGGCCGTGTCCGATCTGTACTACAGTACATACATACACTATGACCACTCGCGCTGTTGGTGCTCCGAGAGTCCATGATGAGTGATTACTGCCAGAGTCGCCATTCGTTCCACGCGCACGCTGGCTCGGCGCTGGTGAGCACGCCTCGTTTTACCATCTGCCAGCGGTGAGCAGCGAACAGGACAGCTCCCAGCTCTTGCACGGATGCACGGAAGCATGTCTGACGGACATGACCGCTTTCCCATTCCGATGCACGAGCAGCTCTCGTGCATGCAGCTCACAGCCTGACTTTCCGGCGAGACACGTCCACCGCCTGCAACGAGCGTTGAGGTTCCATCCGAATGCAACGTTTCACCAACTCGCCGTTAGTTCGAGAGATCCAGACCTTGATCCGGAGAATGAAGGGAACGACAGCTTGGACTCAATTCAAACACTCATTTGATGATGACTTGTCGGAAGATGTACAGGAATGTAAAGACTATTCTTCCAGAATGTTATATAACGTCTCCAAAATAGGACCTGAGCCTCAACAACCGCCGCCGCCACCGCCGCCGCCTGACCATCCAACGTCAGCACATATGTACAAGTCTTCCTGCTTCGACAATCGAGACAACTTACCTCCGCATCCACTGCTGCCGCCACCACCTCCATCGCCTGTCACTGAAATGTCAACGTCTCAGGCCCAACGTTTGTCTCATCTCATCATTCGCTTACCTCCGTGAAGTCCCCCATGATGTGCGCCATGGTGCCCTCCTCCTCCTGAACCATCAAAATATCCCCCACTAATGTCACACAACGTCAGTCCTTGGCCAAACTCTAGTTGATGAAGTGCAACTTACGCCGCAACGTATCCGCCGCTACTATGAGAGTATCCGGGTTTCGCGTATCTGACAAAAGCATCAGCATATCGAACGACATTTCGAGTTTCCTCCCACAGCAAACACCAACCTGCTATTCGGCCCGCTATGCGAGGGAGTCGAAGATGCGCAGCCCATGATTGACGATTGACGATTGATGAACAATGCTCGGTCTGGTGTTTCTATCTCGAATGTGAGAGTCTGAGATGGGAAAAAATGTCTATCGTGAAATGACTACTGAATTATAATTCCAATCTCGAGCATGTACGACTCTATATATCGCCTCGCAAACAACATTGAACTTCCTCCATCTCCGTATCCTCATCCGCTTCCTCACAACATAGCCTCACACACTCCACTCCTCCCAGCATACGTAATAAATGACCGGTCAAAAGCTCAGCCCAGCGCATCATCTACTCCACCACCATCACCACCACCACCACTAACTACAACGCAGCGCAACTCATCTGACCCTCCCCGACTATCATCCTTGAATAATAATAGACGTCCTCTTTCCCCAACTACATGTATCGAACGTCGTGACGTCAAACGAAATCCTCCAAAACTCAAGTCATTTTTGCACGCTACAGTACACACAGCACAAGTACATGTAGTAGTCACGGTCATGTCATCATGGTCATGCCTCGGATCCTTCCGGCGGCTCGAAATGTGCAAGGCGCAGTAGCAAGCAACGGCTGTCTCTCAGCCAAAGATCAGCATCAGAAGCCAGCCAGCCAGCCAGCCCAAAGTCATCATCGTATTCCATGGACATTCCAACCCATTGTTGTATATGCAACCCGAAGAAGCGAGCGCACGAAAAAAAAAAGCAAAAAAAGAAAAGGTGTATGAACATCGCATTCCCGCAGCGAAAGGAAGAAAGAAAGGAAAAAAAAAAGTCTCATCATGATGCCTGGAAAAGAGCAGCGCTGAAGAATAATGTTGTTGTTGTGGTTGTAAATGGGTGCTGGGTAATCCATGCTCTCTCCATCAAGTACAGGCGCGCGTCGCTGGAACGCTCAATTATCCACAAGCCTTTGCCTTTGCGTTCCATGATCGAAACGAGGTGAAACACAAAGCACCGAGGAGGAGAAAAAAAAGAAAGAGAGACCAGTAGACACACACACACGCACGCACACACGTAAGACCTTGCCCAATTCGGATGCGTGCACGTCGCGAAGATTTTGTGGAAGAACATCCCATCGACCCCGCGAAACCCAAAAGGTCGTGGCGCTGCAGGACCGTCGTCGTCGTCACTGTCGTTGGTTGTTTCGTTCGTATCGTGATTTCAAGAAAGTTCATCGTGCATCTTGGTTAGGGCCGGAACGTCCTTTCGTTGGGCGGTTCTGTGCCCGTTGGCCTGGGTCAGAGACCTTGCTCACCAGCTTTGCAAAGTTTTATCCCCTTGCCCCACTCCGAGTTGAGGACTTGATGAGCGGATATCCGACGACTCGCGTTGGGGTCGAGGATGCTGTAAATCACGTTGCGACAACGAGCCTGACAAGAAGAGTGAGTACACCCTTCAGAATACAACGGCTTCGGGGTAGAAGTGGCGTCTTTGTGTGAAGAAGCATGGCTTACTCTGTGTAACGTCTCAATGGGTCCATATCCCTCTTCGCTCTTGCGACCTCGAATGTAATTGTCGTAAAACTCGTCTTCGTCCTTTTTCGCCACACGCCAAAGGTGGCGTCCAGTGCGCATGGCCATGTAAATCACACCGCACGCCCAAACGTCGACCGCACGAGGGTCGAACTCTTGCTCAATGTATTCTTCTGGAGCAATATACGGAGCGCTGCCACAAAGTCCCGCCGTCATGTGTGGTTCTGTCTCCCACGCCATCCGGAAGCACTCTCCGTTGCCAAAGTCTGTAATCTTTAGCGCTCCATGTGTTGTTAGCAGCAAATTCTCCGGCTTCAAATCGCGATGTGCCACGCCCATTTCGTGAATGTACTCGACGCCTCGCATGAGCTGTGCAAAGTAACAATCGGCCTCGGTGACCTCGAGCTTGCCGGTAGCAAGCACCAAGCTGTACAAGTCGCCTCCGGCGCAAAACTCCATAACCTCACAGTAATCACCCTTGGCGTCTTCGAGCAAGTCCAGTGTGTGAATGACATTGGGGTGTCGTAATGACGAAGAAATGCAGAACTCCGAGTTGAGGCGTTTGCTGTATTTCTTTGGGTCTTCCTGCGGCCGACGCCGGAACTCTTTGACCGCATACAGTTGCTCGTGTTTGGAATCGTTGGGATCCGTCTTGTGTGCTATCCGGACGATACCAAACGCTCCGCGCCCAACAATTTCCTGACATTTGCCGTACTTCTGTACCAAGGATGCCGTCGCGTTGGGGCCCTTTTCTTTCTCTCTGGCCATCTTGTCCTTTTCATTTCGGATTTGATCGACCCACGTCGACATCAGTGACAGTGGCTGCTCCTCATGCTGGTCTCGGCCCCTCCTGCCTGACATGAAATCACGCAACATGTCAGTCAGCTTGTCCTGTCGTTTGGCACCGCGCAGGTAGTGGAAGTGTTCTCCGCTCTCTTCGACCCAGAAGCGTTTCGTGGCAGCGTTGGCGACCTCGTCACCTTTCCCTTTCTTAGTAATGGATCCGTTTCGTAGGCCGCCCTCCATCTTGTCGTGCTTGGACGACGTTCGGCTGGGCTTCAGCGGTCGCGGTTTCCCATTCTCTGCCGCCGAGTCTTCCACTGCCGTCTCGGGGATTTTGTCGGCGGCTTCGGCCTTGACCTGCTCTCTCGAACCATTCCCATCCCGCTGCGAGAACATGCGCGAGAGCCGTGACGTAAAAGTCGGCTTCTTCTGCGGACCGGCCGGCCTCTCTGCTTTGGCTGGAGGCGACTGCGCCAATGTGGATGGTGGTGTGGTATTGGTCGCAGGCTTGGTATCGCCGTTGAGCGTGGGCGGATGCGGGGACGCTGGTGGCAGAGGCGCGTCACTGCTCTCGGGCTGGTTGAACGATGTAAATGATGCCGTCGACGTCGACCCCGTGGGCGCCGGCGACGGCCGCGCGCCGCTGCTCCCGGACGGCGGTGTGGTGGGCATGTTCTGCGCTGAAGCAAGGCGCGCCTTCCGCGTGGCAGAGGCGAGGTCCTGCTCGGGCAAAAGTGTTGCACGGCGTCAGACGCTTGGCGTGACGACCCAGCGAGGCGGCGGCGTCGGCAGGGTCGAGCTGGATGTCGCGGCGTCGTCTGCGTTGTGTCGCGCGCAAGGCGCACTGGCCTCCGGTGGACCGCGGTGACGTGAGGTCGAGGGGTGACGATGGGTGTCGTTGACGAGGAAGGCAGTCCGGCAGAGCAGACAGGATAAATAGACAAGGAAGCGTGGGATATGTCACCAAACGAAGCTTCTCAAAGCCACCCGGCTTGGGTGCTTGGAACTCGTCGTCGTCAAGCAGCAGCAGCAGCAGCAGAAACGGGGTTTGTCAGCGGGTGAAGGCTGACGCCGAGCAACAGCAGCAGCGGCATCGACAGCAGCGGCTGGGCGGGTTGCCGGGCAGGTGACGAGGACGGTGAGTACGACGGCTCGAGATCAATGATGACGAGACGCCGCACAGCACGGAGCAGAGCCAGATGGAGCTCGTGTCGTGGGCAAGCAGCCCTTTCTCCATCTCCAGCACTGGCCGGCCCTAACTTTAGTGAGAGCTACATTGTACGAAAGAGAGAAAACCCGAGAGCACCACGCTGGCAGAGGCGCTGCTGGTAGCTCTGCTCGCGACCCGCCCACCGTGTCCATCCCAATATGTACCACATCATGAGACATCCCACACTGCTCTGCACACACACCATCATCATCATCATCATCATCATTCACCTTCACCGCACCTTTCGACACAGCCTCCCCGTGCGGCAGAAACAGCCCATGAGGTCGGTGCACGTGCAAGAACGGCATGCCGCCGCGCTCGCTAAGCCGCGGCGCAGGTGCGTGGTCGTTTGGGGGTGTGTACATACATATGCATGCATCTTGTGCGACCAATCGACTCGACCTCGGGTGAGGCTTTGTACGTACGGTACTGTACTGTAGTCGCTGGCGCGTGCCCAAGGGTCTACTACTGCAACCCTGGCGCCGGCGCGGTTGCAAATAATATACTGCCAAGCTGTGCTGTCATCAGTCCAGCAGCCCACAGCTCCTTGATTCCATGATGATGATGAATAATAAGAGAGCCCGATGCTGCTGACTCTTGCCTTGATTGGCCCCTCGCATGGACTGCCCATATTCTGTGCTCCCTGCAGCGCTGCAGATTGAGATCATGCCGCCCCGGCTGGCGGCCTGGACGACGGCAGCAACCTACACCCACCCAGCCAGCATCACCAAACGTCAGAGCAGTCATTCCCCGTCGAAGGTTGCTCATTCGACGCTCATCTCACAGCGAGAGATCCCGAAGAGGGGTAATAACAGATGCTCTTGTTTCCGCCGCCAGCCAGCGGTGGTTGATGATGAGGGGAAAATCGCGCAACCCACGTCGGGACCCACGATTCTGACGCCGGCCCTCGATCCTGACGGCCAAGGCGCACTTGTGCGACCAGCCGTTTCTTGTTTGTTCAACTGCCGAACGATAGGAGTGTGATCTTCGCTACCCGCGGTTGACGCGTGCATCCCGCCCATGTCCTTGTTATACATAAAAAAGCATGCACTCATTGCATTGCAGCAAGACGGACTTTGACGCGACTGCGCCATTGCACGAGGGTCTGCCAGCGTACGGAGACGAATGAGGACATGTTCGCCTGTCGTGGTGTGCTCCGCGACATTCGTGCTCCCTTGCGAGCACATTGCACAGCCATCGAGTCCCTCCCCACAATGTCATCATCCTTTCGATGTGGTTGAGATTAGGTTGTCCGTTGTCCAATACCCTTGCTCAGCCACCGACCATTCATATGCCTCGCCTTCCTGTCCTTTGCAGATCAAGCGAGCTTCTGCGATTGCTGTTGCTGGGAAGAGTCGAGAGTTTCATATGTCCATTCTACCACTCGCTGCTACACAAATGAAAAGAAGCTGGCCTTCCGGCTCGCCATCCACAAACGTCATGTCTGCCAACCATGAGGTCACTGCGCCAACGCCTCGCTCACGTCAACAGTGTTGGGGTGTTATACATGTTTCTCATCGTCCAAGAAGGCCCCTGGCCACATTGGACAGCACTGTGAAGCTCATTGCCTTAGTATGGAAATTCCGTGGAGGAAATTCCGATGCACGAGGCTTTCTCACAGGGAACTTCGCTGATCCTTAACGCCTACTTTTAAGGTGCTTAAGCGGCTTGCTCGGCACCATTGGCGTCTTCGACGTTCTTTGGCCTCTGGAGAACCTCAAAGCCGCCTATTCGCACGCGTGAGCGGAAATCGTCTCGTCAAATCTTGGTTAACTTACGCTGCAAAAGGTTCAATGATGTACGCTTGCCGGCCTCGGTCTCGTATGTGTTCATGCGAGCCTCTGCTTCGACGTAGACCTGGCTTCTGATCTACTTGTCAGCGAGTCATCCTTGTTCGAGCTCAGAGTGGCTTCGACGGTTGGTGCTTGTCCGCCAGCCAGCCCTATGTGTCGCCGTCTATCGCCATGCTGCTCAGGCGTCCAGCGTGATGGAAGAGCTTGATATCGCCCAACGATCTGCCCTCGTGCCAATGCATCGAAACAACTCATCTCCATCTCTTCCCGTACCCAAAAAAAGACGCGATTCCCCGATGAGCATATAACACAGTGGAAGGACTCACCCTTTAGGCAAGCTGAGCAACAAGTCTCTCTGAGGACCCTCCTGAAAGCTCGCGACCTTGAACCAGCTGACACCGCGCTGACCATTCTCATCTCTTGGACCCTCGCTCACGCCGACCGCGTATTTCACAATCTCGCGACCAGTCGAAGTGGGCACGAGCTCTGGGACATCAGCCAAACGGCCGATGAGCTGCACCTTCGCAAGAGGTCGCGCCGGGGTGGTCGAGAATGCGCGCGCGGCGCGGGGGATCTGGAAGCGCAAGGACTGCATTCTTCGTTCGTCTCGAGATTTGGCAACGGAGAATTGGTGTTATATAGTCTTTGTCGATGAGGGGAGCAACGGAAGTATGTAGGTCTGGTCGCGGTGGCCTTGACGAGACGAAACACAGGGGACAACGCGTTTCGCGACAGAACCTTAATTCCTTGGCACGTGCACACGCTAGTTCCTTCCCTTGCGCTTTGACATCTGCAGATACTATGTATTTTCACACGCGACGCAAAGACATGGTATTGCGCATCTTCGCGCAATGGAGACGACTGAGGAGATGTGAAAGGCACATCGACAGAGCTGCAGACAATAGATTCCAACCCGGCAATTGATACCAGTGGATGGCAGCCTGTTGAGCAACAACCTGGACCCCAGAACGCGTTTCACGAACGAGCCTTCATATGAACCACCTCCATTATTCTAAACCCAGACTTTGCAGCAGCTGGAGCAATCCGGCTGTTCGGAGTTCGACCAGAAAAGATGGATATGGATTGAGTCGCGAGTCTCTCCAAACCTTCAGCTTCGCTTCTATTTGTCTATATTGCTCGCAGCGAATTCATCAAAAGATCAAAAGCACGATTTTGCCCCCATACTTTTGTGACGAACGTGGCAGAAGCTGTGAGGCTTCTTGCACAACACCGCGCGATGCTACCAATGGTGAATGTGACTGCACGCCGACCACAATCGTGTGAAGTCGATCACCGAAGCCTACTGGCCTGGCTTCTCGAAGAGGTAATGACACACACCCCACTCCTCACCACCATTCCACGCAAAAAGTTCCGCGCAGGCCAGATAGAACACCTGCCACCTGTAGAACCACTTGGCAGTATCCTGCTTGCCGTAAGTCTCTTCTAGATGCGGCCAAATCTGCTTCTTATTCGCATTCATGGTTTTGAGCCAATCCTCGCAAGTCTTCGCATAGTGTTTCCCGCTGACCCACCACTGCCTTTCCAATCGGAGATCGCGCTGGAAGAAATGCAGTAAGTCGGCAGAAGGCATCGTCCCGCCGGTAAAGAAGTGATCCGTCATCCATCCCGATTCGAAATCGTATGGGGAGTCCTTGTTTGCGAAAATGTGCACGAACAGCTTCCCGCCTGGTTGGAGTAGAGTTGCGACTTTGGCGAGAAGAAGCTCGTAATTTTTCATGTGCTCGAACAATTCAATTGAGAGCACGCGATCGAATTGCCCTTCCAAGGCAGTGCCCGCAAAATCGTATGTGGCGATATCACCAGTCACAATCTCAAGGTTCGACAGATTCTTCTGCTTCGCCTGCGAGTCAATGTGCTCTTTTTGTGTTCGCGAGTTCGAGAAACCTGTGACTCTCGAGTTGGGGAAAATCTCGGCCAGGTAGAGAGACAGAGAGCCCCATCCGCATCTACAACACACTGTCAGACTTGTCATGCAAAAATCAATCCAATCAGCGATACACACCCCAGATCAAAAATCCGCATCCCATCTCTGAGCTGCGCCTTCTCCACATAACTCTCCAGCATGGCAATCTCAGCTTGCGCCAAGGACTCCGTGCCTTTGGGATACAAGCAAGAACTATACTTCATTCGAGGCCCGAGCATGCCGGTCAACACGCCCGTTCCGACTTCATAATGCTGTTGGTTGGCTGTCGCGGTCTCGATGGCGATGGGACGGCTTCGTAATAATTCGACATATTTCATCTTGGTCTCGTAGCTCTCGGACAGACTTGTGGTTTTGATGAGGTTGATGCGCTGTTGGAGTTGCCCGCGGATTCCTCTTCGGAGGAGGAATTCGGGCAGATAGCCGCCATCGACGACGGCTTCGACGAGGGAATCTGGAGATTTGTTAGAAGTGTTTGCGTCATTGAATGAAGTGCAGTACGTACCGTAGTTCATCTTGTAAGTGGCTGGCAGTGAATGAAGATGATTTCAGTGACTGAAGAAAATGTTGTTGTCTAGCTCAATAATGCCTACGGTTTGTTTACGCCGTGTCCGATAGCGAATGCCAAGACATTGCACGCTTGACATCATGACTTTGTTCAAGTGAAACCAGTGGACCTGGTCCATTGACAGGACAATATATGCCATTTGAAGCAAGCAGGACGAAAACACAAACTCCTTGAGGTACTGCTCATGTCACGCGAGATCGTTCTACGACCGTTTCTACATTCTGAATAATTTGTGGCTAATTCTCACAACCGCTGTGATGTAGCTCACAACGAGCACATGTATGCACGGCGTTTTGATGATTTTCAGATGAATAGGATATTTACAAGGCTCTTGATGCCAACCACGGCAGCTCTCTACCTCTGTCCCGACATCTCCATCCTTATTTCAGCATATCGAGACCATGGGTGCATCAGCGTTCCAAGTTTACTGCAGAATACGCTTCCAGCGTACATGGGAGCCAGAGCTTGTCCAGGCGGAGGCGGAATGAGATGATAATATGCGCGCGTGCTTATCTCTCCTGGGATGGGTAATGTGAAGCTGCTCTTCAACAACATGCTCCCCGAATCAGCCGTGGTAGCCGCAGCAAGGCGGGCCGTGTATTGGGCATGCCTTGACACCCTGGTGCAAACGTCAGCTTGGCCTGGAGAGAGCCAACACCGTAGACACGTACTTGCGGGCAAGTAGGACTGTCGCGCCGTTCTATCGACCCACTGTCAACCACGTTGTTCTCTTTGCGCACGGGAGCAGCGTATGCGATGACAGCCTGGACACAGTGTACGATCAGTAACGCCGATGCGGATTGAGATATCTGTGAGATCCACGACGCACCATGGCCGCAAGGATGACTTTGACAAAAGCCTTCATGCTGGCGAGAGGGTGAAGCGTTATGGTATGGTTGATGAGCGTGAGAGTATCCACTCCTTCCGGGGCAGCTTCGTTCTTTCTGATTTTAGCGCGGATGTAAGATACTGCATCTTCGCACAGTCAATATATACATGTACGCGGAGACTGAGCGGGGAAGACGAAAATGGGCAGAACCGTCCTTGCTCGATTCCCGCACACGATCGAAGTGCTCTGCTCACCAGGCGGGAAGTTTGTACCACTCACGCACGGAAGGAGACTCATCCGAGCTCATCCTAGTACCATTTGGGGTTCGCTGCTGTCTTCTACTGGCTCTTTGAGACAGCCCTGCGTTGGTGACGCAGCTCAATCTCTCCCGACTCCAGCTGCACGATAGCCTGAGCCGCACGCATCTCTGGCAGATATTGTGATGAGATACCTGTATTGACCTTGGTCATCGCGGTGCTACGTCAACAGAGGCCATGGAATTCCGGGAGGTACGCAATACAATTTAAGTTTATATTAAACGCATCGCCAGCTGGTCGTCCCTTTCTAGTCTTCTTACCACTGTCGGATGCCCGCCAGATGGCAGTCTTGCGTTGAGAGACCCAAGTCCAAGTGGTCGCAAGTGTTCGACAAGTAATCCTTTGTTGAATGAGCTCGTCCTGTTTACGACGCACTTCTGTTCTTGCTGTCTCTTATGACGTCGAAGCTTGTCCCTTGTTCACAGGCAAGGTTGGCGGCCTTCTCGACCAGCGGTCGCCCTCGTCCAGCCCCAGTGCCTTGCGAGATTCTTGTTTGAGATCCATGACGACGAACTCTTTCATGCGGCCGATTCGAAGTACTCGAGCGCTGTGGTATGTCCACACTGTATCGTGGTAGTTCTTCGAGGAGAGAGACAATGCCTACATCAGGCAATGGATATGTAGATACACATCTCAGCAGTCTGCAGGGCGATGGCAAACAAGGTCACCACGTTCAGAAGTGCGAGCTGGTCTGGAGACATATATAATCAATCTTGTGTTGAGCATTTTTGCGGCAGTTTGGTCGTTATTGTGGAGCTCCAGTGTCAAGACCGGGGAAGAACAGACGGGGGATGTTTGTGGTCCTTGTCATGCGCCAAGATAAATTTGAAGCGGGGCTTCATGTGATTGGTCAGATTTTGATTCGCTACAACCCACCACCGCCTCTTCACCAACTCCTGCTGCTGACGTTCTCGTCTGACCGTCTTGTGCACCCGAACCTCTTGCTTCCCGCTCTCGCTAAGATACTTCAAGACTCGCGGGCACTCCTGTATCGAATCAAGACCAGCGATGCATCTTCGCCCGGTTATGTCCTGGAAAAAGCACTGCATATGCCCAGGAAAGTAAGAATATTTGGACTACAAATGAATGCAAATGAAGTTCCACAAGCTTCACGCAACGGTAGAGCCGAGGTGATCGAATTTTTGCCATGTGCAACGTGAGAGCACGAACAGCGAAGGCCGGCATGCCAATTCACCTCCTGTCTTCTTCTTGGCAGATCCTCCCGCGCTTGCATCGGCAAAGTGTACAAAGGAGTGGTAAAAGGCACAGAGCACCGGGACAGAAGTCCTCATGCGAAATCTGCTTCACTAGACTCGGTCTGCGTTGTAGGAATTCTCACTTTTCGAGTGGCCCGGCAATATTGAATTGAATGGAGAAAGTCAAGCGCCCGGCTTGGTCTGATCAGCCTCAGCCACAGCCGCCTTGTACTTCGTCATGCCCTGGCGGACGTCGCAGCAAACCTGCTTTTTCAAACGCTGATCTTGATGATAGCAACGCGTCTTTCAGTGGCATACAGATCGCAGGAAACTGATACTTATTCCTGTGCAGGCATTCCTCCGCGGGACACATCCTGGTTCTCTACCGAACTTCACAGCACAAGGTTCATCCAAGCTTCGGGAGGTCTTCAGGCCAAGCTTTGGAGCTAAGGCTACAACATGCCCGTCAATGCAGACTTTCTCGAGCTCGGAGGAGAGGCGATCAACGCCCTGGTCGAAACGAACACGGGCGAGAAAGTCGTCGGGAAGGTCGCCAATCCAGACTTGTCCAACGGCAGCAGCAGTAGCAGTAGTGACGGCGGTTCTCGCAGGCCTTCACGGAAGGATCCGCGGCGAGATAGCGTACACGATGGACGTCGGACTCGAACTACAAAGGACGAAAAAGAAGGAAAGTGGTCGGCAAAATCATTCTTCAGAAGCAGCCGCCACCAGCAGAAGCCACGAGAGTCGCAAAAGGACCACAAGCCTCAAAAGTCAAAGCCCAATTCGAAGACAAAGACTGCGGACAAGAACAAGGGGAGAGAACAGCAGGATGCGGAGAGCAGGCTAGAGCAACGACGTGAACGATTCCGAGCCGCGAAGACTAGTTACATCCCGCCTGAGAATATTCAGCCCGCAGAGAAGATGCAGTTCAAGCAAGAACGTTTATACGCTGAGGTTGAGATGGCTGTCGCAGCTGCCAAGAGACGATCAGAGGACGTCGGAAGAGACAAGTGATGCTACAGCACTCACACGTAGTATCGAGCAATATTGCATCCTTCATCGCTTAGTCAGCGGCACGCTCAAGGTGTCCCCACCTGGACACCGGCCAGTCCGACCATCATCCGCAATTTCATAATAAGAGCCAAACAGACGTCCAGACCAGACAACAGCGCAACCCAAATCTCGTCACGCCATCAAACTTATGCCAAAAATGTCCTTCACCCTCCAACCTCTGCAAGAGCCCGACATTCCCCACTGCATAACAATCTACTTCCTCGCCTTCCAAAACCCCCACTCCCTGGCCTGCTGGCCCCGCACCCCAGGAATTCGCACCTGGTGGGAAGACATGATCAAATCCGAACTCCACGAACCCGGTGCGCACTGGCTCAAAGCCGTATCGAGCGAAACAGGCGCCATCGCAGGCTTTGTCAAATGGCAAGAACCCAACCCTGGAGTAGAACCAGATACTGATCTGCCGGAATGGCCCGAGGAAGCGGATCGCGAATTATGCGACGAGACGTTTGGGACGTGGGCGAGGGCGCGGAAGGATCTGATGGGGAGGGAAGGACATTGGTGTGAGTTGTTTCTCTTCCTTTTTATTCCCCCAGCGTATCGCGGAAAAATTCTAGCAAATTGCTTAAAAAAAAAGAAATGCTGGCTGATATCGATGCTTTTTTTTGTTTTCTCGCCTCAGACCTCGAAATCATCGCCACAGATCCCGCATACCAAGGCAAAGGCGCGGGGTCGCTGATGGTGCGATATGGCTTGCAGCGAGCCGATGAAGAAGGCTCACGAGCTTTTCTCGAAGCATCCCCAAGTGCCGTGCGGCTGTACGAAGGATTTGGATTCCGAGAAGCAAGGCATCTGGATACCTTTATCGAGAACCGCCGAGTCAAAGGAACGATGTATCGAAATCTCTTCATGATTAGAGATGCAGTTCGGAAGGACTGATCGATCGTGTTCATATTACCTACCCTTCTATCCTGAATTTTCGGCTACTCTTATCGCACTTGATACTTGAGATAAACGGTCTCTTCTGGTTTATGTGAGCCGTGCCTATTGCGATCCACAAACCAGGCCTCCGTCTTGGGCTTCTTGTGTTGGTCCAACAATTGTATCTTATCAAAGTATGCCACGAAAAAGGCTACAATGAGATTGATTTCCAGCTTGGCGAAGCGCATGCCTAAACAAGGATGGCGAGCCAGACCTGACAGAACAGCATTGTTAGCAAGCAGTACGACTGTTGACCGTATCGAGACACAAGAGGAGAATCGACATACCCCATCCCATCCACGCATACGTCTCCTTCTTATCCTCTGCTCGCTCGGGGAGAAACCTCGCGGGATCCCACTCTCGAGGATTGGGAAACAGGTCGGGATTCAGGTGCATATCGTCCACCGCCATGGCCACATAGTAGCCCGGTGGAATGACCTCGCCGGTCTGCTTATTGATCACAATTTCCGCGTCCGAAGTGTTCTTTCGGAACGCCGTACCACAAGTTTCCACCCGAATAGTTTCCTTGAGGCAATGGTCGATGGCGTGGAATTCGCTTTCCCATGCCTCCAGCGGGATCTGCATGAGACGCTCTTTCAGCGGCAGAGTTTTGCTCGTGGCCGGAGCGTACTTGTCCGCAATCGCTTCGACTTCTTCACTCACACGCTGCATCCATTCGGGACTATTGGCGAGATAGCACAAGAGCGCCGCCGAAATGATCCCACTGTTGATCTGCCCAGCAAACAATGAACCGATCACAAACGTGATGATGTCCGTGGTGTTGTCGCCATGATCCAGGCAAAATTGCAAAGCATCGCGATTCTTCTGCCCGGTCGCCTTGCGCTCATCGATGATCTTTTGGAACATCATGTACAGCTTCGTACCAGCGAGCAGGCGCTTGAACTTCGCGGGCGTAGGAAGCCAGGGATACATGATCTGAACAGGCGTGTTGGCCGCTTCAACCGTTTCGAATAATTTCAATACCTGTTCCAGCTTCACGGGGTCGTTCGCGATCTCGTTACACGCCACCGTCCTCATGGTAAACTGAAAGACCATGCGATACACTGATTCGAAAGGATTCGTGACTTTCTCCGACTGCTGCACGAAAGACTCCATCGCCTTGCGCGCATCCTGGAGAAGTTGAGGTAGGCCTTCCCGGAGCACATTTCCTTTCAGCATGGCGACCAGCCGAGAGGTGAAGTACTGCTGGTATTCCACTCCATCACGCTTGTCAGCAAAAATGTTGTTATCCTTCTTCACCTCAGGTGCACCGGCAAGCAATGCCGAGTATCCCTCGCTGAAGCCCATTCGCTTGTCCTCGAAGAAGACTCGTCGTTGCTCGACGGATTTTCCAGAGAGCCCGATGACAGGGTGCATGCCTGCGTAGAAGCCGAAGTTTCCGGTCGGGGAGTGGCTTTGTCCAAGACTCATGAAGTCGATTCGCCGCGTGAAGAACTTCACTGCGCCGATGAGTGGTATAGTGTTGTGGGAGGTGAGTTTGGGAGCATTCTTGGGGAAAGCCGGTTTGTGGAAGACGTAGAGGACGAAGCTGGTCAAGAAGAGCAAGCAACCGATTGCCAGAGGCAGTGCCTGAGTATTGGCGGTCTCAAAAGACATCAACGCCATGTTGAAGGGGTCCGAAGTGTGATGTAGCCAGAACGTGACGATCAACGTATTTCGAGAGCTTTCAATGCTTGTAATACTTCTTCCAGATTCAAGCTATGAAGCTCATATACTCGGGAGCGCAACCAGTCCGTCGACTTGACGACGAGACATCCGGTCAAAAAGAAAGAAAACGAAAAGGATAGGAATGTAGGATGCGAACGAGGAGGACCCCCACCTCATATCTACGTCGATCCTGTAGGAGCGATATGTAGTCAGCACCCACATCCACAGGATATGCTCCACCCGAGAGCCCCGAACGCAGAAACGTCACCAAGTAGGAGGTAGGTGACAGAAGTAGTGCGTCGCGAATACCGACTAATAAGCTAAGCCCTATCTGACAGGATCTTACTAAGACAACCCCCTCCTCTGCCTGTACTGTACTCACTCTAGCGCCGAGAGTAAGTTAGATGTACAGATCTGAGACTATACCATGATGAATACAAGAAGCAAGCAAGACGAGCAACCAGATACCACGTTTTGCATTCTAGCAACGACATTCACAAAAAGTTCTGGCAAGGAGATCGCATTCTCACTACATTTGTCACCGACTCGGCATCGCTGATCCGGTCTGGTGTGACCGTGTAGGTGGGGCCAGGCAGCTAGGGTGTTTCGTCCAGACATGCGGCAAAAATGCCAGAATTGGAGAAGAGCCATCCAACTTTCATTAAACTTTGAGCAGCCGTTGGCTTTGGTGATCTGCAATTGCAAGCTTTTATGTATAGGCGGCGCAAGATTTGGTGCTTGTCCCGAAAAGCAAGGGAAGTACGGAGGGAGGCAGGTTGGCTCGGGAACGACGTCTTCCGACGATGATTACAGTCGCTACTACAACCCAAGAAATTGGCTGGGCTGGGCATATCGCTTGCAAGTTGCAACTCGTGCTCAATTTGATCCGCGCATGCCACCATATATTTATTCCGCTTGTCACGCATCGTCGGTGTATTGTTTTTAGCATTCAACGCATCTACCTGCATAATGTGATGATCTACAACGCATACATCTGTATGCTCGGATCCATACGATCATCTACACGTGCACGGTTGCAAAATACTTTGCAAAAACTCCTACTACTCCTACTCGTCCTCGCTCTCGCCAGCCTTCTCCCGAGCAATTTCATCCTTCACTTTTTCAGCCAGGAGGTCCTGCGTCCACTCCTCCGCCAAATCCACTGCCGTGCGTGGTTCCTTTTTATACTTCATCAGATGATTCTGAATCTCCGCAGGCGTGAACGTATTATCTGGGACATGACTTGCGAATTCAATCGCCAGGCTCTCGATATCAAGTTCGGATAGCGCAGAGAGCTGATTCTCAGACGGGCTCCGCGTGTGTCCATTCTTGTGCCCATTGGTCTTTGGCAGTCCATCGAGCTTTGTGCGTCCATTGGCGACACGGCCATCGAGCTGGACCTCAATATCCGGGACTTGGTCGCTGGCTGCGTACATCCTTACAAACAGCTCGCTGATTTGATCCTTCATTGCCAGCTGGAATTCGATCTTGCGATCAACCCTACCCGGTCGAACGAGTGCTGGATCCAGCTTCTCTGGGTGGTTCGTAGTCATAATCAGCACGCGCCCTTCTGCACTGGCGACACCATCGATGGCGTTGAGAAGTCCCGATAGCGATATCCCTGTCCCTGCTTGACGGTTTGGTCCTGTACCGTCATTCTGCTGATTGAGAAACTGCAGGCGCCCTCGACCTCGAGCAGGTGCGCTGAGGGCCTTCAACTCACGAGCCAGGTCTTTACACGAATACTCCTCATCTTTTTGGGGCTTGTCTTGGCCCTGCTCTCCAGTCTTGTCGTCCTTCTTCTCATCCTTCTTATCCTTCTCGTCCTTTTTCTTTTCCTTGTCACTCTGAGCATCTCTGAGCAGTCCGGCGGCGTCCACATCTTCCAACAGCACTATGCAGCGTCTGGGTAGGCCGTTGAACAGTTGGAGCAGATCGCCTTCGGTCAAGGTGGGCTCCTGCAGACTAATGGCATAGATATCGAGACCGAAGATACCTCCTAGGGCGAACGACAAGCTGGTCTTTCCCGTTCCAGGGGGACCATGGAAAAGATAGCCGCGGCGATAGGGAATGCCACGAGTTGCATACCACCTCGGCGAAGCTGGATGCAGGTACTCATTCATGTCGCGAATGATCATTGATTTCTGCTGAGGATCAAGAATGACGGTTTCCATAGGTCGCGATGGTCTCGATGAGGTCTTCGTCCAAGACCCGCCAAAGCGAGCCCTCTCCTTCGGGGTGGGATGACGAATGGTGGTGACATTTCGCTGTCGATTCAACGACCAGATCTTGATTGCCTTGAGGAGCGCCTTGATGGGCTCCGTGCTTCGTCCGATGCAGTCGAGCTGAATCTGATCATCCTGTGTATGATGTCCACTGAAGTTCACTTGCACTCGCTGGCTACTCTGCTTCTGCGCTCGCTTGAAGAAGAATATCGTGCCGTCGTGAAAGACGTAGTTCTGTCCATAGTAGGGCTCGAATCGAGGAGGCAGTCTCGAGCTCCACTTGGTGTAGTCGAAGATGCCGTTCTCGTCCAACGCATCATCAGCCGCATCAAGTGAGCCATCTTCAGCTTTGGAGCCTGTCTGCGTCTTGGCTGTCAACGATCGCGTAGATCCGATACGCTGATTCTTGGCCAGCCACTCCATGACCATTTCAAACAGGTCGTCTTGTTCGTCTATGAACACGCTGGAAATGAAAGCTCTCCGGAACCATGACTCGAGCATCGAGTAGAGATACTGACCACCCTTCAGCACAGCTAGCACGACGAGGCCAATGGAGACAAAGATGGAAGGGTCAATCCCGAGCGTGGCATACACGTATCGTGAGATCAAGCCATAGCCCGGTATTAGTGCCTCGAGGATATTGGGCGGCAATTCTGTCAACGAGAGGGGTTCTGTACCATTTACCAGCGTCTGAGGCCCCGGCATCGCCCTCACCAGCTTGCGAAAGTCCATCGTGGCGGATGATGATGATGCTGGCAAGGAGACGCACGTCACCTCGTCTCTTTTGACTGATGGCTCTGCGCAGCGAAGGGCGATCTGATTGCTGAAATGGCAAGCAGAAAGTGCGTCGAGCAATCTTCCTCTTTCTGGGAACAGCGATCGATGGTCGTGATGGTCTTTATAGGACGCCACTGCACCGCCACACAGCTTGTCCTGCACTTCTGACTCTCCACGCGCAGACTTGGTTGCCTGGAGAGTAGAGGATTCATATTTGCCGCAGGCGAGTGGCGATAGCGTCGGATTTGGCTGGCGTCTCGCACGAGGTCACGCTGTGCAGTCCAATCGGTGAAAATGTACTGTAGCTGGCCAAGGCGCCCATATTATTGCTTCGGCCGCTTGCAGCTTGCGGATTGCAGCCCCGGCAAGCGCGCATGGAGCACATGCGTCTTCCATGGTGCTTGTTCGGCTGTCGGCAGGAAGCGTGGTTGTTGTGGATTGTGATTGCTTGAAGCTGTACTGTGTGTGCGTGTGATACTGTACATTTTATGCTCATCAGTGCACAGACCAGCCTGGGCGCGCTAAGCCTTGTTAGACGGCTTCGCCCAGGCCTCCTCAGGGGGCCGTTTTGTACAATATAGATGACATGGTCGAACTGTAATATTGACCCGCATAACACATTAGACACAAGCGGCATACAGCCCGGATTCATTTAGCAAACAACGCTTTCGGGGAATCTTCACCTATCTTCCGCTAAACTGCAAAGAAAGAGCGATGGCCGACTTAACGCAAATTTCGTCTCCACAATTGTCAGGTTTCTCACTTCCTGAACGAAACATGCGCCGAGCAGCATCGAAGCCATACGCCAACTGCCCTTGAAGGACACCGGTACTAGTCAGCAGTCGTGTGGGAGGCTCTGTGATGACGAAATCCTCGCTTTCGCTGTAGCGAAGACTTCCGCCGTTCGATCTGAAGAATCCATTGCCGACGAGCCCAGGGTTTGCCCTCACTGCACCTACAATCGACCGACAGAGCTGCGGTCATGATGTTAGTGATGGAAACAAAAAAGCAGCCCTCAGATGTCTCGACTTACTTTGGCATGATGATTTGATAAGCCGTCGAAGAGTATGAACCCTACAGAAGCTATGTCATCATCATCATCGAAACCATCTCCAGAACAATGGGCTTAGGGGGGTTTTCGTCAGATCTTGTCTACAGCAGACTGCCCAAACACCGCCAGCCGCGGGAGTGGAGTTGATCTCTGAACTGGGCTTTGCCCTTTCAGAGCCTCTGCAAACCAAGCCACCTCTTGCAGTTCCTCAAGAGCAGCGTATGCAGTAGTCTCGGCTCTAGTATAACTGTATAAGTGAGCTTCGCTTCATGGAAGCCCGACAGTGAATCTCCATTTTTCCGCTTTCGACAGCTTCGAAAGTTGGGCTATCACCAACTGAACGTTGTGCGCAGCCTCGTGTAGCCGTGTTGTTGCCAGCATCGGTGCACCAATATCGAGGGCTTCAGCCTCGCCCAGTTTTCGTTTGACGTTTTCGAGAACATCATTGAGACTCCTGGCCTGACCTATTATGATAGCAGCATCTAGGGCGGCTGACTCAAGCTTGGCTGCTTTGAGCTCGGCATGTTTGAGTGTGTAGTCTCGAAGTTCACTGATTTGGTAGTTGGTTTTCATGTCAGCCCGTGATTTGGCCGCTTCCAACTTGTTCTCAATGTGCTCCTCTGCTCTGACAAGTAGGAGCTCGACGGTTTTGTCATCGCCCCACGTGACGCTCTCGCCCGTGTAACAAACATGTCACATTTTAGAATGAATGAAAGTATTCATTTCGGTTCGCTGCCCTGATGAGAAGTTGTTGCTGCGGGTCTCGAACGAAATGCCACCAGCATGGAGACCGGCAGGACCGAAGCGGGGCCGGAAGCCGGTCCTGCATAGCAAAAGAAGTCTGAACATTTGATGTTCCTTGATGATCGTTATTCATTACCCTTCTTTGTATCATGACTGCGCTGCATGTAGCACTACTGGTAACCATAAAATCTTCTAGCATCCTGTGGCCGTCATGCCGACATTGACCAGCCCTTCCTTGCCCAAGATCTGCTCCTCAGTCTCGTCCTCTTCCAATATCTTCTCAATCACTTTCACATCCTTGATTCGGAAGAAGGCGTAAACGCCGTCTGCCAACCTCTGCGTCACCCCACTCAGATCCTCCTCATTGATCGCAGCAAAACACAATCGGAAATGCTTCCAGCCTTTCTTCTGGGCAATCTCCTCCGTAGAAGAGAACATCGTTCCCGGCGCCACGAGAACTTTGTATGGAGAAGTTGTCCAGAATATCCACAGCGCTTTGCCAAAACGCATAAGCTCGCCCCGCTTCTTGTATTCCTTGTACAGTGGATGCGCCTCAAAGTGAATCTTGAGCCATAGGAACATTCCGCCAACAGGCCAGTCGAATGAGTAGAGTTGTGTCCTTTCGACCACGCTCCACTCGTCTTCGTCTTCATCGTCTTCGTGCTGGACAAGACTTGGTCGTCTGCCGGTCTTGACTTGGTACTTTGCGGAATCGAGAACCTTGGCCATGGTGTTCATCCGCCTCTCGTAGTTGCCACGCAGACCTTCGAGCCAGCGAACCCAGCCATCAGCTTTCCAGCCCTCGCCGTCCTTGAGGCCACCTTTCCCGCCGTCCTTCTTGGACTTGTTCAGGCCGTCGTGGTCTGGGCCAAGGATCAGCTCGGAGATCATGGCTTGCACAAACCCGGAAGGCTGCTGTGTGCTGGTCTCAGTAATACGAAGGATTCGCTCGATCAGAGCAGGCTGGCCCGTGAGCCAGCCTAGTCTGCACCCAGGAGCCACAGTTTTGCTGAAAGTGTCTAGGCGAATGACGCGTCCGTCGGTATCGATGTTGATGAATGAAGGCACCAGTGAGTCCAGGAATGGATATTGACTTGTCTTCCAGCCATCCGGCACAGGCTCGGCATTTGCAAACATTGGCTGATCCGGGTTGAACGAGGTATTGGAAGCGTCGGAAGTGGTCGTCGTGTTGACAGCTGTTGCTGAGGGAAATTGCAGGTACCAGTATGGATCATCCTCGACAATCAGCACATCATACTGGCTTGCGACTGCATACAGCTCGCGGCGGCGCGCAAGTGAAAGGACGCCAGAAGTCGGGTTCTGGCCCATGCTGTTGCCTGTCAGTCGCTGCAAAGCGCCACTCTCTTGTTGTACTCACGTCACCGTGTACAGCAGATGTGGCCTCTTGCCCTTTTTGTAGTCCCAATTTTCCAGAACATCACGAAGACCGCCCGGACCTTCAGCCAGCAGACCTTGGTCGTCAATCGCTACTGCCGTGATAGTCAAGCCTCTTGGACCAGCACTCTGGATGGCATTCATGTATGCGAACTCTTCGACCAACAAGCCCTCACGATCTCTTATCCAATCTTTATCCTCGCTCCACTCGTTCGTGAAAGCCGAGAGCACCTTGGCCCAGCCATCTGTATTGCCGCATGTCAAGACCACCTCCGGGCCGCCCTTGTAGGGCGTGTTCGGGTGCAAAGATCGCTGCGTGAACTCGCGAATGAAGTAGTACAGTGGCGGGTAGCCTTGCGCTTGACCATACTGCAACGCGGTGCTCAAGTCGATTTTCTTGAGGGGATTGGGTTGCTCGGATTCATGTGGGACCAGAATGGCATCTTGTGGTTGGTTCAAGGGACTTTGTCGCGAGTGTGCCTTGTTGTGGTCAGTCAAGGTTAAAGCCGCGAGACTTTCATCGTGGCCTGGATCGTCAACTGGTCGGTTCGGGGTCGGCAGCCATCGATCGGGACGCGCAACTTTCGCCTCGAGGGTGTCGAAGGGGAAATAGTAGTTGTTTGGCAAACCTCCGGCGAGTTGGCCAATGCCCGGGATCTGGAAGTACTTGTAGAAGGCTTTGATGGAGCTGGCTTCGCGTTTCTTGGTGACTCTGCTGAGGTGGTGGGACAGGTCCTGAGGTTCTGGCCGAGTATCCATGGCGATCGGCACGCGACGGCCTCGTGGTGTTTGCCGATCAAGAGATTACAACGAGTATGTACAAGAATCGGATCAAGTCGTCGCACAGTGGCAGACTTCCCCCTCGCACGCTTATCAGTCGATGATCATGTAATCACGACCGCGCGAGTTGATATAAAGTCCGTTGCCCGTTCGGCGTGGCGCTCCAGACGCGGGACTTGGGACGAAATGCAGCGAATCGGTACTCCAGAAGTGGGTCTAGAAGCGTCGCCCGATGGCATTGATGAGCATCATAGATAGTAGTCTACTGTAGCTTCCTATTGCTCTTTGTTGGCTTGGCGACGGTGCCGTGTGTAGTGAGGGGAGAGGAGAGAGGAATGGCATGCACATGGAGCCGAACGATGCAGAAACATGGCGGCATCTCTGTCCCTGCACGATATTGTACATGGCTGCTGTGAAGCGGGAGAGACACGTGCAGGCATTGCGTTAGACTACTGTATACATGTATCGAGCACATCAACGCGCCCCTGTCCGAGTGGAGTGAAGCAACTCATCACGCCCAAATGGAGTACAATACAATATCATCCACGTGAATTGTGCAACGGCAACAGAGTTTGGGGCCTTGCATTATTGTATTATTTATCGCGACGGACCTGCAGCCGAGCACGTGGAGCAATAGTCTAATGGGTCATGGTGCTTCCGAGCACGCTGCGAGCATTCGCCAACCACTCTGACGCGCGTTGATCGCTCCAGTTAGCCTGGAAACAGTCGCTTACTGTGCATTGTTGTCCCAGACCACAGCAGCACACGATGCGTCGACAGCACCGCCAGCATTAACTTAGACAACAGCAACGAGGAATATCGCCGCGGCGATAGATCGGCGATAAGATGGCGTCGCGATATGAGAGCAGTAGCACTGACGAGGAAGCTCACTTCTCGAGCTCCAGCAGCAACGGCTACACCACCCATAACGACATTCAGACCGACCGCTACCGCGACTCTCCTTCAGACACTGACGACGATGAGACCATCGGGCCCGATGCGCCGCTCCGACCACGCGCTCCAACCGACGACTTCGATCCCTCGCCCGCGCGACCTCGACCATCATGGCAGAATAAGCTTGGAGATCGCATACCGAAGCCGTTGAAGAAGGCATGGGCGGCGACTGTGACATGGGTTGAAGGTCCTGATCCGCCGAGAATATATCGCATCGAGCCTTTCCTCCCCAGTATACAGCATGTGCCCATCAACTTGTTGGACCAGTATGCGCCCAAGAAAACACATCGTTTCTGGTTACTGCTCACTGCAATCGCTTCATGGCTTCTTGTATTCTCTTTGATGCTCCACAAATCATCTTTCGCAGCCCAAATACCTGGTCATGGAACCCCGATACGATTGAGCTGCGCAGCGAGATATTGGGGAGACGACAATCGATGCGGGCTCAACGGCAACCTTTGCCGGCCATTCTCGAATGCAAGCCTCGCATTCAGGTGCCCCGCCGACTGCCACAAGGTTTTGACACAAGGCCATGCCGTTGGAGATCAAATGGTCAGGTTCAAACCATTAGTCGTTGGTGGCCCAATGGAACAGCAGACAGGCTTCGAAGACGAGGTTGTGGACAATGCGATATACCGTGGTGATAGCTTCATCTGCGCTTCGGCCGTCCATGCAGGCTTCATTCGCGACATCGAGGGCGGCTGTGGTGTGCTCACATTGACCGGCGAGCAGTCTTCATTTCCCTCCGTGAAGCGGAACAGCATCCAAAGTACCGGCTTCAGTAGCTATTTCCCACATACCTTTGGCTTCCTGTCTGGCACAAGAACGCAATGCAAGGATTTGCGCTGGCCTGCGCTAGCTCCCACTTTGATCTTCACTATTCTGGTCTCGCTTTTCACCACCGATCCCGCTGTTCACTTCTGGACCATATTTGTGGCTCTCTTCTTCCACATCGCGCTTGTTTCGGACCCTCCTGCGAATACAACCTACTATGGCCTTCTCAGCATTGCATTTGGGCGTTTCCTTCCAGCCTGCTTCTGTGCATACGTCACGTACAGGTTCACGAGCAAGAGAAGCTTGACAGGGCTGACAGCACAAGTCGAAAAGACCATTCTTTGGCTTGGACCTGCCTGGGTGGGCAGCTTGAATAATTACACATTCGATAGGATTCCGATCCAGCGACTGACACCTCACGACCTCAAAGCACAGCCCGGCGCTGTGCCTGCTTTGATTACGATTGTTCTCGCCATATTCTTTATCGCTCTGGGACAAGCCTGGGCTTTTCGCGTGGAGGGAAGAATGCCACGCTATCTGGCAATTTATGCGTCGATGGTCGTGGCGCTGCTCATCTTCCTCGCCATACCAGGACTCAATCTGCGGATACACCACTACATCTTGGCATTGTTGCTACTGCCGGGAACAAGCTTCCAGAATCGCCCAAGTTTGATTTACCAGGGACTTCTCCTAGGTCTCTTTATAAACGGAGTAGCAAGATGGGGATTCGCCTCGATTGTCGAACTGCCAACAGAGTTACTCAAAGGCACTGCTCAGCATTCTTTGTTGCCCAGTGTCAGCGTGCTGGCAATCGGAGCTCAGAATATCACCTTCAACATGGGCACTCTTCCAGTATTCGACGAGAAAATTGGTGTCACTTACGATGGCGTGTCGGTTCTCGTCAACGACGTTGAGCGCTTTCGTGGGTTCCGAGACGATTTGTCGTATTGGGATGGCGAGGGTCTGGTCGGAACTGGCAACTATACCTGGACCTGGAAACGCCACCACTTGGGTCGAAGTGAGCCTGGCATGCTGCCTATTGAAGCAAGCTCTGACAAAGGTGATTCCGAGAAAGTGAAAGTCGAAATACGTGACACCGACAAACAAAACGCCGAACCAGAGTATTTCAGATTCGCATACATGTCTGGCAGCAGAACTGCAGACTTTACCAAAGCTGGGATTTGGACAGAAGATGGAGATTGGATAGCTATGAAAGATGGTACGAGCGACCCACAGTGAGCCCAGGCTTCTTGGAAGCGAACAGTCTACAGCGCATATGAATCACGGCAGAACCAAGACGACACAATGTTTAGACGAGGATGGTGTCCCACGATGTATGTACATGTTGCAGATACGATTCCACGACTCTTTGGGGTATTTCCGTACATTTTCGTTACATCAGCCAGCTGTCTGGGAACTCGAACCTTCAGTCCACAAATGCAGCAGTGTTTTGGCTGGTTGGTATTACCGAGTGCGCGGTCCGAGCTAGTCTATGATCATGCGTGCAAGAGAGAAGTCGGTAGGAGATGGATGCACTGCATACCAGCAAAGGCCTTTGAGCGTATGATAAGATGAACCCAAGCAAGGCCTGATATCGTTTGTTACTCTCCTTCGTCTGCGATCAGCTAGGCCAACGAAAAATGAAACTTCTGAAATGACATGGCGTCTGAATGCGTGTCGGCAGTTCCCTTTCGCGACGAATGGAGGAGTGGAATCGGTTGCGTGGATACAGCTAACTTAGGCCAGATCAAAGACGAGTGGGAGGAGTGAGAGAGGAGCTGCAAAAGAGTCTCATGCTCGTTCAACTTTTCCCTTTTGTTTTTGTGTGTCGTTTTGCTCTACGTAGAGTGTATATCCTTACAAACGTCGTATACTCCCAATCATTCATTTCATTATTATCATCCTCCCAATCCCAACCCCAACCCCAAACCTCTCTCTCTCTTTCTCTTTCTCTGTCCCAACCAATCGCCCCACCAATCAATCAATCAATCAACCTACCAATCGATTAATCAATCAAAATCTCTCTCTCTCTCTCTCTCTCTCAACACTTCAACGGCTGACCCGCCGAACTCGTGCAATCGTTACAGAAAATCTTCCCCTCAAAAAACTTGCCCTCGTCATCCTTACTCTCGGTATCGAAGGTGTAAATCAAAGCCTTATTCGGATCATTCGAATTCTCCGCCTGCGCCTTCGGATTCGTGTACTTGAAAATATTGACCAGCACGCCGCCCGTCGTGATGTCCGGATCGTAGACGATGTCGAGCTCGACTTGCTTCTCGACGGGCGTGCAGGGGACGACCCAGGAGTTGTCGGCGTAAGGTTTGAGGTCGACGCCCGTGCAGAAGGAGTCTTTGAGGGGTTCGACGATGTCGTCGTTGTTGGAGTCGTCCCAGAAGTAGACGTCGAGACGCGGGTCGTTGAGTTGGCTGCTGGAGGATTTTTCTTGCGCGAGTGCCACGGCCTCTTGGGCCGAGTTGGCTTGGTTGGCGCCGTCGTGGAGGGTGGCGTTGAACCAGATGCAGGCTAGGGTGGATGGGAGCCATGCCGTTGCTGCCAGGACGGCGATGAAGGTCTTGGAGTGGTTGAGCATCTTGAGGTTGTTGTGAGCGGACCGGATGCCGGGCTGGATGGGTGTTGAGGTCCTGGTGCTTTTGAGCGCTCTTCCCGAGTTGACGACCGGTTCAGAAATCGTTGGTCTTATTATATTTTACTACCCCTCCCACAGGACCCCAACACTGTAGCCGTGGAACCGCGACTGGGATGAACATTGACTTCGCGGCCCTAGTCACTGTATAATCTCATCACTCGCAATTGCGTTCTAGTTGTTAGGCACAGATCTAGAAACAAACCGAGGAAGCCAATTGGCTCGATGTTAGCTAATAAATCACTCGGCCATCACGTTGTCGAGGGGCGAGCTGGATAACAATCCTAGCTGCGGTTCCGCGGCTGCAATATTATTGGGGCTGTAGATCTTGGCCTCCTGGATCACCTGCAGAGGATAGTTAGCATGGGCGTGCAAACATGCTTTATCCCAACGTTACTTTATTGGACTCTTCTCACCAACACTCAAACGGAGTAAGATGCAAGGATAAGGTCTTGGTATTTAGGATCGGCCGGTGATCTTGAATATGATACCCAAGCCCAATGGCTGCGAGAAGGAAGAGCGGCAAAGGAGCTCGGGGCACAAATCGCGTGCCTTCGGATGCTATACAGAGTGTCACCTTCATATGCGGATCGCGGAAATGAGGAGAGACTCAACAATAGGCCATAGATGCCTTGGCATCGATGTTGCTACCCTGTCGCCTATGCCACGTGTGCAGGTGAGGGATTATAAATTGCATCGACTGCCTCAGGCGCTGGCTTGGCTTCCACATGTCATTCCTTGCAACTCACCGATTCAGCATACAGTCATTTCATCGACTGGCAAATGCAAGCTTCAAAATACCCTTCGCTTTGCGTGAAGACCAGCCACGAGAGTTCCCAGCGAGATGCACGCTCGCGAGCTATACTGTCGAGGTTGTCCACGCTCTGTTATAGCAGGAACTTCAACTTGAAAACGTGCTCAAATGGCAGCAGCTCTTGAGGCGAATTGTTCCGAGTTTCTAGCATCATAACGGTGGAGGGATAGTCTTGATGTAATGCAGAACATTCTGGTCGCGCGACTCCATCGGTCAGCAGCAGAGTGGAGAACAGTAGTGCAGGGATTCAAGCGGGACGAATATATCGCGTCACAAACTCTCTGGGCGATATGTGATCGAACATGGCGTGAGCCTGGCTGTGATCGTTAACGCTGATTTGTGTTATTGTGGTTATCTTGTGCTACAGTGGATCACTCGACAAAGAGAAGAAGGGGATGTTGCGCAACAGCAGAAGCTGGTAATTGCTAGATGACAGGGGATCGTCTCCCACATTCTCGCAATAAGCTTTAGCATAGAATAGAGGGATCCCTGGGCGATGATGGGTGTACAGCGGCAGCGACATCGCAAAGTCGCACGTCGCATGTGCTATCGAAGATCCTGAAGATTCTTCAGTTATGCCGTGTGACGTTTCTGGCGGAGCGATCACCGAGCCTTCGTGGAGAAAGACCTATGTATCAAGACGGCCACGGCTATGCCACCGAACTGACCCAAAATAATCTTGACGTCCTCAGATCGCTTCGATCGCACAATTCTGGGCACCCGCAAACTGGCTCGAGACTGGAGCCGATCGGGGACACGTCCGAAGGCAGAAGAGCTTGGCGACGCCTCGATTTCGTGGACGGGAACGTAAGTGTCCTGAACGTAATATGGGCGCCGCAAGAACCCGAATGGCCGATTGCCCAGGGATCGTTGCATTTTCGTGCTGTACTGTGCAATGACTCTCGTCATTGGTGGGCCAATGATTCTCGGGGCGCATGCAAATCAATCATGTAAGAATATCCGCAGCCTGAATCGATGTGCGCAGCTTCGTGTATGGTGTCCTGCCGTGATTGTGAGAGTCTTCATGTGGAATTCCTCCTGCGCCGCGCTAAACTCTGCGTAATGCTCAGTGATGACCCAATTCAAGCTGCTGGGCGCCATCCAGGTGGATTCGGTATCGGCCGACCAGCGCCTTCGGCCTCAGTTTGTGCAGCACGCTTCGAGTCTTTCCGCATCTTCATCTCTGCGCGCTCAAAGATTTCGTGCGTGTGCTCCCAGACAATCTTCTCCATTCCCATCTCGCGATGCTTCGAGAGCACTGATTCATCTCCGGTGGACTTTCCATCCCAGTCGAGTAGATAGGCGCCACCACCTGGTTCTCCGTTCACCGCACGCATTGCAGACAGTCCTTCCGGAATGGGGATCCCTACTCCCCCATTCCGCGAGGGATAGCATTGACTCGTCATTTGAAATAGATGGCGTTCCCCTGATTCCTGTACATTCAGTATCCATGGAGTCATGACTGCATACATGACTTTCACTGCAAGTCGCACGGGTCCACTAAGCTCGTTGGCGATTCCTGTCTTGACGGTTCCAGGATATGAGTGACTAAACGACGTCCCAGGGAAGCGCTCCGCTAACCCAGCAATGAAGAAGTCGGTCATGACCACGCAGTGAGCCAGACATGCGTGTAATGTGAAGTTGTGTTTGAGTTCGAGATCGTCCATTCGCACATCGCCTTCGGATCCTGCAGCGAGCACAGAAATGACACGCGACAACTCGCCTTCGTTCGACGCCCGTTCTAGGCTGGGCATCATGTTCTCAATGCATCTCATGCGCGCGTAGTAGTTGACGGACATCTTTCGATCGATGCCCTCGGCAGTCTCCGTCCGCCCTCTCAGAGTCATATAGCCAGCGGTCAGGAAGAGGCAGTGAATCTTGGGTTCGCGCTGGCGAAGTTCCGCGCAAAGTTCGTCGACATTTCGCAGCAGGCTGATGTCACTCTGGATGAAGATTGCTTGGCCTTCTGGGTTGATCTCATGTAGCTGGTCGCAGATGCTTTTGCCACGCTCTTCGCTCCTGCGTTCAGCGATCAGTCCTGGGGAATGTTGAATGGATGGAAGGGAGCAAATCGTCTCACCTGCCGATGATGTATGCCCTGGGTCTGGTGGTGCGGAGGAAAAGCTCCTTAGCGGTGCTCTCTCCGATGCCTCCCGTACCACCAACAAAGACTACGACTAGGCCGACGAGAGATTTGCAACTGGCATTGGATTCGCGGATCGTGTCGATGCGAACCATTTCGATATTCGCGCCTGGACAGTCAGCGATTGCGCGAAGATGCAACAACGAGCGCGGTGAGCAGGCGAGGACTTACCGTACAAAAGAGACTCCATCATCAGAGAAGAGAGCAGAGCATGCAGACTGCTGCAGCGTCGACCCACTTTCGCTCGGGTCGGGGTTCCGGCAGGGATGTTGATGCAACGTGTATCTGCCTGCGGAGACGGACACGATCTTATCGCCACTTCACTTGACTGATCATGTTTTCGGTGTCGTTGTGCTTCCACTGGAGCCCTTTCCGCTGCCTTTGTGTCGGGGTGGCAATGGCGAGGCGCGTCCGGAGAATTATTTCAACCCGTCAGTGGCAAGGGCACCTGCTTCATTCAGCAAGCACAGCTTCGAGCCAGAGAAAATCCAACAGAAATGTCGCACGTCAGGCAGAGAGCCGTGGTGGATGAAGGGAACAGATGAAGATGCATGCGCCACATATGTATACGGCGCTGTCGCGCGCGAAGTTAAACTCGAAGCCAGCGATGGTGAAGACGTCGTGAAGAAGCAGGGCTTCTTCGTTCACGCCGCCGGCCCCATGCAACATGGCAACATTTTTTTTTATCACCTGCAACAGACTGATGGTGCTGATCGTTTCTGCTTCTTCGCCAAATCAGCCTTCCGCGGCTCTCGGCAGCACAGCATACAGAATACCTAGGTAAGCTGGAACTTCCTGCAAGGGAAGAGGGGCGTAGTCTAACGGCGCCACACACGTCATTTGACCATCAAGGGAATACGCGGAGGAGGGCTCTTGCGCCGATAGAGTGTGCCCCTGCGATACAGGCTAAGGTGATGTGACATCGGGGTGCAAATAATGTCGGACGGCAACATGGCAACTTGGCAGAAGGTAGCTCTGCCTTCAGATGGAATTTTCCTGGTATGCCGGACCCAATGCATGTGATTATTATTATTATCATCATCTATTCTCTATCGTTCTTTCAACTTCCTCGTCGCAATAGCAGCCATAACTGAGCTCATGCTGCCAATGAACAAGCACACGGCAATCCCACTCGGACCTTCAGTAGAGTGCACATCATCTGGAAGTGCGTGTTGCGCAAGTTCAGGACTTTTCCCTGGCTCGAGGATCCTGAACACGATAAAGCTGATGAACGTGCCAACGAATTGAGGGATTGTCGTGTAGATGTTCATGATTCCGAGATAGATCCCACTGAGCTCTCCAGTCTGTGAATACGCTCCGCCAGTGGACGATTGTGAGGGCCGTCGAAGGTGCAAGGGCTCCTCCACTTCGTAGTCGTTCGATGAACGGCGGCTGGGAGGCGTCCGAGCTCCTTTGGGACCACTGATAGGCAGCGTGCTTCCGAGCCTGTTGATTTCGACTCCGATCAAAGTGGCGCTGGAAAATCCAGCGATAGCACTTGGTATGCCAGCAGCTGCCATCAGAAAGGTAGCGAAGCGAACGGACTTGACCACCGGAGCAAACACCAGGCAGCTGGAGAACATGGCACATCCAAACGTCCAAACGTCGAGGAGATGAGGCTTGACAAATTCTACTTTGTTCGCAATTCCCTCGAGGCCCTTTGGTGGTCGTGGAGTGAAGTTACGGGCTCTCTCGTCTTCACCCGGACTTGTCACGAGCGTAGGTAGTATGATCGCCGTGACGAACCCGATCGTGGAGTGGATGATCAGCGCTGTACTGCCCGCTCGACCCACCTGGCTCAATGCATCGCTCGACGAAGGGGGTATGCCGTCGAGGCCATGTCGCAGATAGATCTCTCCCACCCAGGTGCTGCCGTAGAACTGAAGTAATCAGCAAACGTCCAAGCACCGAGAAGGATAATACGCACCATCATCGGAAACCACCCGATCCATGACCAGAATTGCACGTTACAGATGTACTGGATGCGCTGGGGTACTTGCAAAGCTCGGCCGTAGATCTGCTTGATGATAGACAGCAGACTCTGATCTTTGCGTGCGGTGTCCCTTGGATCTGCAACCAGCACCTTTTCACTCACAGCCCAGCAGTTCACGCTGAACGTAAATACCATCATGAACGCCGCAAAGGCGCAGACTTTCTTGAATTGAGTGTCGCCAAACATGGGAGGGAGCCAGTAGTTCAAGTCCAGGGCTCCAAACCCGAACACCAGAATGTGTCCCAGTCCAACCATTCGTGTTATCCACGCACCTCCTGTCTGTTGTTTCTCCACGGGCAAGGCATCGACCACCAGGGCCCGACACGTAGCCTGTGCGATGTTGATCACAAAGTCGAGAACATAGATATCGAAGATCGCAAGCCTGACCGTCAACGCTCGCCTCTGTCCAATATATCAGCTCAGCTCTCATCCTGTCCTCTACCATGAACCAAAACATACTCTTTCCACAACCTCTGCCCCTGTGCCCGGCACAAACCACTCCACAATCTCAATCGCCCATCCCAATATCAACAAGCACACCGCAACAGCAACAGTCCCTCCGATCATGAACGGCCTCCGCCTCCCATATTTACTCGTGCTCTTATCACTAATCATGCCAATGATCGGCTGCATGATCAACCCCGAAAGCGGCCCAGCAACCCACACCAAGCTCATCGCACCCTTCGAAAGCCCCAAAGCGAGAAGATAGGGCGTCGCATACGTCTGTTCCGTTCCCCAGCAGAATTGCAACCCTATCAGCGAGAAAGTGAGAAGAAACATGCGCATCGCTTCGCTCCCACCGCGAATGCGAGACTGGCCGGTCCATGATGTGGGCGAGTCGGCGTAGCCCATTGTGAGAGGTGGTGGCCTCGCACAGGCGGGGCGAGGTCGTGAGGTTGCCTTCGTGTGTCTGGTCTTGCAAAGGTCGTGCTACTTTCGTACTTTCGTTCAGGGTGCTTTCTGCGCCAGCCTGAAATATCTCACGAGCAGGCTACCCTGCTGGCGGCAGTGCTCGGTCAATCACATCCGTGCAATGCTTGTCTGGAGCCGAATGCCCGCGGCCGCGCAACGTGTTCTTGGAGCTATGAAGCCTGCACTAGGAAATTTGGGCAGAGTGCAGGGAGAAGTGGTGGGAGTGAGGCTGTTCGGGAGAAATCAACAAGTTGTACAGGTAGCTGCCATTGGAGCTGTTCGATAAAAGTGCATGCAGCAGCCGCACAAGCAGGGGTCCGGCAAAACAATCAAGCTGGAAGCACGTGCATGCGGTTTGTGCTATAGGTGTAGCAGGCAGCAGATGTAGGAGCTAACAGTAGTTTCATTGTATCGTAAGACGTTACACACGTATATGTATATGCGACAGGAATGAGACGAGTCGTTGCATTACCTTCTTCACCCTGTACGGATCCGCGATCCTTGGGTATCATCCAAATTTTACCATCCCTCCTCGACCGTGAAGTCTAATTCCTCCCTTCCATGTATCTAGACCTGTGAACATGAAAAAATCGACAGACATCTATTTGGGATAAAGCCTGTCGAAAATCTGTACGAGTGCCCTCCCGACCATGGTCGCGGCAGCGATTGGCATGAAGATGGACACAAACTCGACAGGGTTTCTCAGCTGCACCGATGTGTTGATGTAGGGAGTGTTCGAAGCGTTCAGATAATCGCTCTCGAACTTCACCGCAGCTGGGTCGGCAGGGAATCTGCCCGTTTTTGCGAACGCTTCCATCAACTCGTCCTTCTCCCGCCATCGCTCCACGACCCATTCATAGAACGCATCCTTGTCGTCCAGCGGCAGGTCTGAGATCTTGAATCGTCTCCAGTGCATGTTTACGCTCGTAGGTGTGCGCCCTTGGAAATACGTGGATCGCAGTGTGTAGATGTCGGCTCCGTATTGACCAGCGGGAACGCCTTCATATCCTATTGTGCAATCGTACAAGTAATCGACACTTCCTTTCAACTCCTGCAAGCTGAACTGAAGTCCCGTGCTCCTTGGCAAGAGCTGATGCTTCAGGATTTCCCGTCCTGACTTTTCTGCGAATTTCTCGGACTGTGATCGGGTGTTCGCGGACAGATTGGTACCTTCAGGGAAGATCAACAGCCACATGGGATCCAGTTGAGCTTTCCCGGACTGTCCACTCATGGGCCCGGTATGTCGAGTCTTGAGTTTCTGTAGCCTATACCTCATTCTCTGCTGATCCGTAGCCCACTTTCGTGCCATGAAGATGAACCCGTAGAGCTGCATACCTGGCCCTATGCACGGCACCCACTTGAGAGAGTCCTTCAAGATGATGTAAATGTGTCCATGCATTGGCATCGCGTTCGCATATGCGATCCACCACAAATACAGCCAGTCCGTGTACAGTTGATGATTCGCCATCAACACCGCTCTATCTCCAAAGTCTGTTTGTAGCATCCCGTGCGCATCCTGCCTCAGCAATCCTGCAACGCTCTTATCTCCGGAGATGCGAACGACGGTCGGACTCCACCACTGGGTCATGGTGGTTATGAGCAGCCCGAAGAACTGCTTCGTGAGGGCCATGAAGGCATAGAACCAGTCCTGACTTATGAAATAGAGCGGGAGCCCCAGGAGCTGCGTCCCGTGAATAGCAAGACATGAGCCAAAGAAGTATATGGCGAAGCCGACAATGCGCAGAGTCTGCATGAGCGCGCCATGCTTAAAGGGCGGAATGATATGCAAATCGGATTTGAGCGCATCGGCCTTCAAGGTCGCATGCTCGGCTGGCTGCGCTGCAGCCTTGCGGTGCTTGAGTTCGCTCATGGCCGTGGGCGGGGTGGTGGGTGTGGTCGGCTTCTGCTCTTGAGGCTGCGCAGTCGAGGTGTGGTAGATATTCTTTTTGCCAGCGTCCCCGCTGTGTGAATAGTAGCTAGGGCATGTCTCGTGAGTGAATCAGGCGACAAGGTGAGCCGTCTGAAGTAGTTTAGCACGTGGAGCTGTGTACATAGTCACGAATGGAAAGACCAGCAAAAGCAACAATGACGCCTTCCTCGGCTGGCGCCGCGGGCATTCACATGCCCTCCACGCCAGCCTACTGTGGATCACACAAACATCAACTTCATCCATCCTCGTCGCCAAGCCATCGCCGCCACCTTCTGGAAACGTGTCAGATTGTGGCATCGACGATGGGAGCATGAGAGCATTCCTACAATGTTGGCGGAGCACTGCAGCGCCAACACGATGTTTCACGACCTCTGCAGCTCGACACGAGGTGCGAAGCATCGCTGAATTGCCGGATCGTCTGCAGCCTCGTTACCAGGAGATCAAGAGCCACGACCTGCTGGCTCTACGATGGCCGGCACCACCCCGCAACGTACTGGTCGTGCGGAAAGATGAGAGCATAGACTGCCACGAGGCCGCGATCGAGTACGCAAACCACATCCACGAAGTGTATCCCGGCACATCTGTCATATTCGAACCATATCTTGCCCACGAAGTGCACAAGCAGTTCCCATTCCCAATCTACGCATCGAATGGCGAAGGCAACTCTGCGTACGAGAAGAAGGTTGACCTAACCTCTACGTTCGGTGGCGATGGCACGATCCTCCACGCAGCCTCTCTCTTCGCCTCCGCCAAAAGCGTGCCACCAGTGCTCTCATTCAGCATGGGCACATTGGGATTCTTGGGCGAATGGAAGTTTGCCGAGTACAAACGCGCTTTTCGAGAAATGTACATGTCGGGATCACCCTCGACTGTGCCTCCCAAGAGCACAGACGAGCCCGAGCTCAAGCAGAGATCAGATGCGTGGAGCGAAGCACGTGGCAAATCGATGGGCGATTCTCGCAGTGCACGAATCCTGCTACGGAACAGGCTGCGCATTGGCATCTTCAATTCAGGGGGCGAGCGATTACCTCATGAGCCACCATTTGCCCACGCGGACAGCAAATGCGATGACATTTTCGCGCTGAATGAGGTGCTCCTGCATCGTGGTGCTCTACCACACCTGGCTCATATTACAATATTGATCGGCTCGCCGCCACACCAGAAGACATTGACGACTGCCATCGCGGATGGATTTCTGGTCTCGACGCCTACAGGATCTACAGCTTACAGCTTATCGAGTGGCGGCTCCATCGTTCATCCTCTGGTCTCCTCAATTCTTTTGACGCCGATCTGCCCAAGATCTCTTTCCTTCCGACCTCTAGTGCTTCCGGCGAACACACCGATCACACTCCGCATCGAAGAGCAGAACCGCGGCAAAGAGATTGAGGTCTCGGTCGACGGTGTACGACGACAGGAAGGGCTGAGGGCGGGCATGGAAGTAAGAGTCGTCGGCGAAGAAGTACGTTCACCAGGAGCTCCGGGGGCAAGAGACTGGTTGCGAGGGGTGCCTAGCATTGTTCGCTCAGGTGGAGCCACTGATGGTCAAGATCATTGGGTTGGCGGCCTCAATTCGCTCCTAAAATTCAATTATCCTTTTGGAGAAGACGGGTAGATCGATAAATGAATACACGGCGTGGCTAGTGAGCGTGCGCTTTAGTTGTCAACAATTCCAGCCAGCGTTGAGACATTATCACGTCGAGCTACTGACATACCTCTCCCCTCCATAGGACGTGAGGCTCGCTGGGCGAAACTTCCCGTAAATGCGGTCAGATGAATCATGGGGGACAAGTTGTGCATTCCGGCAGTTCTTGTGTCCTGGCCACTAGATATGAATGCGGTCTAGAAAGCGGTGTGCGAAATTATTGTAGGTCGCCAACCTGCGGCAAGAAGAGAGCACCACTCACTGGCGAGGATCAATACGCGATACCTCATATGGACTGGATAGCTACGCCCTTGAGAAGAACAAGTCCCTTGAGAAGAATAAGTGCTGACTCATGGTGCAAGGTTGCATTCGTTGACTATGCGGTATGGTGCGAGCCTTGCAGTAGCGGTGTTCCCTCCGCGGCGGTATCAGTCTATGAATGGCTGTGAGATCATGGTCGAAGAACATGCTGACTCGGCCTAGCCAGATTGTGCGATCGTTCCTGGTACATGGACCGATGATGTGGCTGTGCTGTGCACTGGACTCCCAGTCCGCTTCGGGATCCTTGCACGCTGTGAGATGAGCTCCAGATATGCGCCGAATGCTTCAACGGCGGTGATCCTGCGATGAGCGCTCAACGTTTCTGTGCCGTTCAAATGTTGTGAAACGGCGGAACCTTCGCAGCCATGCAGCGCGCATCTCCGACGTCACTTGCAGAACAGCCGCTTTCCGAGACATGGATCCTGGATGAGATGCTGTGCGAGGTCCGTGGGTTGTAGACCAGGGCGCAGGAATGATGGCGCACGAGCAGTTAATAAGCCAGCGGGTAGGGAAGCCCGCCGCCTATGAAGAAGGTACTGTAGACCATGACCGATACCGACATGGAAGGGGAAGGCGGAACTTTAGAATACGAGCAACACGTGCAGGCTTCTCGGCATACGCAATCCTCGTATTGCGGCGCTGCTGTGCTGCTGTAGAAAAATGGCATTTTCGCTGATCCCGCAGACAGTGGTATGAGGCATGCGAACTGGCGGTGCAGGCAGACGGACTGCGCGGGCACGGCTGTGTTTTGATGTCATGCACTTTTCGAGGCTGGCGGGTCGGGGCCACTTCGAGGTGCGTAAAATGAGTCCTGGGACATGATGCCAAAGCCATAGCCGTGCCTTTGCCGTAGCCGGTGCGTGACGGCAGGGCGGATGACGGTCGTATGTTTCACGCAGCGCGTCTCCGAGCAGACGGCGCCGGCGGAGGCGGTGGCGAGCGAGTGTGAGCAGCCGAGATGCAAAAGTGGAAGCTGAGCACTGGAATGTGAGGTGTTTGCATATATGATAGAGTTGCCGCTAGAACGATCGTCTGCGCGGGCAGCTGCAAGTTGCAACAAAAACATTGTGAAGCTTGCGGCACCGCGGTATCCGGTGGTGGCGGCGGCGGCGGCGGCGGCGGCATCGAGACAGTCGGCTGCGCACGAGTGGAAATCACAGAGGAGCACAGGTCGTCGCGGCTGTAGAGCGGTGGTGTGGGTGGTGTCCCAGCGGAGCGTAGATCGTGTTGTGTCGCTTCGCGGCGATGTCATTCGGGCACCCTCGAAACATCCAAGCGTTCCACGCGCCTCGCCATCGTCATGGATGCATCCCGGTCGATGCACTTCCCAACTTCCGCAACAGCTCTTACGTCGACCGTTGCGTGCCCAGTTGCTGGTGGTGGGCGCCCATGTGCTAGACCCCCCCTTGGCCGCCATTCCTTTGCATTACACTAAGGTATTTGCGTGGCTAGTCAGCAGCTGGCCTGACCCGCGCTTCCTCTCAATGCTCTGCTTCTCCGCTGATCAACTACGAAGCGTGCGAGCGTTGGCGAGCTTGGGGCAGTTGGGTGCGGGCGCCTGCAGATTGCGACCATTACTGCATTCACTTCACCTACCAGTATCTTGACGCCGCAGTGGCGCGCGGGGTGCGAGCACTTGCAGGCAAACGGCCGCCCAAGGCGCGATTGGGGCTATAGCTGGACAGCGTTGTTGGTTTTCTCCCGCCCACCCAGTCTCTGTACGACGACCTTGTCAGCGCTACGGCCTGCAGCGGGAGACTCAGCACCTCCAGGAGCATGTCGGCGGCTGCCAGGGATGGCAGAGACACTGCGAAACGAAGGAGCATACTGTCGCTCGCTGGTCTGCGCTCCACCGCCGATCTCCACAACGATGGCGGCCGAGATGTTAAGAAACCAAAGACACTGAGCAAGAAGCCGAAACATGCGCGAGCACCGAGCCAGCTGGGACAATTGAGCTACTCCGGGTTGGCCGACGACGACCGAACGAGCCGGCCAATGTCAGATCAGTCGCGATCGCAGTCGAGACGGCCATCGATCGGCCTGAGAGCCGCAAAGCGGCCGCCGTCAGTATTCGAGTCGCTGAAGACGACCTTGACGAGAGGGAGCATCGAGGACCTGTCGAGCTCGCCTCAGAACTACACGAACGCCGACCCGCCGTCCACTACATCCTCGAAAGCGCCTTCATTGGTGTTTGACCATACTCTCGACCGCAGCGGAAATGCTTCACCGGGTGCCTCCAAACATGTGCTGCTGCATGGCGAAGTGCAGACGAGCGCGGGGATGTTTAGAAAGAAGAAGGAATACCTCGTGCTTACCGAGTACGCTCTGCTGCGCTACAAAACACAGGCGAAAGCCGCAGAACATTTCAGGACAATACCAAACGGGAGCGGTCGCAGTCCCATGCAGAAACATGCGTCTATGCCGTCGGCAGGATCGCATAGTGATCTCCACTCGATGTCGGAATCCTCCGGTGATAAGGACGGCCGAGTACCTTTGCGCCAGATTGTCGCTACGCACAAGCTGGACGATGGCAAACCGTACTTTGCTCTGGAGGTGGCTTATTTGGACGAAGAGTCTGGCTCGGCATCTGTCATGACGCTCCAGTTCGCTCACCCAGAGGAGCGAGACGGATGGCTGGTGCGCATACGAAGCGTTGCGAGCGAATTGAGGTCCAGAGAATCGACGTCAATTTCACCTCGAAGCCTCGAACATGCCGCGCGAATTGTAGAACGAGAACATGATTATGACCCCGCGAATTGTGCCATCTACAAAGTGGTACAGAGGCAGCCATCAGCCAAATCAGGAAGCAAATCATCGACGGACGATTTGACGAAAATCTTATCCACGGTGTGCTTCCTGGCAATCGGTGTTCACAAAGTGCATCTGATCTCGCTCGCGAAGCCTGCCACGAGAACTGCGAGTCCGCTTGTGCCACCCAGTCACTCGCAAGCTTCATATGGAATCCTGACCTTGATTGGCGTCAAAGTCAGCAGTGACGACGACACGTTCGAGCTCGTCTTTCGACAGCCAATGCAGAAACCTCGCGTGCTGTGTCTCGCCGCGGCCTCGTCATTCGAGATAGCTGCGAGGCTGCACTGGTCGGAGAACTTCCTGCGACCTGAGTGCGGGTACCGTCTTTTTAGGTTCAAAGTGCCTGTCGAGGTAGACGACCTCCTCTTGCCGCCCGCGGCTGCGGATGTTGAAGAACATAATTGCCTGGAACGGACTCTGATCGCGTATTGCGTAGCATATGGGCTGAATCCCTCAAACATCCGGTACACGATCAACTATAATTGCGAAGATGCTCCGCGTTTCGAACTTCTTGCTCCCGCGGATCTACGTCGAGCCACTTATGGCCCTCTTGAACTCTTGGCCATCATGCGTGCCGTCCGCTATAATGAGACCTTTGGCAGCATCTCGTTCGCTGGAGTGAATCTCGACTCGCTCAATGGCCTTCATGACAATTATGGCAATGAGCACGTGTGCACGCGGACAAAGCGAGGTACTCCCATCAAGCTTAGTGCAGATGAACTCAGCCGGTCGTCACTGCTTGTGCAAGAAGTTCGTGCAATTGCTGCGACCAGCAAGAAATTGCGTCGCATGGATTTCTCTGGTTGTGTCACAGTCAAACACGCCGACCTCACACCTATTGGCGAAGAGGCCGCTCAACATCGTGATATAGGGAGTGGCGTGGTTGAGGCTTTGTTCCCGCTCTGCAAACATCAGACCACCAACGTGGACTGGATATGCCTGAATGGCATAGAACTCAGCGAAACTGATCATGATTATCTAGTCGGTGCTGCAGTCGATAAGTCGTGTCATTTCCGCGCCATTGAGCTCAACCGGTGCGGGTTGAATGACCGCAGCTTGGGTCTGATCCTGGATGCCCTCCGTGGGCAAGAAAACACATTGGAATCACTAGAGATCGCTGGCAATAGTGCCAGATTGAGTCCTTCCGCTTTCGACAGCCAGCTGGGGATGTTTGCTTTCATTCGAAAATTAAATCTCTCCCACGCCTCCAGAACTTCGGGAAACGAGGCGTTTATACAAGCAGAGACGCTGCTCATGTGGCGTCTGCAGGAGTTACGCCTAACGGGCACCTCATTAAATCCGAACACGATCGATGCGATCTCGACATATCTTGCTCACCCTCAATCAGCTAGCTTGCACGAATTGTATCTCGACAATACATATCTCACAGGGAGTGATGTTGCAACCCTGCTTCATAGTATGTCGTGGGAAGGCACTGAAACACGGGACATGCACCTCGACATCAGTCAATGCGTAATGAGCAAAGGCCTGGAAAAAGTCACTCAGGCCATCTCGAACAATCACACCCCATCACACCTGAGCATGCGCTCGATTGAGTATAAAGAAGAGTCGCAATTCCGAAAGGTTCTCAAAGCGCTCACTGTAAACAAAAGCATTCGATGCCTTGATATTTCGCAGACGGGTCTTCCGGGCGATGCAAGCGATGAGACGTGCGATGCCATCGCGCGACTCCTGGCCAAAAATGCGACAATCTCGGAGCTCGACATCTCTGGGGATGACTCTCGCTTGGCCACGTCCAAGTTCGGGCCCGGCATCAATGAAGCGCTGAAAGGACTGAAGGATAACACTTCCTTGCAGATTTTCAAAGTAGAAAAGCAGAAGCTCGGCATACAAGGCGCGAACACTCTCGCTGAAGTCCTACGCATGAATCGGACCCTTCTGGAGCTTCACTGCGACAATAACGAAATTCCTCTCCATGGTCTGACTGATTTAGTCAATGCACTGACTGATAACACAGTACTCGTCTTCTTGCCAGCGATGAACGACGGGCGCGCGGCAGCGTTCAAAGCAGCGGAGGCGACAATGAGGACAATGTCCGACCTCGATCCACCCAGGACATCGTTCAGTAGCGGGAAAGCTCCTGCAGGGCACTCTTCTTCTCCAGTGAAGAAAGGCTTGGCAAGCATGCGCAAGACGACCTCACGGGCAGCATCCAGCTACACGCCTTCATTCCCAGCCCTGGCTTCGTACGGAAGATCCTCTCCACTGCCACCTGAAACGCGCACTGTCTCTCCACTTTCTCTCAATCTGCCCCCCAGCAAGAAAGCCGGGCAGGGTCCCTCAGGGAGCTCGCACAGCCACATGGCACCGTTTACGATCCAAGACGTGCAAACCACGCATCGTCTCCTCACGGAACAATGGGACCGACAATGCTATCGTCTGGAACAATATCTCCATCGCAACTGGTGCCTCCTCAACAACGTGCCCGTCAAAATGGAAATCGAAGACGAAAAATTCGAACGTCCGGGCTCTGTCGGCAGTATTGGCAAAATGCTCGAACAGGTCAAGATCGACACGACCCCCAAAGCCGATCTGGACGGCCGAGCTGGATACTTTTATTCCCCACAGGACTCGCGTGGCACGGAGCCGATCGACTTTCCTACGCCACGACCGACTCCGCATGCGTCGAGGAGTGGTGCGCCGCAGATTTCGCCGATCGATGAGTCGAAGCATGGGATGAGTTTTAGGCATTTTATGATGGATCGTGGTGGTGCGGCAGGGAGTAGTCCGCCGAATCATCCTTCTGGGAGACCGAGTGCGGAGAGTCAGATGAGGTCGATGAGTACTGATGTGCGATCGTTGAGGATTGATACTGCGGTTGGGAATAATGATGGATTGGGCAAGCCGACGTAGGATCTTTTGGAGCATGCTTGGCGCTGCTACTGTTGCAGTCGAAGGGAGGCGTGGCTTTTATATTGCCTTGCCTGTTGGGAGACCTCGTCGTTGTGGGAATCCGCTTGCGGGTACTTGAATTCATCTCTTGGAAGCGGCTACGTTTAGAAAAGAACGAGAGAGAAGAAAACTTTTGCATTGGGTACACTAGGAGGAAAATATCTTGGTGTTTGTTGGTGTTGGTCTTCGTTGCACAGCAGCAGCAGCTTTTGCCAGTGCTGGTTGGGAGGGAGGAAGGGCGATTCCTTGTTTTTGATGGTTGGTGTATATATACTTCTATATATATATGACGCCTACAGCGAGAGCGCGATCATTCGAATGAACGACAGTGTGCAGTTATATGGCAGAAGGGAGGAAGAAGAGGAAGATGAAAGGTGGAAGGTGGAAGATGAGAGATGAGAGAAGAAAGAAGGAAGGGGTAGTAGAAGTGAATTAGAAAAAAGTATTATTATATCTTCCAAGTGTGACGTTGTGGTATTATGGTGACATTGTGATATGGGTTGATTGTCGATGATGGAATATTGTTAGGGGATTTGTGAATCTGGTCGTACATTCTATGTTGTTGTTGTTGTTGTTGTTGTCTTGGCGATGTTTCTCGTTTGAGTTTGGTTGAGTGGCTGGTGTCGGTGTAGGAGGTACATTATGAGCAATGAGCAATTAGCCATGGCTAGTAGAACAATGTTCACGGGAGGCAAAGAGGAAAAATGCCAAGCTTGTCGGTTTTCGGGGGATATATTCTGGAACGTGGAAGGTGTGTTTCTTCTGTTATAACAGAGGGGTAAGTGAGCGATCTTTTGCTGTGAGAGTCGAGTTTCGTTTTGCTTCGTTTTGTCGTTGGAGTTGAGGCCGACAGTGGTTCTATATCTCGTAGCTCTAAAGAAGGGTCATGTCGTGTTTTCCTGATGTATCTGTCGACCGAGGAGAAGAGCGGGCTGACGTGGACGGACCTGGTGGGAGAGTACTTTGGAGAAAGATAGACAGGAGGGCTGTGGACAAGCGAAGATTACCCTCGAAGCAAGCTTAGTTGTGTAAGGTGGGGGGTTTTGTTGTTTTGCATGCTCGGTCGTCCTCGCCTGTTTGAGTGTGACACGGATTTCCTTCTCTTATTGAGTATTTTGGTGGATCGGTGTGCGTTCGTGGACGAAGAATTCGATTGCGGCACCGGTCTGGACATGGCAATGATCGAGAGCCGGAGACGTTCCGGACGAAGTATGTAGTAGGCCGCTTCTGCTATTTTCGTGAAAGACCCAGGTCGCGGTTCTGTTCAAGTCAGCCTTCCGTCTTCTCTAGTTAATATGACGCAATGCAGCCATCCTCGTCACGTCGCCGAGGGTCCTAGCCTCAACTTCTCGAGGTGGCAAAGATTTGAGGAATGTGTTGGCACATCATGATCGTGAGCATGTTGTCCTTTTGGGTTTTAGTGTCTTATGCATTTCCATGACTCAGAAACAAAGCCGTATATCTGACAGCCTGACAAGTTTCCTTTGTACGCCATCGCCCTTGCGGCAGCAAAGATAGCCCGCTCTCAGACAACCCAACGTCCTACTCGCGTCCTCTTGCTGCCTTGCACTGCCGCCCAAAAGTGACCCCCCGTCGCCGTTTGCGCTCCCGAATGCATGTCGTGTGGTTCCATCGCAGGGTAGTCGCTGCGGCTGGTCGTGTCTATATCGAGGATGGGTAAAGCATGATGCGAACCATGGCGCCGAACGACTTGGCTGGCAGGTTGTGTCTGAATTGTGCCCTCACCAGTCCGGAGTTGCCTGTTGGATGTCCGATATCAGTATACCTGATCACGCCTCAACTCGCTTGCACGTCTCCGACGCACCGTGTGTCCTCGTAACCTTGCCCCAGATGACACGGATCTTAGATCCTCGAACCTCTTTCTTGGCGCGGTAGACGTATGCGATGCGCTTGCCTAGGTAGAAAGATGCGGCCTTTGGGTCGTCGACGCCCTCAACCTTGATGAGCGATGTGTTTGGGTTGGTGGTACGCTTGCCCCTCTGGTACGAAAGGTGCTTGCCCCTGTGAGTGTTCAGTCAGTACGACTGTCTGTTGCTGCATTCCAAAGCCACCGCCGCGAGTTGTTTTCGGAGATAGAGACAGCGGAGTGGAGTGCGTTCGAGCAGCGGTGGCGAGGGCGTTACTGACTTGACGTAAAGACGGTGACCCTGGGATTCGGACATGTTGGCGGTGTTCTGGGTGGGCTCGCTGGGTGTTTTGTCGTCGCTATCGTCCGCAGAAGTCGAGAGCTGCGCTGCGTCGTTAATTCGATTTTGCCAAGTGTGGGAGTGTCGGCAACATCCGGTGCGTGTTACGGTCTAGGGGTTGGCGGGCCCAGCCGTCAGGCATCAAGGCAACAACGCATGTCCCGCATGCTGACTCGGTTTTCGTGAGACGGACAAGCTGGTTTCCATGTAGTACCGGAGATGTTGGAGACCGCAATGGCACGAATGGATGGCCGCATATGCATGCACCTGCTCGACGTTGGACAGTAGTGCGGAAGCTGTTCCTACTGCTCATTGTCTCGTGGCATTGCGGCTTGTGGGCGGATATCATCATTTAGGTCTGCGGGCAGGCTCTGAGAAATGCTTCGTGTTCTAATTCTACCTGGCATGGCTCGTACACAATGCCCGCAGAAAGTGGTTGCAATGAAATGAAACGAGGCCATCATCAGCATCTAGTCGCAACGAGGAACGGATGAAGCGCGTCGGGACATTTCCCGGAGAGCGAGATCCGGCCGCAGTGATGTGATGAGAGTTGGTAATAATGTCATGATGAGTGACGGAGTTTGCGGCGCATTAGGTTCTTCAGGACTGGTTGCAGCTCCCACCGTAATTGCTGAGCAAGCATGCGCCCGCCACGTCCGGCCATGAGAGCAGCAGACAGGCAGGAAGGAAGGCAGGCAGCGCAGCGCAGCGCAGAGAAGCGTCGCTTGATCCGTCTATTGCGTATCGTATCGCCACCAGCATTCGGCTTTGACATCACCGTCTCAGCAGCCGTAATCGCGGGTAGCGACTTAAGTTAGCCTTATTGTACTCTCCGCCAGCCAGCCAGCCCGCCTGTGGACCCCACCACACCACACGTCAACCTCGAAGCATTGCTCAACAAATCTTTCTGATCATCCTCCTACTCATTGTCAGCAGCTTCTCCCTCTCTGCTCTGACCATTCCCGCCCGCTGCGCCTTGTTCCTACTACACCACCCCCACCACACCGACGACATGGCGAGCACGGTGATCCACCGCGACGAAGAGCAGAATGCCGGGTAAGTCCAACATTTCCGGTGAAACTTGGCTGCCAGCTCCGTCGCCACGGGAGCTCGTCGCGTTGGAGGCGCAGTGCTCGCAAGTGGCGTTGCGAAATGTGCATGTGGCCGAAATGCAGCTGCTCGCCCTCTTCTGTTACTGTCGGCGTGAAACACGGTGTACTCGAGGACTCAGCTGACGTGCGGGTACTTGCAGTACGATGGAGCTGAAGGAGAACACCGTCATTATCGTCCTCGGCGCGTCAGGAGATCTCGCAAAGAAAAAGACATTTCCCGCTCTCTTTGGCCTGTTCCGAAACGGCTTCCTGCCTCGCGATGTCAAGATCGTCGGCTACGCTCGAACGAAGATGGATCACACCGAATACCTCAAGCGAGTCAAGTCACATATCAAAACCCCCACAAAGGAGATGGAGCAGCAATTGGACGAATTTGCAAAGTTCACAACGTACGTTAGTGGGCAGTACGACAAGGACGAGAGCTTCCAGGAGCTGGAGAAGCATCTGCAAGAGCTGGAGAAGGGCCAGAAGGAGACCAACCGTGTTTTCTACATGGCATTGCCTCCTTCCGTCTTCATTCCCGTCTCGGAACACCTGAAGCGCAACAACTACCCCAAGAGTGGAATTGCACGCATTATCATTGAGAAGCCATTTGGAAAGGACCTTGCGTCGTCGCGCGAGCTTGACCAGGCTCTGCGGCCGAACTGGAAGGAGGAGGAAATCTTTCGCATTGACCACTACCTTGGAAAGGAAATGGTCAAGAACATCCTGATCTTGCGCTTCGGCAACGAGTTCTTTGGAGCCACATGGAACCGTAATCACATTGACAACGTGCAAATCACGTTCAAGGAGCCATTCGGCACGGAGGGACGTGGCGGCTACTTTGACGAGTTCGGCATCATCCGCGATGTCATGCAGAACCACTTGCTCCAAATCTTGACCCTGCTCGCCATGGAGCGTCCAATTTCCTTCTCCGCCGAAGACATCCGCAACGAGAAGGTACGCGTGCTACGCGGTATGCCTAGCATCGAGCCCAAGAACGTCATCATTGGTCAGTACGAGAAGTCGCTGGATGGCTCCAAGCCAGGCTACAAGGAGGATGACACCGTGCCTAAGGAGTCGCGATGCCCCACCTTTGCATCCATGGTCGCTTACATCAAGAACGAGCGCTGGGATGGGGTTCCATTCATCCTCAAGGCAGGAAAGGCTCTGAACGAGCAAAAGACCGAAGTTCGCATTCAATTCAAGGATGTCACGTCTGGTATCTTCAAGGACATCCCGCGTAACGAGCTGGTGATCCGAGTGCAGCCAAACGAGAGCATCTATATCAAGATGAACAGCAAGTTGCCTGGCCTCAGCATGCAGACGGTCGTCACTGAGCTCGATCTGACCTACCGACGACGATTCTCCGATCTGAAGATTCCTGAGGCATACGAAAGTTTGATTCTCGACTCGCTCAAGGGCGACCACTCCAACTTTGTCCGTGACGACGAGCTTGACGCTTCATGGCGCATCTTCACACCTCTCCTTCACTACCTCGATGACAACAAGGAGATCATCCCCATGGGCTACCCATACGGTAAGACGAGTACATGCGAAACACGGGATTTTCCAGCTAACCCACGTTCTACAGGTTCCCGTGGTCCTGCAGTCCTCGACGACTTCACCTCTTCATACGGCTACAAATTCGCCGACGCCGCGGGCTACCAGTGGCCGCAGCACCAAATCGAGCCTAATAAGCTGTAGATGAGAGAGCAGCTTTGAATCGCAAGTCACTCTTATTTTCCCACACAAAAGCGTGCGATGCATCGTATTAGCGGGGCACACCAATGCATGGAATTGATAGAAGCTGGTTGAATACCCTCTTCCCCCCTCCTACTACAGTGATGAAGGAATTGAAAATAAACACAAGACTTTCAGAAGATGAATGGGAACAGAGAAAATGAGGGAAATCAACAACAACAACAACAATCTAGATACGAGACAGACGAAATTGGGAAGGCGAGCCACATGCTTTCTCTTCTTCTACTACTACTACACTTTTTACTTTTGACTCTTTACTCTTTTCTAAGGGAGGGATCGATTCTGCGTCTGACGATGACTAGATAAGAACGTATGAGCGGACTGTTAGATGCGAGAACGCAAATGCCCGCTTCTTGGAGCAATTTCATTGCTTGGGCCTGCGATTGGGACGGGTCGATGTTGTATATGAGAAGGGTATTAATCCCCAATTCTCTGAACAATGCGACTTCGTGACGTAGTCTCGAAAGCTCTTCGTCTGTGATGGGGTCGTATGATGTGGTCGTCGTCCAAGAGCGTTGTCTTGATACACCACGCCTCGTACGATGAACTTGGTGCTTGATCAGCGAAAGCGACGATTCGGTGCACGTCGCCCGTCTCACACATTTACTTCCCTGCCATAGGTAGCGACCACGGATTGTGATCGGTTGCGAAGGAGCGCTCATGGTTGTACGACTCACGAAACTGCGAATTTGGAGCGAGTGTTGGTATGACACGGGAAGATGGGAGCTCACAGCTTTCTAGGAAGCTCGAAGTTGGCACATCACGAGGTGGCCTTGTTGGAGTAGCAATGATTGGCACTGCTCTCACAGAATGCATCAACAGCGATTCCATCGCCAAGGTCGTTTTTAGGCGCATGTTTGTGCACACCAAGTGAAGTGGTTCAAGTTGATGTCCCAACGGACTGGGACAGGAATTTGTCAAACGCCACCGTTGCCAACTCGCCGATGTTCTGTCCCGGCAACCTACCAGTATCACAATGATGTATCCTGAAATCAGGCACTCCTACCGAGTCCTCATGCACTGCGCGGGCATGTTGCAGCTGAGGAGTAGTTCTGAATTCGGCCTACTGATATGTGGAAGTTGCCACAGAACTGGATTGCACAGCCCGACATGTGGAGAAGATGCTTTGGTGTTTCTTGCTGAGGAGAGGGATGCGGCCCAACTTGACACCAGAGTTCCGGAGGGCGTGCTCGGGTAGGACATGCTAGATGCAGCAAGAGCACTGTACTGCTCTCGCCAGGTCGGTCGCTGTCGATACAGATGCTGACGCGTGTTTTCATCTTCACCTGCGACAGGGTTCATGGTAGAATCTAGGCTGCTCCAGCGCTGATGTGATGGTGCCGCTCCGTGCTCTCGTTACAACACGAGTACCGTGCGTCCGAGGGTGCGCTCTGGCTGCGGGTGTGAGTTGGATACATACAGTATCCAGATTTGCGCGACGTGGTCACATCGGCTTCGCCGTTGTGGTCAGCGGGAGCGTTTCGAAACGTCGAGCGGGAGTCTATCATCATCATGTGTCTGCCGACATTATTATTGATGTGCCATCTGGACAAGTAGGCGCCCCTGCAGATCTGAGTTGGGGAATACAGTACTGTATGCAGCGGATGCATGTGATCTGGCAGATCAGCGGCATGCCTGCAGGAGGACGTGTGCATGCATAGGGCTGCAGACGAGGTGAGAAGACGGCGGAGGCAGGCCACCAGAGCACCCGGCGGAACGTGGGCGACGGCAGCAACGGAGGCATCGGCAGTCGGCGTCCGTAAACACAGCAGCACTGATGTCCGCTGAGAGATTGCGGCTGCGTCGTCGTCGTTGTCATTTGCGTCGGGAGTAGTACTAGTAGTGTCGCGCCGCGGGGACTTTGATGGACCGCAGCGAACAATATCAAGCTCGTCGATGCGCGCACGCGTGCTCACCTGTGTCCCGCCGCTGAGACTGCAAGCCTCGCCCAAGCCCTTCTCCTCCTCCTCGCCCGCCGCTGTCTTTCGTCAGCACCCATTCATTCCGTCCACGCCTGTCCTCCTCCTCCTCCACCACCGCCTTGCCGTGCACCTCGCCCCTCCCACCCTGCTGCTCATATTGCCCACCACCACCAGCGCGCCTCCATCTCCCACAAAGCTTCCACCATGGACGCAGACCCCGTTCTGCGCAGTCGCCCCAATGGCACGCGACGCTTGGCCGACAATCTTGAGAAGCCGTTGTTAGACGATCGATCGTACAGAGTCATTGAGCTGCCCAACAAGCTCGAAGTCCTGCTCATCCATGATCCCGAGACAGACAAGGCTTCGGCCGCAATGGACGTCAACGTCGGCAGTCTCTCAGATCCCGAGGAAATGCAAGGCATGGCGCACGCTGTCGAGCATTTGCTGTTCATGGGGACCGAGAAGGTGAGGACATGTTTCGGGAACAGAGTGCTCGGAGACTGATCGGCCTTGCACAGTACCCCGGGGAGAACGATTACAATTCCTACCTCACCAAATACGGTGGAATGAGCAATGCCTTCACCGCAGGCACCGACACCAACTACTACTTCGAGCTCTCCGCGTCATCCACATCGAACAGCCCCAAATCCTCAGCAAGCACGAGTCGAACGAGTCTGCTGTCCGTGCCCAAAGGGCAAGCACCTCTGTACGGAGCCCTCGATCGATTCGCCCAATTCTTTATCAAACCGTTGTTCAGAGAAGATTGCCTAGAGCGAGAGCTACGAGCCGTGGACTCGGAGAACAAGAAGAACTTGCAAGCCGACAATTGGCGCATGATGCAATTGGCAAAGAGCACGGCAGCCAAACAACACCCATATCATCTGTTCTCAACAGGAAACTACAAGATCCTGCACGATGACCCGATCGCGAGAGGCGTCAAGATCCGCGACGAGTTCATCAAGTTCTACCAAAAGAACTATTCCGCGAATCGAATGAAGCTGTGCGTGTTGGGCAGAGAGAGCTTAGACGAGCTCCAACAGTGGACAGAGGAGCTCTTCTCCGACATCCCCAACCAGAACTTGCCCAAGCTGCGATGGGACGGCGTGCCAGTGTTGACCGAGAAGGAGTTGTGCACACAGATCTTTGCCAAGCCAGTCATGGATCAGCGCATGCTGGATCTATCCTTCCCGTACCCCGACGAAGAGGAACTGTACGAGTCGATGCCTGGTCGCTACCTCGGTCACCTGATAGGCCACGAGGGCCCGGGAAGTATTCTGGCTTATCTGAAGGCCAAGGGTTGGGTGTCGGAGCTCAGCGCAGGTCCTTCGCCACTCTGCCCAGGGACAGCATTCTTCTCGGTCGGCCTGCGGTTGACTTCGCAAGGTCTCGTCCACTATCGGGAGATCATCAAGACCATTTTCCAATATATCGCCATGATCAAGGAGCAGCCGCCACAAGAGTGGATCACTCAGGAAACAGCGAAACTCGCGGAGATCGACTTCAAATTCAAGCAAAAGATCCCCGCATCTCGCACGACCAGCCTCATGAGTGGAGTTATGCAGAAGCCGCTGCCACGCGAGTGGCTGCTGAGTGGACAGCATCTGGTCCGAAAGCATGATCCGGAGGCGATCTTGCGAGGCTTGAATGCACTTCGCCCTGACAACTTCCGATTCACAATGTCTGCGCAAGACTTCACAGGCGACATGGCCAAGTTTGAACGAAAGGAGCCGTGGTATGGCACGGAGCATACCGTCCAGAAAATCCCGAGTGACTTTCTGCAAGAACTCGAGGCGGTGTCGAAACAGTCCAGGCCGGCAGAGCTGCATCTCCCTGCAAAAAACGAGTTTATTCCGCAGCGACTGGATGTGGAGAAGAAGGATGTCATGTCGACTGCCATTGCACCGACGCTGATCCGGAACGAGGGCAACGTTCGTCTGTGGTGGAAGAAGGATGACACGTTCTGGGTGCCGAAAGCCAACGTCTTCGTTTATCTGCGCAGTCCGATGGGTTACATGAGCGCCTACACTGCGGTGCTTTCCACTTTCTTCAAAGAACTCGTGGACGACAGTCTCACAGAATACGCCTACGATGCCGAACTGGCTGGTCTCGCTTACGGCTTGCTGCGCACTGCCAATGCATTCGAGGTCTCGGTCAGTGGTTACAACGACAAGATGCATGTCTTGCTCGAGAAAGTGCTGGTCACAATGCGCGACCTCGAGGTCAAAGACGATCGATTCGAGATCATCAAGGAGCGAATGGCCCGCTCGTATCAGAACTTTGAGCTGAACGAGCCGTTCAGGCAGATCGGACGCTACACCCAATTACTCTCCCGAGAGCGCGCCTTCAGCCAAGCAGATCTTCTGGCAGAGTTGCCTAACGTCAGTGCCGACGACGTGCGCAGCTTCATCCCTACTTTGATGCGCCAGATGCACATTGAGATCCTGGCTCACGGCAACCTCTACAAGGAAGACGCACTCCGCATGGCCGACCTAGTCGAGAAGACGCTCAAGCCACACCCATTGCCCCCAACACAATGGGAGACGCAGCGTTACATCGATCTCCCAGAGGGTTCCAACTTCGCGTGGCAGAAGACACTAAAAAATCCTGATAACGTGAACCACTGCCTCGATTACTGCATCTACTTGGGCGATGCAAGCGATCGTCAAACCCGCGCCAAGACATTGCTGCTCGACCAGATGCTGCACGAGCCCGTCTTCGACACCTTGCGGACCAAGGAGCAGTTGGGATATATCGTCAATGGCTCCATGATGGTCGTTGGTAATGCTGCTGTGTTCCGCATTCTCATTCAGAGTGAGAAGGATTGTGAGTACTTGCTCAAACGCTCCGATCTCTTCTTGGCGGAGTTTGAGACAACAGTCAAGGAAATGTCAGACACCGATTTCGAGGAACATCGAGTTGGCGTCATCAACAAACGGCTGGAGAAGTTGAAGAACTTGTCTCAGGAAAGCGGACGCCTATGGCACCACGTCCTTTCCGAGGTCTTTGATTTCGAGCTTGGTAAGTTTTGCAGTTGCCTCAATCTCAAAGCATCACCTATACTAACACTTGATAGTCTACCGTGATGTCGAAAATCTCGAGGCTCTGACCAAGGACGACATTGTCGATTTTTACATGACACGATTCAGCCCAAACTCTGCCATCCGTTCGACCTTTGCCACTCAATTGGTAGCCCAATCATCCCCTGAAGATATCGCCGCCAAAACCACAGACGCCGAAAAGAGCGAAAAGTTGGCTGATCAAGTCATGACGTTACTTTCCGGACTGGGTCTCCAGTGCGAAGCGGAGGACCGAACCAAGCTTGTCGACGATTTGAGCAAGACCGATATTTCCAAGGGCGATGTCCCAGCCACACTAAAAGCCATCGGCACATGGCTTGCCGCAATTGGACTCGACGAGGAGAGTACCAAGGACGTTCTTGCAGAAGGCGAGCAGGCTTTACCGCAGCTGTTCCCCGCTGCCGGAATTGTTGCTCCTGCACACTCTGCGGAGCAGACGAATGGCACGACTGAAACGAATGGCATCAAGGGAATTGTGAAGGAGATCAAGAGAACTCTTGTGGAGGATGTCAAGTCCTGGAAGGCTAGTTTGCCGCTTGCTGCTAACCCGAAGCCGGTGAAGGATCTTTCGGAGTTTGAGGAGGTGGAGGCGAAGCTTTAGGTGCGTGTCGCCTTGCGTCGAAAAGTTATCTCGGAGTATTGGGTAAGGTTAGAGGGGCCTTGTCTTCGCGAGGGAGTGAAGTCGAAGACCGGAGGGTGGTGTGCGTTTTTATCTTCGCAGCGAGGCGTTGTAGGTCATCTCTCTTTTCTTCGCTCTGGCGCTTGCATTGTTGTGGTCTTGATTGTTCGAGCATCAGGAAGGGCAATATGAAGAGGATCGAGCTAAGGAACGTATAGTAGCTAATTCATGACACGAAGTTTCATATGATTTTCGCAGTGCAGAGATTTCGCTTGCAGTAATACGGTCCTGTCTACCTCCTACCAGCTTGTTCGGGTCATTGATATGTGGTGCTGTGGGAGTATGCTCCTCCTGCATCCCCATTCCGACGAGTCCGCTTTCTTGGACGGGGAGGTATCTGTAGTGGGATAGAACACGTGACGAGTGCAACGGAAGGTCTACGCGCCTTGGGAGAAGAGTGGTGCGGATGCTGGTTGTTGCGAGTTGAAGTGTGGAATTCATCGGTGTCGATGGGAGGATGAAGCAGGATGCGCCGTGATTATTGTGGGAAGGGCTCATCGATTGCGGAGAGGAATGATACGTCTTGAGGGCAGCTGTCCCCTCTCTCTCTCTCTCTCTATCTCTCTCTCTCTTTTGGTTCGATGGTGAGCTCCATTTCTCATCGCGTGCCTTTCTCTGTCATTCTGTTGCTTGTCTTCCAGAACCTGCCTGTGCCGAAGCAGCTGGGCTCTCACTGATGGAATGAGTCGAGTGTTCGCCGCTGGTTGCGAACCTAGTGGAACTTCCTCTGTAGATATAGCGGCATTTTGCTAATGACTCGGCGGACAAGTATAGTCCAGCTTCTGCAGTTGCATTCGCATCCCGAGCAGAACGATCCCTGCGGAGACATTTGCTGTTCCACGTTTGCCTTCTCTTTCGCCTCAATATCTGGTCTTCACTTCTGCAAATCTGTTCACAGATAAGACCAGAGCATACGGCATCTCTTCGTTGAGACAGCTCATTCAAAGTGCATTTCCCATATTCACGTCTCCCGCAGTCGCCTGAGCACTGCTACTTGACTCTCCCTCTTGCACATCTTCCACATCCTCCTCCGACGGTTGGCCTTCTTCTCCAGCTCTTTCGACCTCTTTCCCACCCGCCTCGAGCAAGTACTGAACCACGTCATTCTTGTCCGCACGCTCCGCCTCAAACATAGCCAAGTGTCCAGCTGCGTTCTTCTGCCACATATCTGCGCCTGCCGCAATCAGCAGCTTCACAACAGCCAGATGGCCGTTGTAAGCAGCCCAGTGCAGCGGCGTATTCCCCTCTTTATTGCCATGGTTCACGAATGCGGATGGCGTGCCCTCGGCGACACCCAGTTGTGAGAGAAGGTTCGGAAGAAGTTCTGCCAAACCGTTCGCTGAGCAGAAGTGTAATACCGTATTGCCACTCTCCGGGTCAATCGCTGCCTCTAGCACCTCTTTTGCCGAGCAAGAGTATTTCTGCGTCAATTCTGTAATCGTCTGCTGCAAATCTTGCACTTCGTGGGCGCGCGTGAAATACAGCAGGTCATCAATCTCCTCGAAAGTGAGCGATGGGGGACCGGAGGAATGCATCTTGGGCGGTTCGTTCTGATGAGCAGTCCAGACCAGATTCCATATAATAACAAGTCACAACGCTACTTTCTCGGACTTTGACTTTTCAACTGCCAAGAGTTGATAAAGTGATTAGGTTCCTGCCGCGTGATCGGCTGTACCTGCATATTCCGTCGCCACTAGCCACACCTCCTTTGGAAAACATCGTACCATGCCATTGTACCCATGGCATTGTCGCTGGCTTCATGATTCCGCATTTCTACCCCGTGCGTCGAACTCAAGACTAATATACAGAAGAGTGGCAATATGACGTCCCACAACCGCTCTGCCAAAGAGCCAGCGAAAGCGAATGGCCAGGTGAATGCCAACGCCAAGTCAGCGGATAGCAGCACGGACTACACTCGATGGCGACTGAAAGACGAACGAGGACGACAGACATGGCATTACTTGACATCAGATGAAGAGATCAAACAATGGCCGCAGACAGTCGCAGACAAATGGTTCCTTGGCCTGGACACCGTAAGGCAGATGCGATTTCAGCATACTAGACTTCTCGACTTAACAGACTTCACAGGGACTACCAGATCTTCCAAAGGCGAAAACCCCTCTTCAAGCTGCTGAGAACGGACTCAAATTCTTTTCGAAATTGCAACTGGAGCCAGGAAACTGGGCGTGCGAATATGGAGGGCCAATGTTTCTGCTTCCTGGCATCATCATCACGCTCTATGTCACTGATATGCCACTGACGCAACCAGAGCAAAACGAGGTTGTGCGCTACCTGTTCAACATGCAAAATGTCGGATCGAAGAACGGTGGCGACGGAGGCTGGGGATTGCACATCGAGGGCGACTCTTCGGTCTTTGGAACGTCGATGAACTATACCTGTTTGCGAATTCTCGGAGTTCCAGCCACTGAACCACGCATGGTGAAGGCTCGACGGTGCCTTCACGACATGGGCGGCGCAGTAAACGGACCACATTGGAGCAAGTTCTGGCTGTCGATCCTCGGTGTCACGAGGTGGGACATCGTCAACCCCGTACCTCCTGAACTTTGGCTTCTACCAGACTGGGTACCAATTGCCCCATGGCGTTGGTGGATTCACATGCGCATGGTCTTCCTACCGATGGGCTATTTGTGGTCCAAGAAATGGACATATCCCCGAGCAGATTCAGATCCTCTGATCAAAGAATTGCGGGAGGAGTTGTTCACCGCTTCTTACCAGGAAATAGACTTTGCTAGTCATCGAAACTCCATCAGCCCGCGAGACAACTACCATCCCAAGACATGGGTCTTGAACCTCATCAACTGGCTCCTTGTATGGATATGGATACCCTTTCTGCGGACTAACGCTGTGATCAAGAAGGCCGAAGCCTGGGTCTGGCATCTGATCCAGATAGAAGGCGCGAACACCGATCAAGGCGGCCTGGCACCTGTCAACGCACCGATGAACACACTTTGCTGCTACGTTGCAGAGGGACCCGAAGCTGAGTCCGTGCTGAGGCATCGTGACCGCCTGCAAGACTACTTTTTCATCTCCAAAGACGGCATGATGGCAAACGGCACCAACGGCGTCCAGACCTGGGATACTGCTTTTGCGATACAAGCTGTAGTCGACGCTGGTTTGGAGCAGAAGCCGGAATATCACGGCATTCTGCTCAAGGGTCTCGAATTCTTGGAAGACCATCAATTCCTGGATCATGTTGTTGGCTATGAGAACTCATCAGTCTATTCCGACCCCCCAACACAAGCAACCTCGGCTGAAGTTGGTTGGCGGCATCCCCGTCGTGGTGCGTGGGGCTTTAGCACGCGCTCGCAGGGCTACGTTGTTTCTGACTGCACATCGGAAGCTGTCAAGGCTATCATGGCGCTGCAGTCTACAGTGGATCCAAAGGATGGTCGCACCAGTTTATTTCCGACTCTCGTGAATGAGCAGCGTCTCAAATGGGCTGTGGACATCCTTCTCACCATGCAGAACAGCGATGGTTCCTGCAGCTCGTACGAACCCACGCGAGGCAGCACAAAGATGGAATACCTGAACGCAGCCGAGGTTTTCGGGCGCATCATGGTCGAATACCCATACCCGGAATGCACAACTGCATGTGTCACAGCGCTTGAGCGCTTCCGAAAAGACTACCCAGATTATCGTGCTGCGGAGATTAGAAAGTTCGTGTCTCGTGCTGTCGATTGGATCCGAAGCGACCAGGCTCCAGATGGATCTTGGTACGGCAGCTGGGGGATTTGCTTTTCGTATGCTGGATGGTTTGCACTGGAGAGCCTTAAGACTCAAGGTGAGACATACGAAAACAGTGAGCGGGTCAGACGAGCCTGTCATTTCTTCCTCGATCGCCAAGAGGCGGATGGTGGTTGGGGCGAATCGTACAAGAGCTGTGAGACTGTCACATGGTGTCGGCATCCTGATGGCTCGCAAGTCGTGCAGACGGCTTGGGTAAGTGCTGCGGCTGTGCGTGCGTGGAGTGGCGTGCGACTGACTGTTGACAGGTTGTGATTGCTTTGATCGAGGCGGGCTACCCAGACCGTGAGCCCATCGACCGCGCGGTCAGGCTCATCATGAGCAGACAGCAACCCAATGGCGAGTGGTTGCAGGAGGGTATTGAGGGCGTGTTCAACAAGAGTTGGTGAGACTTGCCATCCCAGCATTCGGTTCGTCCGCCACGCTAACATCCCGGGTCACAGCATGATCTCCTATCCGAACTACAAATTCATTTTCCCGATCAAAGCGCTGGGCATGTATAGCAGACACTTTGGCGACACTGGGCTGAACAGGACCGTTTAGAACCAAGGGTCCGGGACTGCAGGGCAGTTGTGCAGCACTCGGACGCGACGCTCGAATATAAATCGTACACGAGGTACCTCCTGCCGTGCGTCACCGGATGCCAGCACGGCGTCGACCCCAGCGCAGGTACATTCGTATCGGTCGGTGCTGTGATTATCGGTTCAGCTGATGGAAGCCTGCAGCAGAAGCAGCCAAGATTGGGCCACCGTGCGCCGGCCTGTCTCTCGCGGTGGAAGTGGTGCTCGTTGGGTCGCGGTGCAGCGCGCGTGTAACCGTCGGCTCTGCACGTGGAACCGCTCACTCCGGCACCACGAGCGCTCGGTGGCGCTGCATGGATGCTGCGTGGGCTGTGGGTTTGTCTTGTGACTGTGAGACCTGACGGTCGTGGTTAAAGGGCCGGGCGGGCGGACAGACCGCAGGCTCGACGGATGAGTTCGAGACGAGGCTCGGCTGGCGATGGTGCTGGGTGCTGTTTAAGTAACGTGATGTACCGCAAGAGAAATGTGAGGTCAGTCAGCCGGCAGCGCGTAGCCTAACGGGCGGCTCAACCGTGCCGCAACGCTGTTGAAGCGAACTCCCGCGCGAGCGTTGGTCTAATGATTAGTCCCACATAATCACGTTTCAATTTGCAGGGGGCTTCCGAGGGGGGTGGACGGGCACGGCGGAGGATGGGACGGGGCTCGCGGCGTCGACGGGTGGCGGCGCGGTGGCACGGGCGGGCAGGGCGGTCGCAATACATGCCGCGGCGCGCTGGTGGCGACTGGTGGCGGGCGTCGTCGTCGTTGTCGTCGTCGTCGTGTGTCTGGGACAGACGACGTGCTGGCTGATGCGCGGCCAACCCTGGTCGCTAGTGCATTCAATCTTAAACACAGCTCCTCCTTCGCGTGCTGCAATTTCTCCCCCGTTCCACCCCTTCCCGCCGAGGCAGCGTGTGCATCAGCGCTGGTGCTTTCTCCGCGTGTGGTCGAGATACTGTAGAGCTCCGGACGCTCGCTCAAGCTCGCTCTGCCTCGCCGTCTGCCCGCGTTTGTCTGCATTCTTCGTGGGCGAGAGTCTCTTGTCCCAGCAAAGCTACTGTATCGGACCCTCCTGCCTCCACCCTGGCTCGCGCAGCTGACCTGTCGACATCACCACGCCGCGTGCAGAGCTCGCCCTCCACCCTCCTTCTCGCCTCGATCCGCACGGCGTTCGGCGTTCCGGGTCTCACTCGTGTGCTCCAGGCCGCGCGCCGGTAGCCTAGTAGCTCTTTTATCGTTGCATTGGGGTTACTGTCCACCCGGGAGCAAGACTCAGTTGAGACGAGAAACGAGAAGGAAACATATCGGGAAGCATGGCGACACCAACACAGCAGCAGCCGTACGGCGGGAACCCGTATCCCACACCCGCCTCCAGCACCGGCGGAGGAGCTCCCGCACAGCAACAGCCTCCTTACCAGCCCGAGAGCAGAGCTTCCCAGTCCGCCCCAGCCCCATACCAGCAGCAGCCGCAGCAACAACCGCCGCCGCCGCCGCCGCAGCAGCAGCAGCCACCCGCGCAAACGCCCTTTGAGAAATACTGCGTCATCCACATCGCCACCACGTGTGACGAGCATGGGGTATATGTCACCAAGGACAGTGCCGAGGTCATCGAGATTGGCTGGGTGGTAGTCGATGCTCAGAATCCCGAGCGTGAGGTACGTCAACAAATGTGTCGGCAGGTGGTGTTGGGCCCCTCGACTCGCAGCAGCATGGCACGGGCTGCCGAAGGCGTCTGTGGAACGAGACACTGCCAATATAGACAGCTCGGACCAGTTGCTAATGAAACCTCCTATCGCAGTTGCACCGCCAGTCCGTGCTCGTTCGCCCTGTCAACACTCCTATTACTCCTCTATGTACCTCTCTGACGACCCTCACCTGGGAGCATGTGAAGAACGCTGGCACTTTCCGCGACGCCATCACCACCTTCGATCAATTCGCCCAGGAGCACCTTGTCCCAAAGGACGCCGGCCCGAGCGCTGCACCAACGTTCGCTTTCGTCACCCTTACCCCATGGGATTTGCGTGTCCAGCTGCCTCGTGAGGCACGCGACAAGAACGTCGTCTTGCCCGCTTACCTACAACATCCAGTGCTCTTCGGCCTGCGTCAGGAGTACCAAACATTTCAATCACACCATCCAGAAACACTTGCATTCAGCTCCTCCAGCCTATCGAGCATTTGCGCCGGTCTTGAAGTGGAAGAGGTGAGATCATCGGGCAAAGTCACCGGAGGTCTGCCGTTCCACCTGCAGGCGCTCGCTCCATCGTCTCCTCGCCGGGCACTCGAAGAATCCCTCACACTCACTCGCTGCCTGAATTCGTTGCTCAAGAAGTCTCGCCCTTCAGCCACGAACCCACAAGGAAACCCCGATATCCTGTCCAGACCGCTTGACGCACGAAGCGACGTTCGCGCTTTCTTGGGCGAAAGGAGCAAAGTGCTGCACTTGAGCGGTTTGCCTCACGACACAACACAAAGTGAGCTCGAAAGTTGGTTCACGCAGTACGGAGGGCGACCCATTGCCTTTTGGACCCTGCGAACCCCGGAAGGCGGCAAGCCCAGTGGAAGCGGATTCGTTGTTTTTGGCAGTCACGAAGAGGTATGTTTCTCCCGCTCTTTCCTTGTAGGTGCAGATCCAAGTGAAGTCTGGCAACGGTCGCGCGTAAGTCGCTCGGTTTGGACCGTGCACTAGACGAAAAATTGCGCGCTGGCTCAGGGCGTGTTTCTCTTTTGCAATCAACATCCAAAACGGTATCGACCACCCCTCCGACCAACATCGCCACTCGGCGCGTTTTCCAGCACTTTACCAACCAAGCATACGGCGACATCTCTGACCTCACTGACGACGTCGCATCGCGATGATGTTCAACCACGCCGCGCTCAGCGGCATAGTCTCGTTGCCCTGTCTCACTGGATCTGCACCACCTTGTCGCGTGCCTTGCTTGTGCAACACGCCTCGCTCTAGTACAGCTACTAACATTCGATACCCCCAGGCGGCCGAAAGTCTCAGCATGAACGGGCGCGCGCTCAACGACCGCGCGATTGAGGTCGCACCTTCATCAAGCAGGGTGTTGGACCGCGCTGCGCACTCACAGCCTCCGGGAGGACCTCCACTTCTCACGCCATTTCCACCTTCCAAGAATCGTCCGCGACCGGGCGACTGGACCTGCCCAAGCTGCGGTTTCTCCAACTTCCAACGTCGCACGGCATGTTTTCGTTGCTCGTTCCCAGCTATGGGCGCTGGAGGCCCAGACCCATACAGTCAACCCTACGGTATGTCAGCTCCCTTTGGCGGTGCACAGTACGGCCATCCAGGCATGATGGGCGGCGGTCACATGCATGGTGGCGGTTTCGGCGGTATGGGTGGCATGGGCGGCTCGAGCGGTCGCGGGGGGATTGTTCCCTTCCGCGCTGGTGATTGGAAATGTGGAAACGAGGGATGTGCTTACCACAACTTTGCCAAAAACGTTTCATGCTTGAGATGCGGCGCTTCTCGGACTCAGGCCGCTGTCGTTGCCGAGAGTGGCATGCCCAGCTTCCCAGGACAATCGTACGGCGGCCCTCCACAGGTTCCAATGCAACCACCAACCGGCAGCTACGGCGGAGGCAGCCAACAATCCTTTGATGGCGGTGCATATGGCGCAATGCAAGGTCCACCGGGCGGCTTCGGTGGCCAGTCTTTCGGTCCACCTTCTTCCTACAACATTCCTTCGGGCATTGCCGCGCCTGGTCCTTACATGGCTGGAGGTTACGGCCAGATGGCAAGCAACGGCGGCATGCAGTCTCAGGGAGGCTTCGATAGCCGAGCCGAGCAAGCTTTCAATCAAGGAAATGCCAACTCGCAAGCTGGTGCTGGCGCTTACTCCAACGGCGCATACGGTCAACCCGGAGGATATGGTAATGATGGTGCTGCCGATCCTTTCTCATTCCTATCGACTGGCATGGGACAGCTTGGCATCAACGAAGGCGACAACCGCCGCAACGGTGCTAGTGGGGCAAAGTCACCCCAGTAAACACACAGATGAGAAGGTTCCTGGGGGAGGGGGTGGGAGGGGGTCGGATTAGAGGAAGAGAACATACCAGATTGTATCAAATTCACATCGATGACATATGGGATTCGGCTGCAAAAGGGGCTCGTTAGCGTCGGCGCTGGGAGAGGTTGACGGTGAGGGTATTAGCGAGGCGTCCATGGCCATCAGGACTTATCGACACAAAAAGGATCATCGTCAAAGCAAAGTATGGCTGCATGGGTACAACAAGACTCAAAGTGTTGGGCTTCAGAGGCATCTTACGGATCCGGGGCTGGAGGGGCCGGTGGGAGGAGTTCTTTTTTCTTCTACAATGACTGCCACAGCAACAAACAGCAATACTTTATCCCTCCTTCTTAGAATTTGCTTCTGGGCTGGTCGTCGGATTATTTTGAAGGCTGGGTGAATGGAATGGGAGAAGAATAGGCACTGCTGTTAGCTGCTGCTGCTGCTGCTGATACCTGCTACTTTCTTGCTTTCGGAGGAGGAGGAGGGGGAAAGGGCGGGATGCGATGATGATGATTCGATACACAGAATGAAGCCGTTAAGTGTTTCTCTTTGGGTATGGTTGTGCTGCAAATGTGACGGCCGATGTTAGATTTCAAGAGTGTAGCAAGGAATGCAAGCAAGTGCGCAAAAAGTCGAAGAGTAAGAGCAAAAGTGAGCATGTATTTTCTTTCATCGCTGGGCTGGCTGGCTGTCGGACGGACGAGCAGACAGATAGACAAACAGTCAGACAGACAGACAGACAGACAGATGAAATGGAGTGTTCTTTTGAATGTGCGTAGTTATTGTTCTCTCGAGCTATGCTATTCCGCTGGTGGTGGGGGCCGTGTCGAGGCCATTCTCCGCGTGGCCTTTTCTTTTTTTGGTGGATGTATGTCTTTTACTCTCGCCAACAGCTCTGAATGTGATGGAAATCTGTTTCGTAATGTTGCGGTCTTGTTGATTCCACTCAGGGTGCTGCTACTGGCCGCGGCGCTAGATCACCGAATGGAGTCATAGCTGAAGGTGCAATCAGTTCCCATGCGCGACTTGCATTGCGTTTGCGAGAACAGGCTGCTGATGGTTGGGAGGACCCATGTTGTCGTCCTCGTCCTCGTCGTCGTCATCTTCTGCTTCTCCTTCTTCTTCTTCATCATCTTCATCTTCGTCGTCGTCCTCGTCATCGTCGTCGTCCTCATCATCGTCATCATCATCGTCGTCGTCGTCGTCGTCATCATCATCATCTTCTTCTTCTTCTTCCTCTTCTCCATCATCTACGAGGTGCTCGAGGTGCACTGCGCTAATATGACGGTAGCATGACACTGAAGCTTTGAAGGTCACCATGCAGACCCAGCAAATGTGCGCACCACAGTGACAGGAAATGTGATCACAGCCACCAGTCTTCTCGAGTGGGCTGCTGCATCTTGGACAGTCTTTGATGCGGTCTTTGTTTTCTTCTCTGAATTGATGAAATTGCTCGTCGGCGCACGTCTTGGGCCAGTGGATTGATTTACATTCGAGACAGATCCTCCCCTTGCAGTTCCTGCAGTCGTGATGGGTGTCAGGACTGCCAGGACTGAGACGATAGATGTAGCCGCATTCGGGTGCCGGACAGCAACGGTATTCCTGTGGACGTCTGCGGATGTACGTTTCGAGTGAGGTTTGCAAAACTCGCTCGAAGGAAGGTGGTGGAAGTAGCTCCTGCATCATGGCAATTGAAATTGGCATGTGGCATCGATCCTCGTTGCCTTTGCATGTGAGGCTGAATTCGCGAGTCGCATCTTTGACTTCGCAAAGGTTGACCAGGCACTCTCGACAGTACATATGGCCACAATCCAGTACAATGGGGTCGTCTGCCTCAGTGAAGCAGATATTGCAGTCTCCGCGCACTGAGTGAATCAGGTATGGCCGCAACATGTTCAGCGCTTCCAAGAGTTCATCGTATGCCTTCTTGGAGTCTGGCAGGATGATCTCCTTCTTCACAATATCGAGTGATACCCGCTCATAAAAGGGTAACGGGCGCATTGCCTGCACCCCCTCAGTGATTGCCCACAGGAAGCCGCTTTTTGTTAGCTTGATGCGGCGTCGAACGGTCCACTTCTTCGTACATGGCGGCGCGTCCAGACGGGTGCGAGTCGAGCACAGTGAGATGAAAGCCACTTTTGCCCCAGGTTCAAAGTGCACGACTGCACCTCTGATCGCACGTATGTAATGATGATGATGCGTAGGCCCGCCTTGCTGATGTCTGTTCGTCATGTTGAAGTCGGTCTCTTTGTCGTTCGTATATTCCAGGCCCTAACGACGAGTCCTCTTGGTTGTCTGTTGCACATCAGCGAGCATGAAGTCGGAATTTATTCTGAGAAAGTCGCTTTTGTACACAGGTTACATCTTGCCGTGCGGCTTCAACTATCCATAGAAAGCATTTATCATTGGCGTCCCATTCAACCTACAACTTTTCTTGGGCATGAAAGGTGGCGCCTGCGCATATCCCTGGATCTTGACCTCTGATCGAATGAGGCAGCGTACCGAACCACTTTCATTATCTGCTCTTGCACTGGCACTGCAGACATGGTGGCAAGCTATCCGCTCCCGTGCAGTGTTATGATGCCGGCCGACCTGCACGACTTGATTCTTCTGATCAACAGCTTTTTGGCTGCAGAGACTTTGCAGGTGAGGCTTCGTCATTCGGTGAGGCAGAATCCGCTTCGCAGGCGTCTTTGTTCGGCATGGTGTGAATGTGGACTCAACGAAGTGGAAAGCTGCGGCAGGCTGGAGAAGGCTTGGCACTCGCAACGCGAAAGCGCCACGCTACGCGCAACCTTAATTAATCTCGAGTGGGGTTCACGTCGTCCACGACTCGACCCGAAGTACAACAGCGAATGTGATAGATCACACAAGCCTGCCGCCCCACGGCCATGGCGTCTCTTTCAGAGAGCAGCGTGGGCAGTGTGCCCATCGAAGAGGTGCGCGCCGCACAGCGTCGACTTGACCAGGTAAGTGGCGGACGTGTTCTGGCCGCATCGAGGTGACCGCAATTGACTTATCGACCCCAGTACAAGCAACCAGGTCATGGCGCGCATGCTATGAATGCAGTGTCAGCACATGCTTCAAGCGACCAGCAGGATAGAGGTGAGAGTCTCAACGCGAGCGACGAGGACAGCGACCGCAAAGGCGCAACCGTGCCCGAATCGATAGAGCTGCGCATACCCAACGATTCGCTGCCCACGACGAGAGAGCGCCTTCAAGGTGCGCCAGCGAACGCGACCCCGGGGAAAATGCCAGCGCTCAGAGAGGGCGAGTGGGTCGAGATATCGAAGGCAGCCTCCTTCATTGAAGGCGGTGGCGATACGCAGCCATGGGCATCGCAAGCAGTTCTCGAGACGAGCAAGTCCATGGTTGCAAGCGGACAGACAACACCGCCGAGACCCCACACAGTCGCGAACCACACGCCCAATACATGGTGCTCGACCGTTGATGGCCACATTGATTTAGGCTTGGAGAATATGCCGTCTTTGACATCACAAGCGGCATATGGGTCTTATGGGGCAGACACGCAAATGCATGAATCAACTGCTGTTGCAGCGTCGCCCACAACTTCGCAAGCGGAGCATGAGCTTTTGCGAGACGACACGCAGCCACAGACAGAGGCTCGGGCTTCGTCGAGGGATGTCCCAGCTACACCAGCTCTAGCTGGCCAAAAGCATGCACGCAATGGCGAGCTATTGACCTCAGCAACAACAGTAACCAAGACGCCTCACTACTCACAGTATTTCAAAGACGGCGAGAAGCCGCCGACTATGACGAACACCCAACTCTTTCGCGCCGCGGACAGCTCTCCCTTACCAGCGCCGCCCAGCGATCCAATATTGTCACGACCCTCGCCGGATACCAATGGCTTCGATAGGCCATCCTCGCCTCCGCTTTTCTCATCACCGGAGCTACGTCGCAAGCCTGAGCATACATCCTCAACTGCGCACGACGAACCTATGACACGATACATCAGTATGAAAGAGTCGCAGGAGATGAGGAGACAACGTATCGAGGCAGAGCGCTTAGCGAAAAAGGATGGCAAGGATGGCGATGCAGGGGATGAATTCGACGATTTCGAAGATTCATGGGATCGTAGACCACGTCGTAGCATACGACGCCCTCGTCCTACTTCAGACCACTTGTCGAGGATAACGGCGCCAGCACGATCGAGCTCTCGCTCCAGATTGGCTCACGATGCGATAGAGATCACAGACACGCCGGATACTACCAGAAAAGCAAGCGAATGGAATGACTTCGTGGTCGAGGAAGAAGAGGAAGACCAGGAAATGGCAGAAACTCAAGACTTGCCAGAGGAAGCCAACGTCCAGTTTAGCGAGCGGGACGACCCTGAAGCTGGTGACCATGAGCCTGGAGAGGATGCAGATGTGGAGATCGAAGACGCGGATAACGACGAATACGACGAGTTTGGCCAAGGGTTACGCAGCCAGGGCGATAATATCGCTCAAGATGAAGACGATACCGCGGCAGAAGATCACACAGAACAGGAAGATTCCAACATGGACGACGTCGACGTATCGCACGCGGCAGAGCATGCAGTTGACGAGAGAAAAGCGCAGACTTTGATTGGTGCTTCGCAACGATCTGCTATAGCCAATTCGCAGCCTTCAGTCACGCGTCCTAACAACCCTCCGGAACCGCAGCAGGCTGTGCAGTACTCTTCATACGTACCTGGCTCTCAGCATCAGGGAAGGACTAGCGAAGATATGGCCTTACTCAGAGCGCCGGATGCAAGCGAGCAAAGCCGGGTTGCTGCCTCGCAACTGCAAACTGAGGACAGCACCGAGACGAATGTCAGTGGCACCAGAATTCCAAGCAGTCCACCTGTTCGACGGCACACGGATCCTGTTCACGACAACCCTGCTAAATCGTCTAATGGTAGACACGATCATCTGGAGCACGCCCAGCAAACCGAGGACAATATGCGCGATGATACTGAGCAAGCAGAGATTCAGGAAAGCGATGCGATTGAACACGACGACTCAAAGATGCCAACAACAACAGGGCTAAATGACAGTGCGCCGCTCTATTCGACGGCGCGAACGCATGTTTCTGGCTCGGCTCCATCCCCTGCCAAACAAGCCAGGGCTGACTTGTCGCAGAAGCTGCTACAAAGCCAGCGTAGCAAGTTGACAGACCAATCTCCTTCTATTCGTCGCTTTGCAGATTTCGCTGCAGCAGACTCGATGCCAATGCATCACAGCATGGAGACACAATACAGTCAACCTGATGTCTTGGCTCTCGTGGATACCCTCTTCACTGCCGAAGACCAACAGGTCCGAGACCTGATGTCGGACGACCATGTCGACGCGCCAAAAGCCAAGCGAATCAAGCGAAGCCACAAAGTCTCGTCTACTGGCACGACAGCGCCCAATAAGCATTCTAAGCAGGATGGGAAGAACACTAGTATCGGTGCTCCGCAGAAAAATGACGCAGGTCATGCAATGCCCACTTCTGAGCCATTTTCAGCGGAGGCTGTAGCTGATGCTGCGGGCCAGGACGTTGTCGAGCCTGATGGCCCTCATCCAATTGTGGAAGAACATAGAGGATCCTCGCCTCCTCCGGCTCTTGTGGACAGTCCAAGCAAGGCAAATCAGACGTTGACTGTTTTGACTGACGATGAAAACGAGAAGTCACGAGAAACGACCACAGAAAGCGTGCGGCTCCGTGAAGAGGCTGGACGTGCTGCTGTATCGCAACTTGTGTCTTTGCGAACTTCAGCTCAGGGAAAGAAGTCGAGACAAAAAACATACGCTCGAGGATCTCGGCGCAAGTCAGTCAAGTCAGGGACTAAAGCTGTAGGAAAAATCAGCCTCATTTCTGTGGGCGGCGATGGCACCCACGACAGCGAGCCCACAGTTGAAAGGCAGCGACCTTCTGCTGGGCATTTGTTGCGTAATTCTGGGACAACACCTCCATCAGGGGACCCCCAGGGAAATCTTTCAACACAGGATCGTGCTGCAGATTCCTCGACATCCTTGGACTTGATCGAAGCTGGCGCGGACGATATTTTCCCAACAACGGAAGAGGAGATTATTGCTCCAGATCGTGTCTTTGTATTCTTCAAAGGCACGCCGCAGAACATCTATCCTGCTACCTGGCTTGGAGCACCTCCCGACCAGATGACCTACAAAGTCAGATTTGACGACAATAATGTTACAAACATTGAGTACTTTCGTGTCCGTCGTCTCGAATTACGTCTTGGTGATATCGTCAAGGTCGACGACGATAAGAAGCGCAAGAAGAATTGGGTCGTGGTAGGATTCGGACCGGTCGCAGCTACTGACGAGCAGCGTGCGTTGGGTACCGACATCTTCGGTCACACGCATGTCAAAGTACAGCTGAAGGGAGACCGCGACAGTCTGTCGAAATCCACATCGACTGAAGCTGCACATGCGACCCACACGGTACTGGTCAACCAGGTGTACCTGACAACCACGCTGTGGAAGCCCTTCAAGGATCGAGCATTCGAACCTCCGTCAGATGCCGATGCGACGCGTGCCTCGACTCCCACAAGTGCGCGCACCAGCACGCCGTCTGCCGTGGGGACGCCCTCTTCTCGGCCTCGTCGATTGCATGCTCCTCACGCGAGATCCAAGTCTGCACGTCCGTCGAATCTCAGAGAGACCTCTCTGGCGTCGTCGTCGTCGATCAGCCCAACCAGTGCCATGTTCGATGGTATGGCATTTGCTATCTCATACGTCTCGCCTGATGAAGAGAAAAAACAAGTGACAGAGCTTATCCAGCAACATGGGGGCACCGTTTTGGAGGAGGGTTTCGAAGAACTGTTTGATCTTCCCGATATCAATGGCAAGAACGTGGTTACCCCATCGAACAAGTCACCACGCAGACAGGATCATGCTGATAGTGATCACGGCCTCCGGCTGAAGAACAAGTACAAGGATCTCAAGTTCGCCGCACTCATCGCGGATCGTCACAGCAGACGCGCAAAATACATGCAGGCACTGGCTCTAGGCCTACCGACCATCTCGGGACGCTGGATACTGCACTCTTTGGAAGGAAGGAGGAATCCGGTTGAAGCTCAGAGCGCGCCTTTGCCATGGGGCAGATTTCTTCTCCCAGCCGGAGAAAGCACATACTTGAATGCCGTGCGTTCACGCTCTCTAGCTCCTTACGATGCAACTGCCGCAGTCCTGCGCAACCTCATTGAGGATCGAATGCGCCTCCTGAGGAACGAGAACCTCATCCTTGTGGCGCCGAAGACGGGTTCTGCGAGCTGGGAGAAACGCAAAACGTTTGTGTTCCTGACATTAGCTTGCGGTGCCGGCCAGGTCAAGCGGGTTCACGACATTGCAGAGGCAAAGAAACTCACACTCGACGACCCTGAGACTTGGAAGTGGGTGTATGTCGATTCGTCTGTGAGCGAAGCTGAAAAGGTCATCTTTGGCAGGTCTGTGTCCGCAGGCAAGAAGAAGAAACGCGGAATCGAGGCGAATCACGTCGCTGCAGAGAAGATGTCGGCTACTGATGGGGTCGTGAAGCTTGTCAATGACGAGTTCGTGATCCAGAGTCTCATTTTGGAGGCTTTGGTTGAATAATGATTTGTACGAGGTGGCATGGAGGGAATGAAATGTTGCTGGCTGCTCTAATTGAAGCAAAGGAGGGAAGTGGCATTGCCAGCTGCTCGCTGGCTTAAGGTGGAGCCGGTGGATGTTGTTGCTCATGATACCCCAAATAGTGCTGCAAGTCGCAGAGACTGCTGTACAGTATATGTATTATATCAGGCATCGCGGCGATCTGCAAGCGATCTGTGATGCCTTGACACACTTGCAAGTCTTCACGCAGATAGTCCGCCTTCGTCCATTGTCCACCCCGGCGGTGTGCCGGAGGTTATGTCCCTCATCGCGTCTATTCTTCGCCCACACCGAGCCTGTCGCCTGCAGACACGACCACTATGCGCCTCTGAAGCGGCGAAGAATTGCGCACCCAAGGCTTATGGAAGCATATGCGCTCAGATACGCGCTGCTCTGTTGGTGCCCTGCTCTCACATGCTCCTGTTACTTCGCAAGATTCAACCGCTTCATCGCAGCCCCAATGGTGCCAAAACCCTTTCTCGCGCCGTCTTCGCCGCCATCTCTCCGCCCTTCTGCAATGCCACCGCGCCAATAATAGCGAAAATGGTCTGCGCCAGTACCGCATCAAAACCACTCAATTTCAGATTTTCGGGATCTCTCGGCTTCCACCTCACAACTTTGTCCAATCCATGTCGTGATGCCAGCGCGGATAAGCGGTCTTTGCGCAGGACGGTAGTCTTGTTGAATGGTGTGATGTTTTCGAGACCCTTCAGCGCAGCGTGTTTGAAAACTTCGTCGGATGGGAGCTCGGCGGTATGCAAAGGGATTGGAGCGCTGAGCAGGGCGAGAGAGCATTGGAGATCGAGAATGCGTTTTCCCAGGTATGCGAGGCGGTCGTTGAAGCCTTGGTGGCCGTGCTCGTGGGATTTGTGGGTTGTTGCTAGCCACTGGTACGGGACTTGGCATTAGTGGGATGCAACGGAGGTTGTAGAGGAAATGGGAAGGGGTGTACCTTTGTCTGTTCGTCTAACAGGTCTCGCCCTCGAATGTTCCCTGCTATGGGGCCGAGAAAGCTGTCGTAGACTGCGTTGAGCTTTTCTGGGTCGGAGTTCACGCGCCACAATTTCGAGGGTTCAGAACGTGGTCGGAGACGGACGGGTTGTTGCAATCGCGGGGGAGTCTGTCTCCATCGTGGGAGTTGTGCTGGATCTTCGGGCACACTGTCATTGATTCGAGTGGAGGCTGAGATGGAAAATTGTCGTGTGGCCTGAGGCTTTGTGAATGTTCGAAGAACCCGCGCGCAGCTTGAGCAGACGAACGAGGGGCGTGATGGGTTCATGGCGGGCGATGGCTTTGTCGTTCTCGCTGGCACTGAAACAGAGTCGTTTGGCGTGAGGATGGCCAGCGTACACGGGCAGGACGGAAGTGAAGTGAAACTCGGATTTCCGAGAAATTGCCGTCAGCTACGCCACGCCAGCGGCGAAGGAGCTCGCGTGCTCCACGTCTACGCCTTGATCTTTCAATTGCCAGCATCAGAACTAATAATTACTTCTGTAACGCAGACTCCGGAGATTTTTGATCTTGTCTGTTGGATATTGCAAGCTTGGGGCCTTTCCATTACCTCACGTATCACATCGAAGCATACTTCCTCCCAGCATGACTTCAACATCGAGCAGTAATCTCATCAAGGGAGAGAAGTCAGATGCAAGCTCACTTAGAGACAAGCTTCGAGACGCGCTACCTACAGGCTTCAATTGCAAGACCCGATATCTCCACTCTCCACCCAAGCCTTGCGATTCGCTCTTCTCTTCCTTACCAGGACAGAATCCAGAAAAGACTCGGCTGGCCAGCCACTTCTTGACAGTCAGTGTCAACGCTACCACCTTGCCTCAGCAAGGAACTGGCGATGTTATCAACTTTGCGATCGAAGTCTTCGTTTACACCACCAGGCGACTCACGACGATATTCGTAAGCAAAGTCGACTCTACCGCTTACATTCCCCGCATAAAGCCATCTCCTGTCAAAACTGCCGTGACGACATTTTTGAAGTGGCTGGCAGAGAAGGAGAGGCTAAAGCGTCCAAATCGGAAGATTGTTGTGTCACTCTTCGCTCGAGCACAATCACAGTATCTGTTCCCAGGATCCTCTGACGACAAAGGCAAGCATGTTCTAGATGATAGGCAATTGATCGGGTGGTGGGCTCGCGTTCTCGATCCGATCATACCGGTATCCGAAGCAGATGATGCGGGTAAAGAAGAAAGGCCGCGTTACCAGGGTTATTTGACTGTACCTGGGTATGCCAAAACCGAGCTGAGATCGTTCATGCGACCCAATACTGCTACTGCAGAGCCACGATGGCTACCTGGTCATCCTTTGCTGGAGCTTGGTCGAGCTCGTGGTGTGCCTGAGCATGCACCACCACGGTGCCTGCTACCTCGCTTTCCAGATGACCCCAAAGCAAGATTTATATCAGACCTGGACGACGAGATTGGGGTATCTCAAGACTCTCAACTTACGGCTAGTCCATCGAAGGTTAAGAGCGCTCGATGGAAATCAGTCATGAGTCTAGAGCAGTTCTGGGAACAGATGGAGTTCCGGCAAGAGTGTTCGTCGGGAAGAGTTGTCGGATTCCTCTGGCTGGTCATCTCGCCGAATACGGATGAAGACGGTGTATTCGACAGTGATAATGTCGCTGTCGCAAACGCAGATAGCCAGGACTCGACTACATCGATGGATTTGGCGCCAACGAGCGAACCTAACAGGATTACAGCGACCAATGGCAGCCCCAAGAAACGGAAACGCAAGCCTCTGACGGGAGTGATCATACCTCGTCTTCCAAAGATCAAATCAACTCAATCGAACTTGCTCGACATGCAGGCACAGCTGGATGCAGAATCCGGCGACGGCGTACTCGTCAATGCAGATGGCTATGACAAAGCAATGTCTGCTATGTTGCATCTTGATTTCTCAACTCTCGAGGCTGCGATCTGGTCTACGACAAAGTGGATCACAGAAGTGCAAAGCATCGCTGGGCTGAGAGGTGATTTTGCTGCGGATGTGTCAGGCATGGCGAAACTAGAAGTTGTTGCAAGCTCTACAGCAGCGAATGGGACCGGAGTGAATGATATGAGCGGTATGATTAGGAAGAAGAGAAAAGCTGAGCCAGCAGCGCAAGAGCCACATCAGCCTGCTATTAACATGCTTGGTGGTGGCATGGTTAGGAAAAAGCCGAAGCCGTCGACTTGAGTGGTTGTTCTCGCAGATCCTGATAACGGCCTATGCAAGCAAGATCTTCGATATTTAACTCGATGGCTTTTCCATATCAAAGACATATCGTGTGCCGGTATCTAGGTCCCTATATTACAAGTCTCGTCTCTTGCTCGGTGGTCTCTTGCTCGGTGATCTCGAAAACGACGCTTTTGAGAAGCAGATTATCGTCGGCAGCTCGAGCGAAGCGCTCGAGCGCGACCCAATCTCTTTGACAATACCAACCGATGAGTTCTCAAGAGGTTCTTCGCGTTCCCGGCCCTGATGGTCCTGCACATCAGCCGCTCCGTTGCCGCCGGAAGTTCTGTGGTTTTGATGCCCTGCGACGGTCGAAGATCGCGTGCAGTTGCTGCCCGTTGCAGAGCCACGGACTGCGAGCCTCATACTTTGACTCGCGTCAAGCCTAGCATCAAAGGTTCGACTAGAAATTTTCGTCATCTGGCATGTCGATGTCGATTTGATCCGTTGGCTCACTTCTCGTCCCATCGCTACTTCCAGCAACGGCTCTGCCATTTGCTGGCTCGTCCTCATCACTGCCATCGCTCTCATCGTTCTCATTACTCTCATCGTTGGTCTAGTCGCGTCCACGCTGGGTTGAGCCTCTTCCTCTTCGTCTGACACGAAGCCTTCGTCATGGTCCTCGTCCTGACCTTCCCAAGGAGCCACATCCTCCATCTCTTCGTCTGCCGGTTCCGGAGTTTCGTTCTCTGGACGCTCGGGCTTCGGCTGAATTCTCTTTCAGCAGAAATACAGCAACCCAGTGCTCTTGCAAATGTATGGATCGCAGACGATCCGCCAAATCTCCATGTTCTTCTCAGCACTTGCGGTACTCGGCTTCAGATCCCGGATACGGAGCGGGTTGTTGCTCAAGATTTTGTCGCGGCTCATCAGTTGGGGCGTTGATTGCAGTGGCAGAAGTGCTTCGAGTTGGAAAGCCAGCGCAGGATCTCGGAGGCAGTCTTGCAAAATTCTTTGGATGAAACCAGGATTCCTCAGGCGTTCTCGGAGGAAGCCTCGTAGGGAACGAGGGAACGATAGGCGAAGTCGCCATCGTAGACGGCTCTGATTCTCGCTGTACCGGGTACGGGTTCAGGCTGTCCTGCGAGGATGAACTCCGTCATTGCGTGCTTGCGGCGGAAGCATGCGAATCTAGTGTTGATCCAGCAATCCAGGAGGTACACGATGTCGGTATCGGTATGATTGAGCTCATTCATGAACTTGTATGCGTTGACTCTGCCGAGGACAGGCACTTTCCTGGAAGTCAGGTCAGTACGTGCTAGGCGAGTGCTCAGTCGGCACGAGATGGCACGAATCTTCAGCTCACTTACCATGTGTAGGTCTCATTGTTGCCCCAGGCTCTTCCGTTAAAGTGGATGTATACCAAGGTCTCCTCATCCCAACGCGCGCGTTCTGTTTCCCAGAAGCGGTTCCAATCCCTCAATGATGCGCCGTTACGAAAGTGTACGTCTACGGTCTTTGCCACAGTACATTCGTCGAAAAATCTCACCATGGGACGGCAGCGTCGATCGTGCCGATGAACTTCGGGTGGTGCGTTTGCAGCTGGTGTGTTGTTGCAGCTCCACCCGATCTCATAATAAAAATGGTTGGAATAGGCCCTTACGGTATGGGTGTGCCAGTCTGGGCTGTGTGCCTCTGTGTTCCGATATGTGTCAGCGATCCGGGCTCGAAGATGGCGAATGCGTCGTGGAGTACTCACAGATTGGGCCGATGAAGCCTGCATGTCCTGGAAGGGGTATATCAGCTTCAACGTCGGCGTCGTTATCTGGGTCCACGGGACAAACAGCGAGTCCTCTTCTTCCATGTTGAGGGATAGCTCAATGTTGCTGTTGAATAATTAGAGGCGATTCTTCAACCGACCAGCGGAAGGTAGTGCTGTTGCCGAGAGATGAAAGTAATGATTTGGTTGCGGTCAAATGGAACGTGGAAGTAGTGCTGTTGCAGTGAACTCAGTAACAAGAAAAGATGTCGTTGCGGTCGATGAATGTCCCCGAGAAGTGGTGGTTGGGGTTGAGGCAACGAAATCAAAGACTCCAATGACTCTGTTGACGAGCTCGCAGTCACATGAGAGCACTCAAGTGAGCGACGCTGCTCACGGCAACGACAACGTCTTGCTTAATGTCCAACTTCGAGTGAAATGCCATGACTGTCGTGACCTGAACCGTTGAGTTGAGCATCAAGTGAGACTCCATCCTCCACGCAATGCGCAAGTCTCCTGGTAGTATACCGAAGGGGCCTAAGAAGGCTATCTCTTGCTCGTAGCCACCTATCTCTCCATCAGCACAAAGCTCAACCCCATAAAGGTGAAGTGAGCGCAGTGCTTCAACCGACACTGGATTCAACCGGCGTGGAAAGCACCAGCTTGACTGACGGACTTCAAGTGAACTGCGATAGCTTTTTGATCCAATCCATTGACTTGAGTACCACGTGAAGCAGCTTTTTCTTTGTGCACCAGATAGGTTCGCTGATCTGCTGAGGGGCCCGAGAAAGCAAGTCTTTTTGCCCATCAATATCTGTGTCCCACATCAGTCAGAACTCCTGCCTATGAAAACAAAGAGAGCAGGAGCGCACAAGATTGTATTTCTACAACTTTTCATTTTCAAAACGCTATCAGTAATACTATAATACACACAACTTTCTCAGATGGCCATTTACATGGGCTCTCACAATTGGGCCGTGCCGTACGCCGCCCAATGCAAAGGTAGAAACCCCTTCCATTCTCTTTCGGTTCAGAGCGGAGATTAGTATGTAGAACGTTCGCTGGCTGTCTTCCCTTTTTCGCCTTTGCGTTCGTCGTGCGTACAATCCAGACGAGCAGGACTCGTAGCAGTATATAATGGTGTTGGTACAGACCGGCAACAGAATTCCAGTCGGACATGGGTATCATGGCTTCGCACTCATATATCATGAGAGATCAAGGTACAAGGTGGCTTGCATCGGTCAAGCAGGCTGAGTGAGGCGTTTAGAACATGCCGCCACCCATGCCGCCCATGCCGCCCATGCCTCCAGGCATGCCGCCGCCTGCGCCCTTCTCCTCAGGCGCCTCAACAATGGCGACTTCAGTGGTACCAAGTAATGAGGCCACGCCGGATGCATCGGAGAGACCAGTGCGGACGACCTTGAATGGATCCAAGATACCAGCGGCGATCATGTCAGTGTATTCTCCCTTGGCGCTGTCGAAGCCCTTGTTGAAGTCCTTTCCGAACTCGTCCATGAGCTTGCCAACAACGACGGAGCCCTCGAGACCAGCGTTCTCAACAATGTTGCGAGCTGGACGGGTGATGGCCTGCTTGACAATGGATACGCCAAGCTGCTGGTCAAAGTTGGCTGGCTTCACGTCAGAGAGGGCGTTAGCAGCGGCCTTGAGCAGAGCAGTGCCACCTCCTGGGAGGATACCCTCCTCAACGGCGGCACGAGTAGCGTTGAGAGCATCGACCATGCGGTCCTTCTTCTCACCGACCTCGACCTCAGAGGCACCACCGACTTTGATGACGGCGACACCACCGGAAAGCTTGGCAAGACGCTCCTGCAGCTTCTCCTTCTCGTAGTCGCTGGTTGTTGGGTCGGCCATGACACCACGGATCTGCTCGCAGCGGTTGGCAACCATGTCCTTGGTTCCCTCGCCGTTCAGAATGACAGTGTCCTCCTTAGTGATGGTGATGGATCCTGTAGAGCCGAGCATATCTGGGGTAGCCTTCTCAAGTTTGATGTCGAGCTCATCGGTGAAGACAGTGCCGTTGGTGAGGACAGCGATATCGCCGAGAATGCTCTTGCGGTTGTCACCAAAGCCTGGAGCCTTGACGGCAGCGACCTGGAGCTGGCCACGAAGCTTGTTCAGGATGCAGACAGCAAGAGCCTCGCCGTCAATGTCCTCGGCAATGATGACCAGAGGTCGGCGCATCTGCTGCGAAGCCTCAAGAGCTGGCACGATATCCTGAACAGCAGAAATCTTCTTCTCGGAAAGCAGAATCAATGGCTTCTCGAATTCCACCTTTTGCGACTTGGTGTCGGTGATGAAGTATGGGGAAATGAAACCACGGTCGAACTTCATACCCTCGGTAACCTCGAGCTCGTCCTCGATCGTCTTGCCCTCCTTCACAGTAATGACACCCTCTTTTCCGACCTTCTCCATAGCAGTAGCGAGCAGACCACCAATGTGTGTGTCTCCGTTGGCGGAGATGGTTGCGACTTGCTTGATCTCCTCGGATGTGGTAATGTCGCGCTTGTTGGTCCTGAGGTAGTCGATCACGGCCTCGACGGCAGCCTGTGTACCTCGGCGGAGATCCATTGGGTTGCAGCCAGCGGCAACATTCTTTACGGTCTCGGAGAAGATGGCGTTGGCGAGGACGGTGGCGGTGGTGGTGCCGTCACCAGCGACCTCGTTGGTCTTGCTGGCGACATCCTGGAGCAGCTTGGCGCCCAAGTTTTCGAATTTGTCCTTGAGCTGGATGGCCTTTGCTACTGTCACACCATCTGGACAAAGAGGTCAGCTGGAATGGATGGAAATGGTCGCTGCCGTGGGGAGCTCACCCTTGGTGATCTTGGGCGAGCCGTAGCTCGACTCGATCAGCACATTGCGGCCCTTGGGACCCAATGTCGTCGCGACGGCCTTGGCGAGCGTCTCGACACCAGACAGCAGAGAAGCGCGGGCGTCGACGCCGAACTTGAGCTCCTTGTGGGCGAAACGCTGCTGTACCAATGAGCCAGGCCTTATTCTCGCCTGGCGAGCGGCAACCCGCGGTGTGGATGAGAGAACGCGCTGCATGATGGAGGAGCTGGATGACAACGCGGCGACTCCGAATGATGGATGATGGGGGGAGAAGAGGGAGAGATGGGAGTGATGGAGAAGATGTTTTGGCTGGACTCGAGATATTCTTCGCCAGACCTTCTGGAGTCTTCCTCGCTGCTCAGACGCACGCTAAAGTTAGCCCACTATTGCGGACCAAGACTCGGCAATGCCCTGATTGGTCGGCAATGAGGCAGCTCAGTCAGCGACCTCCCACTTCACTCGGACGTTTCGCACTATGGTCTTGTCGCCGAATATATCGAATACATTGGGAACGAAAGGGCAGACATCGATTGCTGCATTGTACGCGAGATCCAATCCAAATTTCGGTGTGACTCTTGCAAGTTTGGCCCGTCCAGAAGAACACTGACACCTGGACAGCACCGCAAATGCATCTCTCGCAGGCAATGGACGTTATGGTCACTTTCCACGCTAGACGTCAACTTCAAGAATGATGCCGCGAAATGCAGGATTCGCAGTCTGCACGACTGATGCTGCGAATACTGATTGTGCAATCAGTCCCAAGCTGCTCCAAAAATTGTCGCTGCCACTTCCATCTACAAGACACGCAACAACAGCTGATTACTGCGCTTCGGCATGCCTGATCACGTGTTACTGCTTCGTATCAGATGCGTCAGTATAGTACCTCCTTCAGCAGCGTACCTCTGCTGTGCTGCCTCATTCAATCCACCGCATGCGCCTCCTGAATGGGATCCTTGGAGTCGTGAAAGATGCTACCAATCACCATACTTGCGTGTCATAAGTTGATGCGTTCTCAGTGGTCAGACGAATTGTAAGTTGCAGCACGCGGTAGTATTACTTGCACAGGTGCACTTCACTTTCTCGAGCTGCTGCGAAGCGGGTGCTCAGGCATCAACTCGTCCTTAAGTTTTGTATTCTCCCTATGTCCTTTCTCTACTTAACATACCACGTCTGTGCTCTTTCAACATGCTCAACGACGCAAACCCAGCACAGACACTCCTCGGTATCACAGGCATTCTCTACACGAAGCGAACATCGCACTCACCAGTGTCACACACAACCTCACGTCTCTCTCCAACACACACTCTACTTCCACGAGACCCAATGGCCGGACGCGAAGAATCGACAACTCCGAGATCCATAGAGACCATGGAACTTAACTGGTATGGCACTATGCATGCTGAACGCATGCAAGCTGTCTACGCGCGCTCTGGACTGGACTTTCCCTCGCGAAACGAGAAGCTGCGAGCTCAGCGTCTCGAAGCTCGGCGCGAGCATGAATCCCAAGCTCGCCGTAGAATGGCGCGAGCCCTGGACGAGCTGAGTGAAAGCACTTCCTATGACGACCTCGCCAGCACGCGCTCGGAGAGTCTTCCCAAATCGCTTCTGGCCCCTGAAATCGCCTTCTCTGCCCCCGATGGCCGCGACTGGACTCCAAAGCAGAAGGAAGAGTTCCGCAACGCCGCGCGGAAAGAAGCCACAGACGCAGCGCAAGAAATCTGGGGCGACAAGATCGACCTGGACGAGTTCAATGATCGAATGACGTACAGGCGGCTCCGGAGCGGCGAGCTGTACGATCTTCCGGAGTCGGCGCGCAAGGCTGACAAACTTTACGACATTTCCCAAAATGTCGCTCTGGACAAGGACGGGCCACAGCACCTCAATTTGGCGGAGCATAAGGAGAGAGAGCGGAGGCGGAAGAGGCGCGAGGAGCAAGCTCGCTTGAACGCGAAGAATTGGTTCGAAGCGAGCATCTCGGGCAAAGGTCGTCGGGGCGAAGGCCTCGAGCCTCCCTCATTCAAGCAGAAGCCCGTCGACCAATGCTTCGTGTCGGGCGGAGGCGAGGTGAGTTGTCGGGCAGATTCCGATCTGAGCTTGTTGCCCAATCGCAAGGACTACGCGCTGGACGAGGCTGGAAAAGCGATGTTCCTACGGCAGCCTGGCAAGCGTACCCCGCCGCGCAAACGAAAGGCCGCTCGTGACGATGATGAGTCCGAGGAAGATGAGGACGAATGCTTGCGAAAGAAGCTCAAGGCCCGAAAGGCGGCGATTGAGGCTTACCATGCCCCGGTCGCGACGACTCTCCTCGAGTACCAACGGCAGATGCGCCGGGCTTCCACGCCGCCTTCACCGGGAGCCTCAGCGCCCATGGCATCCTCCTCGACCGTTGTCGTCTCCAGAGATGAGTAGTGTGGGGTCGAGAGTTGGTTCGGGTGGGTACTTTTCGCGTTCAGCGAGGTGGGAGTTTATAGTCTGTAGTCCTCGTACTAGCGCTTTTTTCCCCTCTGAAAACTTGAGATCAAATCTGTGCCAACGAGCAGTAAGATGTGCGAGATTTCGCCAATGCAATTCGATCCGAGTCAAGGCAAATCAATTCGTCCCCTCTCTGTCTCTCTCTCTCTCTCTCATCGATCATTCCTCTGGAAGCCACCGGCCACAGAAATGCGCCGCAAGTTTCGAGAGAGGAATATCCAGAGTCGAAAGAGAAGTATGCATATTCTCTCTTGCCATTCGCATTCTAGAGTTACTGAAACCAAGCTTTCCCCTCTGAAAACTGGTCCCTCAGCCTGCCAACGAGACGAGGAGCAAGACACGCGAGATTCTGGTCCCTGGATCCAATCGGAGTCATGGCAACTCATTTCCGAAGAGAGTGCGCGGTGGGTCTGCTCCTCGCAAGCAGCTCGCTTGAACGAGCATCGTCGGTGCATATACTCGATAGTATAACTTAGTTGATGTAGGACTTTAGCTACTTAGGTCCATCGCTCGGAGACGCTTGATAACCATACGGGTCCTAACATTCATAATGCTTCTGCATTACCAGACAAAGTTCATCTCAAATTCATCATCTATCTCTATACACGCTGCTCGACATGCTGCGCCGGCTGCGTAGGCGGCAAAAACTCCTCATGCGCTCCTCTCCTCGCCATCGGCAACTGTTTCAACGAAGACTTTCCACTAATGCTACTCGATTTTGCTTTGATCGAAGAGGCGCTCGAAGGCGTCGTTATCGACATCGTGGTCGTCGCTGCTCCTTCAAGTTGTAGTAATGATCTCGCAGGACGCACAGTTTGCGTAGCACCAGACTTCGTCTTGAGCTTCATTCCGCAAGCTTTGCGGAGACTATCCATAGGATTGCGAAATTTGTCTTTTCGCGCTTCTTTGATGCAGTGTTTACATCGTGCGGCTTCTGCTGTGGGATCGGCTTCGTCGCGAGGGCCAGCCACGGTGTCGGCGATGAAGCTTCGTTTTGTGTCGAAGGGGGTTGTGTTGCTCTCACTATCCTGTGCAGACCAAGGTTGCTGTCAAGGATGATGGTTAGCACGACTATTTCTTCCTCACAAACTCGACTGAGACACCCGTGAACAAAGACAGAGGTAGTCATACCTTGAACAAAACCCTCTGCCTCTCCAAAATCCTCGGATCCTCGCGCATGCCCTCCTCCGCCTGCTCCGTGCTCTTCACCCCACCTGGTCGATCCGGGATCTGCTCGGGATGTCTCCCATAGTACGCCGCGAAAGTCTGGATATATCTCTCCTTGTTCCTCGCCACACAGGCTTCGAAGAACTCGGTTCGCTCGTCAATCGTCATGTATTGGGTGTGTTCCTCAATGACTTTGACGAATTTCTGTCGCCATTGCGCCGCTTCGCTCCCGCAGGTTCTGTCGCGGTTTGTTTCGAGGAATTTTGGCTCCTTGGGGAATTGGCGGATTAAAGTGGGGGCTTCTGATGTTTGGGTGTTTGGTGTGTCTGGTCTCAAACTGGTATTGCTCGTTGTGCGCCAGTTGGATCTCGATCCCGTTGAGGAACGCGCCGCAGGTGTTCCTACCATGGCGGCGACGCGTGACGTGCGCGCGTGAGGGTTGTGGCTCCGCGATGTTGAGGGCCAAGATGCTACTTTATACTGATGAAGTGCTTGTGTGCAGTGAACGAGTGAATGGTGGCTGCGAGGTGATTAGACATGTTCGCGTAGCAGGTGGAATCCGGTAGCAACATTGGCTTGTGCAAGTGCAACGGACAATGCTAGGTAAGGAACGCCAAATTCCAGCAAACGGACAGACTTGCTTGAATATGCAGATGATGAAGAAACATGCCGTCACGCACCTCGGTCGTGGTGTACCGAAAACTCGAGTTCATTGTAACCTTAGATTCCATATATCGTCTTTGTCCGAAGTACTTTGTGAAGCCTTTGCGGCCGCTTCATGCGCATCGCTCATGTGAGCGGAAATGCTGCAGAGAAGAGGAACGACGCGTAATGTTGCTAGATATTTTGCACTCGGCAGCGGCTCACAGCTGCAGTGCCTGACTCCCCATCGAAACCAAACCCACATCGCCTGAGGGAAATTCGCGGAAGTGGCCACAGGCGGCAACGTGTCCGAGGGCTCCCCTGCCGATTGAGCCTGGGGCCGAAACTATTTCTGGGGTCCGGGCCAGATCCCAGTCCATACCTGATGCGCGATTCGCCGTCCTCCATTACTTGTGTTCTGTACGCCGCAAAGGATCACGCTCTGGTCTGCGAAATGCCTGTGAGGGTGCTCGAGATACGAGAGTCAAGCGCTCGTGCAGTGGGCGTGTAGAGCGCATCTGCCGTTATCCGAGAGCGGGATTTGAGCGCTTCTCAATCGGCCTCATAGTCTGCCTCTGCGTCTACATCGTCATCATCTATAAACCCAGCGTCCTCATCCGTGTATTTTTCTCCAGGAGCCAAGCCGGCGCGCGATGAGGCTGTGGTATGTGTTTGGCGCATCGAGGACGTAGGGAGCGCCGTGTCGGCAGTGTTTTTCGCAACAGCCTCGCAAGCATCGATCCAGTCGGAGTAGACGTCGATAGGGGAGCTGAGGTCTAATGATAAATGTCAGCAATGCGCTTCATGGCATATGTTGACCATGCGCATACAAGTTGTGCTGGTCTGGAAGCCCTGGCCGCAGGACTTGCAAGTCAAGTTGCCCAAGCCTAGCTTCTTGTCGATTTTGACTGTGACCGAACTCTCATGATTGCAGAAGACGCATTTGAACTGTGTCGCAAGAGGCTCTTTCTATCGCGGAGTCAGTCAGACGCCCGCACACCCTTTCGCGCATCAGCGGGCAGCATACCTTCTTTTTGGGCCCCTCGCGCTTCGCTGCTTTGCGTTTGCCCTGTGACCGTCAGCTTGCCTGCGCGCAATCGCCGTGCGAAATCACTCACCATGTTGTGCAAGTGTGAACGAGGACTCGATGGATGTTGAAGGCGAGTCTGTCGAGACAATGCGCGTTGGTGTGCGAAAGTCGAAGAATGACGCTCGACCAAGCTCGTGAATCGGATTGGCGGCGCACGGACGCGAAACTCTACTTCCAGCCTTGTCAACCTCCAGCTTCATCTGCTGCATCTCACGTGCCCCACTGCGGCGAGCTCCTACAGGCTATCAGCGCTGGCCTATCAAACGTTCACCGTCTACCACAGCAAGCGTGCCCACGGTTTGCTGCGGTAATTTCACTCATCAGCCTCATTTGACTTGCCTCTGCTGCACAAGCAATTCGTGTAACCCAGTGACACTCCTCGCCTGTATCTCCTACTCCATCCTCCTATATTTCCTTCCATTTGACCAGACAATACGTGGGACGAACTGTGGCGTCCCTGAAAGACATCCGCCATGACAGCAATACCATCGGATCTGTCCGACAAACTCGACATCATCTTGAACAAGCTCACGGCATTAGAACACGGGCAGACCGACCTGCGGCAAAATCACAACTCTCTGAGCTCCACCGTCGAGTCCATCAACGGCCGCGTGAACGCCTTAGCCGGCGTCAAGCAAGTACAAGATGGCATAGCACATGATGCTCGATACCCGAGCCCTCGCTTAGGCCCAACCAGTCCGAAGCTCATTCCTCGCAGCCAGCAGAAGCGAGACAGCCTTGGGGGAGGGGACGATCGCTCAAAGGATCCCAACGGCACTTCTGCAGATCCGTTACCGTCCTCTCCAGGCCCACGACGACCGAGCTTGCCGACGTCCAAAATCATTCTGACTTCGTACCCTGGGCAAGCTGGCGTGGATCCGCTGCCGATGGAATGGGGTTCACAAGACCCCAAAAAACGTGGCCCAGTAGTCGTCTCACGCAATCCATCCACGATCCGCAGACGCAATGCTATTGGCGCTCATGGAGGCTCATACAGCATCTACTATGCGCTCGCAGTTGCGAGCAAGCAAATGGATACGGAGCACAAACCGGATTTTACCAATACCGAGCCAGCGGCAGACATCGGACCGTTTCCGACGTGGTATGAGCCTAAGAAGATCGTGGCGATGGATCCATTGGGACACCTCGCTCCATGGCTCTACAAAGATTACATCAAAGACGAGAACGTCGAGATTCGGCCCACGATTGCAGTGACGAAAGCTCACATGATCCTACCCGAGCTCGGAGAGAGCGTTCGCAAGGGTCGTCTCGTACCGGACGGGAAGATTTGCCTGAATGCCTCTGGCGAGCTCAGCGTGACAAAGTTCGCCGTGGAGCCGGTGTGGTACCTCCCAGGCGTTGCAGAGCGGTTCGGTATCGACGAGGGTACGCTTCGCAGGTCCTTGTTTGAGCATACCGGTGGCAGCTACCCTGAGCTGATTACAAGGAACGACATCAAGCTGTTTCTCCCTCCAATCGGTGGCCTGACCGTGTATTGCTTTGGTGACCCCAAGAAGATGAGCGACCCGAACGTGAAGCTTGCCCTTCGTGTTCATGACGAGTGCAATGGGTCTGACGTGTTTGGGTCCGATATTTGCACATGTCGGCCGTATCTGATCTTCGGTATCGAGGAGGCAGTGAAGGAAGCACAACAAGGTGGCAGCGGAGTGGTCATCTACTTCCGCAAGGAAGGTCGTGCTCTGGGTGAGGTCACGAAATATCTGGTCTACAATGCACGAAAACGTGGCTCCGACAAGGCGAGTGAATACTTCAAGCGGACGGAGAACATCGCTGGTGTCAAAGACATGCGCTTCCAGGCGCTCATGCCGGATATCTTGCACTGGCTGGGCATCACTAAGATTGACCGCATGTTGTCCATGTCAAACATGAAGCATGACGCGATTGTGGAACAAGGCATTCCTATCCACGAACGAGTACCGATTCCGGATGAAATGATTCCGGAGGACAGCAGAGTGGAAATTGACGCCAAGATCCACGCGGGCTACTGTAAGTCGGTGGACACTTGATTGATGCATGCAAGGCTGACACGCTCTTTAGTCACGACAGGAAAGATCATGACAGTCGAAGAACTTGAAAACGTCAAGGGCCGAGCTTGGGAAGATGTCGATGTACGTCTCACATGCCACTCAACCATTTGTTCCGGTGCAGCAAGCTGACAAAGAGTGCTGTAGCATTGACGACCGTGATTGCTGTTCGTGCAGGCAATGCAGCGATGACATCGGTGTGTGAGCAAGATGAATCCTGAAACGCTGCTGATTCTGCGGCGTGCAGATCGCTCGTGCGCGGAAATGGAGCACATGTATTCTGTGCAGGAGCTGTGGCGGAACCGTAGAATCAAGATGGCGGGATCAGCGATGGCAATAGAGCAGCAGTCTCGATCCGTAGACGACACGCGGTTCTGCTGTCAATCGCTGCTTCCTTCCGGTCTCTCTCATCAGCTCTTGAAGTCGGACGGAAAAATTCACATGCTTTTCAACGCTTTGTGATGTACCTCGTACTCATTGCCATTTCCATTTCGTCGGAACAGAAAGTACCGATGCTGTACCGCAGGACGCGCGCGGCTAGTGGCTATTTCGAAGAGGCGTTGGGCGTACTGGGCGTATAGATGGGGAGACCTTGTCGTACCTTGAGGTACTTTGACTACCTGCTTTGGGTATTCGGTGCGTTTGTCGTTGGCAGCATGGATGCTGATCCAGCTAGTCTAGCAGCAGCAATCCCCGTCCAGCAGCTTGGATTACTGTCCTGTAGCTCTGAAAGTCTTCGGACCCTCCTTCACACACGAGCACGCGCGGCTGAGTTTCAAGAATGGATGTCTTCGATGAGAGAGGGCACGGGTGGGTCTGGCTCCAGCTCAACATCATCGGCGCCGTCTGCACGGGGAACAGGTCGCGGAAACGGCAGTCAGCCAGACACAGTCGTCGGTCCATCAGTCGGTGAAGGCATTTGTTGCGCGGGCGCGGTGGCAGCAGCGCCGCGAGTGAAACCAATCGATCATCAGTGCTCTGTCGGATACCACCACCTTTTTGACAACTGTCCCACGAGCTACCAGTAGTCCCAATACGCTAGAGCTGGAATGCCGGCTCCCAGCGCGCAAGGCCTTGATGGCAGGTGTTAGGTGCAGCATCTTCATCGAGGGCGGCAGAGTGAGAGTGGCAGTCGTCGTGGGCTCCCAGCAAACAGCGTACCGCCTCTGCAGCAGCACGGCGCCCAAGTCTATTCCCACATGGCCAGCGGGCGGGCCATATGTGCATAGTCTCTATGCGGGTGCGGAATGCGGATGCAGGTGTCGAGCAGCGACGGAGCACGATTTGAGCCACCTGGATCCAGTCGTCAGCTCCACGGACAGCAAAGGTCTGGGTCTGGGCCGTCGGACCGCTCCACTTTTCGCCAGCACAGCTTGGCCCTCGTCCGGCGTGCCGCGCGGGAAGCTCGAGAGGCGCGAAGGGGCGGGCAAGGCAAGACAAAGGCAAGGCAAGGCAAGACAAAGGCAACCCAAGGCAAGGCAAGGCAAGGCAAGGCAAGGCAAGGCAAGGCAAGGCAAGGCAAGGCAAGGCAAGGCAACCCAAGGCAAGGCAAGGCAAGGCAACCCAAGGCAAGGCAAGGCAAGGCGGGGATCGCATCCTGAATGACAGCAGACAGCTCGACATGTACATACACTAAGTACACTAGTTACTGCTGCCAGGAGGCCCAAAGGCTGAACACGCAAGCGATCCCGATTTGCCCGCGGCGTCATGCAGGCGTAGGGCCAGTACGAACGGGTGACATGGCTACGTATGCATCCGTTAGTCTAACGTTGCGTGTATAAGCAAAATAGTCCTTATTACTGTACCTACTGACATGCCCTCAACCCACTGCTTCCCTTCCCCAACCACATTCACATTCACCATCATCAACAACACCTCGCTGACCCCTCCAGCACCCATCAATCCATACATACTGTTGACCCGTCTATATACTCTGCTACGCCTGGACAGCGACAACTCATCAACACCTTCCACAATGGCAGTCAAGATCTCCCAATCGGCCTTGAAGAAGTCGAGCGCACCACCGCACCTGAGCCGCCAGGAATCGTACAGTGTGAAGCGCGACCCCATGGGCTCTCTTCCAGTGAACGCATCATTAGTGCTCGCCAGCGTCGCATCACGCGCGACATCGCCAGGTCGCAAAAGCGCATCATCCAGCCCTCTCCCATCACCCGGATCGGAGACTGGACGTCGAACCAGCTGGGAAGACTGCAAAGCCAAGCGCGATGGCTACGTCTCGTTCCCCGATTTCGACGACCTCCAAGCCTCGCGAAGGACGTGATGGTATCCATGCGCGAGTAGTAATTTTCCAAGCAACATGACCGATCACACCGCACGATAGACGACGACGACGACCGATGATGCTCTGATGATGATTCGATCGAGGCATTTATCCACCCAAGAGCCACCACCACTGACCAGGAGATCCTGATCGCGCCATCCATGAAAGGAAAACCTGGAAGGATTCCGGGACGCCACACAAGTCCACGTGATTCGCTGCGCACGCGACGTGGGAGGCTGAGAGAATACTACCTCGATCTAATAAGATGATCCTGCCGTGATACCCCAAAGCGACAAAGTACAACAACAAGCGGCGTGGCACAAAGGTGTGCCCCTCTGAATACGCAACCGAAGCGGCAATGCAACCCGAAGAGAGCGCGACCGACCAACAGCAGAAGGAAAAACTCCAAGGCCCGATGAATCGGGTGCGTGAACCCATCCAAGACCAACCCCATTCCCGACGACTACCCGAGCGACCGACAAAGCCGGAGAAAGCGGAGCACGCAGAAGATCTTCACTCGCGTCGAGCTTTCGCATCAACCAAGTGAGTTTAGCTCTGCCCGCAGTTCATGCGCGTAAAGAGCCGCTAGGTACCCGAGAAGCCTGATTTCGGCGGTCAAACTTCCGGCAAAGCAAAAATGCACCAACAAGCAGCCAGCAGGCGAGGGGCCTCCGCGGCGGATAGCGTCGGGAATGGAATGGAATCCCTCGGGACCTGCCCCGACCCGGCACATGCGAGCAAGCGTGGCATGCGTGGCAGCACACCCACCCACCCACACATGCACACATGCACACATGCACCCCTTCATCACATCACGAGTCATCGCGACAAGGCCCAAGGCCACAAGCCACAACAAGGACACAGACAACGAACAACATGCGGTATGCGCTGTCAAGTCTTGTCTCACCTCGGGGGCTTATTCATCCTTTGGACTCTTGACTACTTGCTACTTCCGGCCACCTCCACATGCCCCCTTCTGGCTTCAATCACATGCTCCACTTCCACTTCCAACTCCACCGCATGTTGATCACATCATGCTCCTTGGCCGTATGATACACACATACCTTGTCGACCTTTCATCGGGCCTCCGTGCACTACCCTCACACCGTAGTGCAAGGAGAAAGTACAGTAACAGCAATCAATTCTCGAAATCGATCGTCAAAAAATGTCAAACATTCGAGACTCTCGAAGAACGCGCGGCGTGACATGTCTCGGACTCATGGATGAATGAAGCTCTGAGTCACTTTTGGTACCCGTTAGTCAGTGGAGACGAAAAGAGTCACATGTGCTACTGCTACTGCTACTGCTGCTGCTGCTGCTGCCTTGCCTAGCCTAGCCTGCCTAGCCTAAGCAACTTCAAGAGGGGGAGCTTCACTTACTTACTATTAGTACTACTCACTACCTTATTTCCTACCTTTCACGATGACTACTGCTGCTGCTGCTGCCGCCGCCGCTCATCACCAATAAAGAAGGAGGAAAAGAAAGGCCTGACGTCCATACCATTCAAGCTTGTCGCCGAGCAGTGGTATCCACGTCGCGACAGCCGACAAGCTTAAGGTTCACCATCTGCGAATCGAACTTATTCTTCTTTCGTAATGGTCAGTCAGGAAAGGGGGACACACGATGCCATGCGATGATCAAAGGCGGTGAAGGAGAGGAATCTTGTTTCTACAATTTTCACATCTTCGTATTGATGTGACTGGACTAGCCAGTCGGTTTGATATTACACATTACACATGACACATTACACATGATTCCTCCTTTCCTTGATCAAAGACATTATCATCTCCAACAACAACAACAACAACAACAACATGACCGCTTGCTCGTGCTCGTCATCGTGCGCATCACCCAACATGCCATCGCCATCGCCAACGCTGTCACCGTCGCTGTCCCCACGCTCTTGAAACCCACCGCTCTCCCGCTAAACTCCACGACCCAACCCATCGCGCATCGCAGACCTATCCATGATGAAGCCTACAGTACCTACCGCCTAAACCCCCGCACACCTCTTACACGCCCGCGGAGCCGGACAATCTCGGCGCGTACACCGATAGACCCATCGATAATACCACCTCCACGGCGTCGGACACCCGCATTGTGCGCATCGCTCGCGAAATCCGCTCTTCAGGTCGATCGAGTGCCACGAATGGCGGTGTACGGGCCTCGGCGGCGGAGCCTTGTTGTTCTCGGCTTGGACCGCTTGTTGGTCTGGTTCGCAAGGTTCATCGTTATCATTATCAGCAGAGCCAATGGTGGAGGAGCGCGGACTGGTAGCAGACGATATGCTTTCGGGCTGGTCTGATTGGGCTTGATTGCCATGCTCGCTGTCGGTAGAAGACGGATCCTGGAGAGGCAGGGGTGGTGTATTTTCGACCCTGACACGGTCGAAGTGTTGAGGGCGTCTGTTCCGAATGCCGTTGTGCTTAATGGGGTTGCGTCCAGGCATGTTTGTTTCTTGATCTTTCGAGTGAGCCGTGAAGAAGTGGAATGTTGTTGTTTTTTGTTTGGCAGAGTGCAATGTTGCAAGACCGTCCAGCAGTCCAGATGAAATCGACAAAAGCTCGAGAAGTCAAAGGTTGGTTTTTGTGGTTTTCTTTCTGGTGTGAAGACCGTCCAGCAGTCCAGTTGAAGTAGTTGAGAGCTCGAAGAGAAGAAGACTGACCAGCAGTCGAAATTGGAAGAGGAGGTAGGAGAGAGTGTACTGTTTGAAGACCTGCTTGACCAAGGAATTGCTGTTCTGGAGCCTACCTTTTGTACATCGCTGGAAAGCAGGTCGGCAATAGGACATACCAAGGCTGGCTCTCTTTGAACCTGCGAGACAGTTTCGATGATACGAGGGAAGTGGAAATGCGCAAGACATGCGTGCAAGACACACCACATGCGTGCACTGCCCTCTAATCGCGAAGAACTTGATCGACAGAGCAGCTATCGTGATGTCGCCACAGAAGCCGTGCTTGTGCGCAAATTTCTGTTGTGAGGAAGACGAAAGCTTGAATGGGAACCATAGGACATACCGGAGTTGAAGGAATGAGTCAACGTAGCATCCAAGACGCAGTGTGCCTCGCTGGTCTCTCTAGTCGTGCATCAAAATGTCTGGTCGTCACATTGGCCACAGAAACATCGATCACGAAGCGACCTCTCCGAGACACGCATGTCGTCCGGAAATCACTTCGAGGTGTCCTGCGAGACTGTCTCCACAGAGGCTCGGGTGCATTAGTCGTTATCCTCGGGTCCACCGCCGCCACCGAAGCCGCCCATACCGCCCATCTTCGGCTTCTTTGACTTGCGAGCCTTTTTGCCTTGTTTCGCTTTCTGTAATGACTCTTGTAGGCGTTTCTCGGCCTCCCGCTGTTCCTCTTGTGCGGCCGCCGTGGCAAGCTCAGCATGGCGCTCCGATGTTTCCATGTTGATTTTCTCCTGCGCGTCCTGCAATCCATTGTACTTTGTGAATATGGACACTTCTCGTGATGTCTTCTGCGCATAATACTCCAGATCAAGCTTGCGCGTTTCTTGCCCGTTCAAAGCTCTGTTGATTCGTTCTGGATCAAGCTTCTCTTCACGTGTGAACTTGGCCTTGATCATTCGTCGCGTTTTTGGAGGAAACATCTTGCTGATGATGAGGAAATCAGTACCGAACATTCGTAAAGCATCATAGAATTCGTCAGTCTCATCTTCTGTCCACGGGTCGCTCTTCCATTTCCACAAAGGTACTCGGTCGGTGGGTTCTCGGCGATTCTCGTTAATCCAGGTCGTTCGGTTGTTGAAAGTCGTAAGATCGTTGATCTCCTCCACCGGTCGGTCCGCGGCAGCAGCAGCAATAGCTTCTGCTTGTCGATCAACCACCATGGTCTTGGGGTCTACAACAATGTTGCCATCCTCGTCCATCATGAAACCGACGTTATCGGTATCCTCAGGTTCTTCTCCGGCAACGTCAGCGTTCGCTTGGTCATTGGTCGCCTCCTCTGCTGGGCCAATTGCTTCAGTCTGCTCGCCTTGGGCTGCCGATCCTTCAACAACGCCATTCGGCCCTTCGGTGGACTGCACGAAACCATCGGTTGTGCCATTTGCCGTGGTATCAGGCCCTGCCTGTGACCCGCCGCTTGCGATCAGTTCCACTGCAGCGCGCCGCTTTGCTCTCTCCTCCTCCCAATTGATGGCCTCCAACGCCCTGCCACGTTCTGACATTTTGCCGTGGTATGCATCGCGACTGAGATCCCACATCGACACGGAATTGGGGTCGATTTCATGAAGCTCTGGATCAGATCCAGCATCCTCTTCCTGCTGCTCTTCCTCTTCACCCTCAGCCGGAGGTGGCGGAATCTTGCGCTTCCGCCTTCTAGGCTTGCTAGGCTTTGCGTCAATCTTCACCTTCTTTTGTCGTTTGCGCTTTGGCGGGGGCTCATCCTCTCCCGCTTCTGCTTCTGAATCCTCCTGCTCGTCAGCAGCCGGCGTTGAATCATCACGTATCCCCTCATTCTCGTCATCTGAATCTACGATTGTCTCCGCGCTTTTCGCATTTGCTTTGCGCTGGGTTCGCGCCGCTTTTCGAGACGGTTGCCTTCGGCGGGGTGTTGCGGCTTCCTCGTCGACCGTTGCGTTGGCTTCCTCTTCACGAGCTAAATCTGCAGTGATCGTTGCGCTGGGTTGCTCGATCTGCATATCTGAAGGAGCAGGGACTTCAGCAAGAGCGGCACGCTTTGTGCGCTTGGCTGGGCGTGTCGATGCTGCAGCCTTTGCCTTTCGTTTCGAGGTAGTGTTCGCCAGTGAAGGCGGAGTCGATCCAGTTTGGGCCTCTTGCGCCGCCTTCGCCTTCGCCCCGCGTGCTGCTCTTTTCGATTTTGGCGCGGTGACCGATGCTGCGGGTGCTGAATCTACCGCAGTGACCGAGTCCTGAGACACATAATAGTCTTCGAGGCGTTGCTGTGCGCCTGCAATTGCCGTGTCCGAGGCCCCGCCATCCCGCTCGACCCGCGATGGCACGGCAGGTGGTGCCTGGTCGTGCGCCCTCGGGGGCTCAGGATCTGCCTGAGTCTGGGAAGGGGTCGGCTGTGCTGCTGTTCCTTGAGCGAGTGCGATAGCAGGAATCGGCGACTGTGTATGCACTGGCACAGGAGAAGGTAATTTCTCTACAGCGGGTACAGGCAGTTGCAATACCACTTCCTGGGCAGATTCAGATCGCGCATGCTCAATTTCGGGCTCGTGTGTGGGTTCTGACGCCGGCACATGCGCCTCCTTTGCTGCCGTCAAATCATGGATGACCGGTGTCTCCTCCGTGGTAGTACGCTGAGTCGGCGGCGGGCTGGGTTGCGCGTTGGTCGGAGGTTGTGGACTGGGCGGCGGTTGGGCAGACGGTGCGGGTTGTGTTGGCTGGGGCCTTCGTCGCGGTGCTGCCTTGGGCGCGGCCTTTTTGCCAGGCGCAGCAGAAGTGAAGAGCACCATCGTAACGAATGCAATTGCGGGCAGACACGAGCTGCTAGTCGCGAGATTATCGATTATCCATGTGGTGGGAGTGCGATGTTGGTGGTCAAAGCTATGTCACTGCGGCAGCGAAGTCAGCGGGGACAAGCCTTCTCGCCGCCAAGCCAAGCGCTGCTCTCGTCGTTGACTGGCTCAGAAAGGAGGCCTTCGCCCTTCTCTTGTTTCCCTCGACAAAGTCTGCAACCCAACTCTCGCCCTCAGCTCTCCGTGTGCATCGCCGGCGCTCTCGACTTCTGGTTCTATCTCGACCCACGCACCACTAGCCCGCGCTCCACGCCGTGCGCATATGGCCTACGCGAGCGTGCATGCCGACTAATCTCCCCAATGCCCGCCACCAAGGCCGCTCCGCCTGCTTTTCCATCTCTGTCCAAGATCGAGATGGAGGACCGCAAGCGATCACTGATTAACGATGTCGAGGACCTTGCGCCGAGTCGCAAGCGCCTCAAGGATGAGAACGGCGCCACGATGCGGATGGATGATGACAAGGAAAAACAAGTCGAGGTTCGTGGTCGCCCGGCGTACATTCCACGCCTTGGGCGCGTTCTGACTCTGAACACACAGGACTATCAAAAGGACGCGTTGGTACGGCAGCTGAAAGAGTACAAGCGCGTAAAGAGGGACGCCGAGGAGCAGCTTGCCGAGCTCCAGAGGAAGGCGAGATACCACGACGACCACCTCAGAATACTCGATGCTTGGTGGTCCCAACTGCTCGACGAAATCCGACTTCGAATCGGCGACGAGCTACCCACACCGCCGCCCAGCGCCACGTCCGCTGTCGGTATGCTACCTCTCCTCCTCCATGTCACGTGAGAATATACCATACTGAGAATATGCTTAGGAGAAGAACTATACAACAAGGCGCTGAACTTTGATGATGTCGAGTCTTTTTCGGAGCACCTCAAGGCCCGATCCACAAACATCAAAAATGCCATCCGGGATCTGTTCGCCAAATTGCCGACCGCCTCTCATCCAGGCGAGGAGGAGCTTCAAAAACGACTGGGAGAACTGTTGGTTCGCGAAAAGGAGCATGCAGTTGAGCTGAAGAAGGCCATCGATGAAAAAGAGTCCATGTACGAGCGTCTTGAAGCGGCTATGGGCCGCTACATGACTGCTGAACGGAAGCTGGATCGTGCAAAAAGCAGCCAAGTGCAGAAGCTGGAGAGGCAAGCTATCATGGGTAGTAACGGTGGTGGCGCGTCTCCCACGAATTCGAGGTCCGCGGCAACGCCCAAGCGAGAGCATGGCGATACAAATGGCGAGCTCGAAAATGGTGTAGATATCGCGGAGGCTGAGGCGTTACGCAAAGAAGCTCTTGCTGTCGCTGAAAAGCAACGGGCTCAAGTCGAGGAGATTGAGGCCGAGAATGAGAGATTGACAAATGAGCTCAGTGCTGCGAGGACCAAGCTTGCCAGTTTATCGGACGAGGACTACATGGAAACTTCGCATTACAAGATTCTTAAGTCCATGTACGAAGATGTTGTCAAGCGGGTCAATGACCTCGAGGCCTTCAACAAGCAGCTTCGTGAAGAGACGCAGAAATTACATTCGGAGCGAGCTGCCACGCGAACCCAAGTCGAAGAGGAAACCAGGAGCCATGTTGCAGAAGTTGAGGCCGCGAATGCCAGAGCTGAGACCGATCTGGCACGGATTCGACACACACGCGATCAGCTCCATTCTGAACTTGCTATTCTGAAAGCCTCGGAGGATGCACCAAAATCATCGCTAGCCCTGGCAAAGGAAGTGGCAGAAGCCAAAGACTCGAGGATAGCAGCTTTGGAGTCTCAAGTGCAGCGCCTTCAATTACAGATCGGGGAAATCGAGGCAGCGGGAACCGACTTGGAGGGCATGGAAATGGATGCACTAAAGTCGAAAGTGCAGACTCTGACCAACCAGTATTCGCTACTCGCAAACGAGCTGCCGTCTCTCGAAGCTGCGTGGAGAAAGCTGCAGACGACCGCGAACAAGAAGATCGAGGATATCGCGAATTGGGAAGACCAACTTGCTCGTCTCTCGGCGGAAAAGGCCAAGGCGGATCACAAATACTTTGGCGCGATGAAGGCGAAGGATACACAAGAAGCACAACTTCGAATGGCCAAGTCACAGAACGCGCGGTCAAGCGAGATTGTGACACAGCTGAAGGACGAGTCAGCGAAGGCCAAGGAAATTTGCAGCAACTACGAGCGCCAGCTGGCCGATTCAAAAGAGGCGTTCACGAAGCTGGAGCAACAACACCGTATTGCAGAGCAAAAGCTCAAGGAGGTTTCGTCGGCCCATGATGGTCTTAAGAAGAGCAATGATGAGCTGAAGTCCTTGGTGGCTACGAAAGACAAGGATGTCGTTGCAACAGCCAAAGCTAAGCGCCAGGCTGAAGAGGACCTGGAAAAGTGCAAAGCGCGACTCGACGAGACGAAGAAGCAGTACGACACACTTCGTAAGAGCAGGGCCGCTGTCAATGCTGCAGATTCGGACGACTGGCGGGTAAGTTTTGATCACCATCGGCCAAAAAGAGAACACGTACTAACAAGGTCAACAGAAAGTCGCTATTTGCCCAGTCTGTTCTGCGAACATTCGGAATACTGTTCTGAAGACCTGCGGGCACGTTTTCTGCAGCAATTGCGTTCGCGATCTTATCTCCAATCGCAACAGGAAATGCCCCAGCTGTGCCAGAAGCTTCGGCGTGAACGATCACCAGACGATCCATTTGACGGCGTGAGCGATGCTACTTCCCCGCTCCTCTCAAGTCCACCAAGTCTCTCTTGCAGCTCTGCCGCGCCAGCTGCTCATCCAGATCTAAGTCTGGTTCCAGGATGTCCAACTTTGCGAACAGCGCAGATGTGGAGCACGACAGGTCTGCTTCGTGGCCTGGTTGGACAAGATCCAGTCCACAGGAACACAGTACGTGACTGCTCGAGAGAGGCTGCGGAGGGATTAAATTCGTTTCTGTCTCGGCCTGCCTGTCGAAGTGCAATCACAAGCGGGTCGCAGTGTATTACGTATGAAGACAGCGCTCTAAATGCTGCTCGAGAGCCTGCCTTAAGATTAGGCACGAATGAAATAATGCATACCGCGACCTTGTTTCCATCTGTCTGTCTCAAACTTGAACAGCGAATGTGTATGGCGCTGTTGCGCGGTAATGCCATGTGCTGGGTTGAGTGCTTTCTGAGAGACTGCACATTCACACGCGACATTCTTCGCGTTCTAGACTTCGTCCCTGCAGTCGGAACCTGCTGAATAGCTTCAATAAGTGACAAACTGCAGGTGACATGGGATGCATATGTCTTCCTCTCAATTGATCTACACGCTACTACGGATAAATAAATGCGCTCCATGCACATACACAAATGACCCTCAAACCTTGCACGCTCGGTTCTATTTCTCCCTGACTCCTGCTCTGCACGATGAAGCTGTCCGTTTGTTCATGCCCCGGTCGCTCCTTCTTCCGCGGAGAGGCTGTAGGTTGTCTTACACGCTTCCGCTTCTATTTCTGCCGCTGCTCCTCCTCACCCTCAATCGGCTCTACCGTAGCGCAATTTCGCCCCGCCCGGACTGTCGTTTATGCATCAGGGCTTGACAAGCGCAGAATACGAGGAAGACCTGGAGGGGAACAGATTGTCAGTGACGGCTGCCTTGAGCCATGTGCGTACTTCACGTTATGACCATCCCTGCTATTGATTCTGTTTTGCTCATAATGTCTTTGACGTACCGCGTATACAATTACGGCACCAAATACTGCCGCTGCGACGGCTTTCCCGTCCTTGGGGTCTTCGTTTGACCCCATCATGCTGTGGTGATTTGTGGCGAACATGCTGCCGATTGTGCTGAGGATTACGATGCCGAAAAGGGAGATGACGATGCTGCGAGGTCCATACAGTTAGTCGCCCCGTTTTCGCTTCTTTGCGGACCGGGCTGAGATGTGCATACCATGTCCATGCGTTGAATGCAGATACTACGGGCTTCATGATTGCGATGTGGTTCGTGGAGGGCGCCTGGCCGGTCGGAGATGCGGAGCGGAGAGTGTTATCGATGGGCGGTGGTTCCTGCGTGAGGGTTTTGGCGATATGAGGCCGTCTCGCAGCGGTGCGAGGATGGTATTGCGGCGCGGACGGAGGATGTGATGTGGTGGTGGATGGACTGACGCTCGGACTTGCGAAGTGATCGTCACAACTCGTGGTCGAAGCTTCCGTGTCCTACGCAGCCCGGTTTTGAATGCGACTGCCTTGATCCCCTCCAACAACGACATTGACTGAACATCGAGTACAGTCGCAACAGTCCAACCGAACACACCGCAAAGAGCAGAATCTGTATTCAGATCGGCAAAACACTCCTCGACCTGAAGGCCAACACTCCTCAAGATGCCTGCCTATCACTCCGTCTTCTTAGACGAGCCCAACCAGCAGCTCATTGGCAACTTTGCCCTGCTGCCGCTCCGAACACGCACACGTGGGCCTGCACAGCAACTCCCCGGCCTACCAGCTGGAACAAGTGACCTCGACATCGAGGCCTCGCACGAGTCCTACGATCCGCTCGATGAAATCCTTGCTCTGTTCCGCGCGAACACCTTCTTCCGCAACTTTGAAATTAAAGGCCCTGCGGACCGCGTACTCATCTATGGCATCCTTTACGTTTCAGAAGCACTTTCAAAAATAAAGCCGGGGCAGACGAGACGGGAAGCGGAGAAGAGCGTCATGAATACTGCTTTGGAGACCCAGTTTGCTATCCCCGGTGATGCGGGTTTCCCGCTGAATCAGATGTTTGAGCCGCCGAAGGATCGAAACGAGGCGGAGGTATTGAGGCAGTACGTTATGCAGATGAGGCAGGAGCTGGCTGTCAGATTGTTGAACCGTGTATATCCGGACCCGAATGGGCCGCCGAATAAGGTGAGTGGGAGGTCGAGTTCGCACCAGCGTGGCATTCTGGCTGCCCTGAACTATCGAGCTAACGTGTCGCACAGTGGTGGCTGAGCTTCCAAAAGAGGAAGTTCATGGGCAAGCAGCTATGAGGAATATAATGGGAAAATACTCGCCTGAAGACGATGTATGGCTACTGCGCGCTCGATCATGACCTCGTATCATCGCGAGCTATTACGAGCAGCACGCAATGCCACACTCGGGATCTGCTATAAGATTCGCGGAGAAACAGCTTCGCAGCACCAATGTGGTTCAAGTAGTAGTCATCTCTGGCTGGCACAAAGAGCATATGCTGGACAACAGAGCTCGCTATGCTCACACCTGACCATGCCGCCAGGCCACGAACGCAACGAGACACCAACACAATCAAGTCAATCAGTTCACTCGTCTCGAGCCGTTGACGGCCTCAACAATTACCAAAGACCCGTCACGTGTGTCGAATCAATTTGGCTTGACCAGAAGTGACGTCGAGAGCGAGGCTGACGAACGCTGCCACAGTTACTCATGATGGTGCGCGTGTGCATGCCGCCAAATTCATGAAGATTGGTCGCTCTCACGTTATGTCTTTCAGACCAATGATAGCACTCGGCTCTACTGCGGAGCTAAAACGCCCCCCATTGTGCTTGCAAGTATGCGGCCTCAGATCCTCAAGGCCGCAACGTCAGCCTGGCACACACAAACACGATGAATTCACAGCCCCGTGATATCTGGTGAGTCTAAGCCTCGCCAAGTGGGGAAGAAGGAGCGGGAGAATGGCGCTAGAAGCTCTGATCGGCAAATCGGCGACGTCTGTGGTGGAAGGATCGCAAAGGAAGCATCGCCATTCGCAACACTCCAGGACCCTTTGATGCTGCGGCCTGCTGCGGACGATCAGATGCTGATTCGACTCCGAAGTACACAGCCCGTAGTATGGCTTGCAACCTTGTGCACGAGTCGGAGGTTATAGTAGGTCAGCTTCCTGCCGAACAGTCCGTTTCTTTTTTAAAAAGGCCCTTGTTCGCAGCCGTCGCACTCCACATCACCACCTCACATGGCTTTCGTATCTCCACAGTAATCACAAACTACGAACATGCCAAGCAGACTATCAAAAATATTCCTCTCCGGAAAGGAGAAGGAGGCTGCAGCAGAAGCAGAGCGCAACAACCGATCGTCTTCCTCTGGAAGCGATGCTCCTCCTATCTACGAAGAGCGCGAGACTTTCGATCCGGATCACAGCTTGCCCCCGCCAGATGTGACAGCCGGTTTCAGCGATCTCAAAATCTCACGCGGTGATGATGACTTGCCCACCAATGAAGAGTGCATCGCGCACTTGAAAATGCTCGAGTGCTTCTACCGACTCAAACAATGTGTCGCAAGCCAAGATGGCTTGTTCGGCATCAGGGACGACCTCGTCACGGGGCAAAACGCTCCGATGGACGAAAAGACATCAGAGCTACTAGCCAAGCTGGGGGAAAAGCGCTGGGCCATATATGTCCAACGAGCGATCGATCGATTCGAGACGTGGTGGGATGCAATCGCGCCAGACAGCCGCTGGGCTGATCGAACACAACTGGCGAGAGACGGAAAGGCAGAAGTGGTCTGTCTTTCTTCCACCACCAAAGACTTTGTCCTGGACGAGTCCACTCTGCCTCCCGTCGATATACTTATGGTCTGGCACGCTTTCCAACTAAATCCACGATGCTATCTGGAGGACTGCATACGTCAAGGTCACATGAACCTGTGGCAATCGGCGATGCCTTTCGAGGCTATCGCACGCTCAATTAATTCGGCAACTTTTGCATACGAAGACCGAGCTGGTGCGCGTAACTACTTCAACGAAATGACGGGTCGTCCATGGGATAACCTGGCAGAAGCGGACCGCAGAATAGCCAAGTGTTTGCACTGCGACAGCGTCTCTAACGAGGTGCCATGGACGGCTTCCTTGTTTGGCGACTGGCCAATAACTGACCGCAGCGCAGTGGAGGAAAAAGTCGACATCATCCTGTCCGAACGGGTCGGCTACTGTGACAAGGACTTTCTGTACGCATGCCGGGGATGTGGACACAACATAACGCATGAGACGTTGCGAATCGGCAGATTCGTGGACGATATCAAATTGCTGCTGAATCACAACATTCCGATGAAGGGCACTATCCTTGGTATCAAGGGCATTCCTTCCAGGGCGTACGGAGTCAAGGATGTGACGACTGACTTGATCGGGATGCCGAACGAGATTATCAAGGCTGGAGTACGCAGCCACTTTGAGCCTGCATCACTCCGCCAATTAGACCTCTTCACAGAGGTTCGGGACCGGATGGAGCTTGCAATGAAAGACAAGAACCTCATTCGACAGGCGAGAGGCAGTCTATCCTCCACCCTCTTGCGTTCCGAGCGCGTTGGCGTTCGCAAGCTCATGAGTCGATACTGGGACAACTCCTCACCTTTCTCCATCGACCTCCTTGGCGCGGTTATTCGTCAAGGCAGCTTCATCGAGAAAATGCACAACATCGACTGGCTCCATTCGCCCGCTCTACCTAGCACGATGAACCGCCTGATCACCAAATACGGCAACTTCATAACCATCATGAGACAAAACCCCACTAAAATGGCCGTCCCAACACTCGACGTCGACCTCGCCTGGCACACACACCAACTCTATCCCTCCCGATACATGGAGTACACCGTGCACCAATGCAAGCAGTTCATCGACCACGACGACAAAATCGCCGAAGTCAAACTCAACGACTCTTTCGCCTGGACCAGCAAAACCTACACCCGCCTCACCAGCCTCCCCTACTCCGAATGCACGTGCTGGTACTGCGAAGCCATCCGCGAATCCCACACCAGCCACGCCTCTCGCCTCTTCTCCGGGAGTTCCGCTCAAGCGGGCGATAGATTGCACGATGCTGAGCAAGATCCTGCAAAAAGCGTGCACATCTCAGCGCACAATGCCGTCCGACCGAGTGATGATGCGGCGTACGCGACTCTATCCGAAAAGCAAGCGAGAGAGCTCGAAAGGCATTATCAGAAGGCTTGTGATCGCGCGAGGAAGAAGGGACGAATCCCGCCGAAGAGGAACGATTACTATTGGAGTGATGCGTATGGGCATGTGGTGTATATTCCCGCGTATAGTCCGTATGTGGGGTATGTGCCGTATATGCCCATGTATTATCCTGTTACGCCGGGGTGTATGGCGGTTGGGGCCGGTGCGGCGGGAAATTGCTGTACGGGGACCTGTGGGGCGGGTGTTGCTGCCGGGGGGTGTGCGGGTGCGGGTGGCGCGAGCGGGAGCTGTGGCGGAGGGAGTTCTGGTGGTTGCGGAGGTGGAGGTGGCGGCGGAGGCTGCGGTGGAGGTGGAGGCGGTGGTTGTTGATGTCTTGTTGTATTTGTTCATATAGTAACTGGCTATGTAAATGCTCTTCCGCTAATGCTGACGCTGACGCTTAAACATGACAATGATAATGATGGTGATTACATTAGCAAAACGCACACACATGGGTAGTCGGGAGCCTAGCAAGGCGTTCGTCGTTCTTTCTTTCCTTTCTTTCTTCCTTCGAAACAGAATCAATCTCCATAATGCATTCGCCACCGCGTATCAGAATGAAGATCAACTCACGCGCTCATGAACATCTCACTTCCTCGCTCAGCCAGCTGAAAAAAACAAAGGAAAAGCCTCCCTTCAGTCGGCCTTTCTGCAAGCACCCAATTCCTGCTTTCCATGACAAATCATCTCAAACCCTTCCCCCACGTCCGAGCGCCGTGGAGCACACTCTCCCGTGCCCTCGCCCGTGCAGTAAAATCTCTGGCCAGCGGGGCAAGGATGCGTCAAAGGTCCATCCGGCGTACACTGGAAAAAGCGAATGTCATTCAGACAGCTGCCGTAAAGATGGCCGATTTCGCAGTTTAGCGACGCGGATTCTTCCGCTTCGGGCGATGAGAGGGAACCTGGTGATATGCTGAGGTCTCCGGGTGAGGACGCAGAAAAATCTTCTGCTGTTGTGGGATCCAGGGTTTGGGGGTCCGTAGTGTCGGAAGGGTCTGTTGTTGAGCTCATGCTCCAGCCTTTGGGGTTGGAGACGAGGGAGATGTAGCTGAGGCCGATGAGGAGGAGAGATAGGAAGGCTATGGTTATGCCGAGTGGGCGGGAGAATCTGGATGGCTTTTTGGTGGCGAGGTTGACATTTTGGCCTTGGGGCAGTTCCTGGTAGAGAGGGAGTTTTTGAGACATTGCCGCCTTGGGTTGGTGAGATTAGGGGTTGAAGGTGTTGCCTTGACGCAGTTTTCGCGCAAGGCTCTCGGCGTGGATTCGGTTGATGGATGCGTGGGTGGTGTGATGAGATGATATCGGTGGCGTGGAGTGCAGTAGTGGGAAAGGTGAAGTTGTCGGACTCCTGAGAGTGAGGATGTAAGCGGTGCAAGTGGCTCTTCTCATGATCGACGCCTGATCCAATCTCGTGTTTGAGGTTGGTGCCCACGCGCTAGCCTCTTTGGGCGAGATCCGCACGCTTGTTCAATTTCCACAGCTTTCCACCGCCCACTGGGGAGACGGACATGCGGCGCTGACCGTGTCTCTTCTCTACTTCACACATCCCCACATACGTCGCACACTCTCGTCGTCAAATGGCAGAGCGGGCGCAGTTGACGGCGTGCAAGACGTGCCGCAGCCGGAAGCGCTCGTGCGACAAGGCGGTCCCACGATGTGCGCTGTGTGTCAAGGCCGACACGCCGTGCATCTTCGTCGACTCGGCCAGCGGTGACGAGTATTCGCGGCAGTATGCCATGTGAAAAACGCTCTGCCGCCGGAAACCACATCGCTGAACACACACACACACACACACACACACACACACACACACACACACACGCAGACAGATTGTCGACCTGGAGCGGCATGAAGCGGAGCTTCGCGTTGAACTCTCCAATACTGCACCCAGCAGCCCGGGCGTGAATCCAGCAGCCGGGAATTACACTGGTGCACAGTCTCATCGCTGTGCCGCTCCTGCGGAAGAGAGCAACGTCCTCGAGACAATCTTGAGCAATCCGCGTTTTCATCCCCAACGGCTGCGGCAACTGCTCGTTCGGCCGCAGATCCAACAGCCAGAGGCAACGCCTGCGGAGATGCCACAGCCCGATGTTGGCCACTTGATCTTCGCCAACTAGCATGTCAGTACGCAGCGAGAGGCTGTCTCCGACTGACGAACATGGCGCAGCTTCAAGGAGTCGCATGTACAGCGTCCCATGCTGCGGAGACGCGAGGTGCAGGCGCTGTTGCATCGAGCGTATGCGGATGGCCAGCCGGGACAGCTGGATTCACAGGACTCTTACGTCTTCTTCCTGATCTGTGCCATCTCTGCAGTCCGCTTGAGACGGCAAGGACTGCCCATCCAGCATCCATCCAGCTTCTTCCTGTCAGCGCTACAATATGCTGAGCATATCAACTTGCTTTCCGGCATTGTCGCTCTGCAAAATCTGCTCCTGCTAAATCGCTTTGCAGTCTACTGCCACACTGGTGAGGCCGAACATGCGCACATATGAGTGGTACTGATTTCCCACAGGCGTGTCCACCTGGGACATGCCCGTATCTGCATGCGTCTGTGCATCACTCTGGAATTGCATCTCAGGCCATCTGTCCACATCAGTCCCTCCGAGGAGCAACATCGCAGAATATTGTTCTGAGAGAGCTACGTGACAGACCGGCATATCTCAACTATCTTAGGAACGCTATTTGCTATAGCCGACGAAGATATCGAGATAGACTTACCGGCCGTTCTGTCCCACCCGGAGCTAGCACAAGTCGCCAGTCTTGCTCAAACCAGGATGGATGCACTTGCGGAATCGCCAGTGGCGGTGTTTATTGCTTTTATCAAGCTGCGGCAGATATCTTCTCGAATTCACACCACATTTTTCGCGAAGACCAAACGAGCATCGGCGCAAATCTCACTCCATACGAAGATGGCGATGTTTGGCGAGCTTCTCGACATTTACCAAAAGCTTCACGAAGATATCAAGCTGTGGCGGCAGCAAAGTCCTGTCTACTTTCAGGCCGAGACATTCTACCAAATGAAGGAATGGTACGATTTCCTTGCAGAGAAAGAACATCCCTTGAAATCATTGTCACGCTGATGGAGTGTCATCGAATTCTGCAAAGTCTCGGTCACGAAATGCCTGACGCCCTGCCATACGCGAAAGTATTTCGCTTGATCTGTAGCTCGGCGTTTCCCAATTGGACGACACATGAACCTGAGTGGCAAGCTTTACATGGGAGCTTTACAGATATCCCAATGCAGGGACGTCTCCCCACAAACACGTTTCAGTCCCCGCCAGGCCCGAATGCCGTAATGTACGGAGGATCAGATCAAGCTAGTCTGTATCATATCGATGACCCTTGGCCGGGAATGCCCCATGATTGGTCCTATTCTCCTGGACACCTGTTTGCAGACATGGAAGCATACGTTGGCCAATTTGCAACTGGCGACTTCACCTGGGATCCGCTTCTCAACCCACTGTCCTGAAACATGACTGCAGATGACATTGACTATTCTAGCTACTTGGAAAGCTGCGATTCCCTTGCATAACGGTACACGTGATCGATGGCCGCCTTGGCTGTATCGCGTTGCGTCTCCGAAGTAGTCTGCGACAAGACTTCTTATTGCCGAGCAAGACGGAGCCCGTCCGACATGGCCGTATCGGAAAAGCTCCACCACTGGACGAATGCCCTGATCGACGATTTTCCGTACAATGCACAATCTTGCGGGGGCTTGAACAGCTGCGTTCGGATGTCGAGGGCACCTGATTTCCTGTCGCGCTGGTGACGAACTATCAGCCTTACGAATCTTAGACGGGAAAATTGATATGGCAATTCTGCTTCATCAAGAACGATGCTCATGGTTGTTTGACATCTACACTACTTGCGAAGGTATTTCGGCCACTGCTACTTGCACGCCATCATGCTTCCCATGCCCGTTCGTCCGCGGAGCTGGGCGTTGAAACTTTTCATTGATCGCCGACATTTCTGATGCTCTTTTTGTGGCTCCGCTAAGCAGTAATGGCCCATCAGTCGCAGCCATGACCCAATTGGCACCCATACCATAGAACTTTTCAACAAGGTCCGATGTCGTATGGTCGGAGATCTGCTGACAGAGATTTCCCAGATCGTCAATACATCCGGCTTCCCCCAGGTGGGAACCTACCTCATCCAAGCTCCACCATATCTGATGGCCTACTTCGTGACGCTCGCGATTTCGTAGTCCAGTGGTCGCCATCTCGAGCACTGTTGGCATATCATTCATTGGTAGTATCATGATGTGTCTCGTGGGGGCTGTCATCATGATTTCGACCCTCAATGTTGGAGCAAGATACTTTTCCATCTTCCTGCTCTGCTCCGGGCCATTTGTCGGGCTCAACATTCAGATTTCCGGGAGACCACAGTGGTGCCGAGGCCGAGGACCAAGCGCGCAGCTCTGGTTGCCATTGCGAATTGTGTCAGCAGTGTCAGCCATTGGTTCACACCATAAATCGGTGGTGGGGTCATCATTGTTGGTTGTGGCTTGACAATCGCATCGTGTGCGGTGGCAAGATGGGGTGTCTGAAGAAGAACAAGGGGCTAGACAGGCAAGCAGAAATGAGTGGCGAGGATAATGGTTGGAGATTCGCCACGTGAACGACTCCCAACAGGACGTATCCTTGAGGGAACGCCCGGGCGTTGCCAAGCCAAGCCAATTTATCGTTCATTTGATCATTGTATGCTTTCCACTCCAACCACCACGAAAGGAGGAGCAGCTGCTATAATATTGACATCGTGCTCGGATTTTGGTTTAATTTGCAGAATTGCCGCCACAGCACACCGGACACAGACAGCCCCCCCGAAGACATCATGTCGTCAGACTCGATTCGACCGAATTGCACAGCAACCGTTCCAAGGCGCACCGAGCTGTGCTGCGAATGTGAAGATGATGCACAGATCAACGACCCATCGATACTCTGTGCTGGCGAGCGAAGGGCCCAAGTGCACCAGAAACAGCAGCACTGGCATTGCATGTCACGACATGACTTTCGGCCGTCTTGGTGGGGAGCAATCGCCGCGGTGCTGGAGTCAGACGTGTTGCCGCTGATGGTCGTCATGAGTCGCGAGCGACCTGCGTCACTCCCACCGATGAACAGCGCAATGGTCCGCCACGGGGGGACGCAATTCCCAACAGCCAACGTCGTGGCCCAGACGGAGTGGTGGTACACAGCCGGTGGCAATGAAGCAGCAAGAAGCTGATCAGTTTGCATTTGACGACAGGAAGCACAGCACCAGCATCAAGTATCAACCCGAGCCCAAGCCCGTGTGAAAGCGGCAAGGATTGGCGCATGGATCGTACGTTTTTCCAACTCCGGGTCGCCATTGCGTTGCACGACGTGGCGTGAGAGGGGCATTGCGTCGTCTGACGACCTGGTGGAAATAAATGCAGGAGGGCAAGGTGGACGAGGTGGACAAGGTGTGTGTATGTATTATTGTGGAGGAGGTGTGAAAGGCGTGAGAAGTGGACCGGTGGTCGGAGGAGATGCGTTCACGTCAGCCGGCGCTTGGCTCCATTTGGCCGTCGCGTTGACGAGATACTGGCTGTTCATTGGTCAGACGTCAGAAGCGACAAGGCGGCCACAGGGGCCAACTCGCACCGACCCTGCATTGGCGCGCATTGCTCGCTCACAAATTCAGAGATGGTACGATGCTATGTTCTTTGACCGTCGTCGCCCGTTTTAACCCGCCGCCGTCAGCACGCATTCCGCCTTTCTCTCCCCATAAACACCATTCACCAATCCTCTCCGTCTCTCTCGCCCTCTTCCTCATACCATTGCGCGACGCCGCTGCTACCAAACAGAGTTGCTCTGTGTTCCGGGAAACCTTGCCGTTGCTGAGCTTCGAGAGCTCTCCCAAGAGCTGCCACCATGGACGTCGTCCTCGAGGTCTTCGACACCTTCCTCTTCGACCGCATTTACGCCAATGCCCTCCCCATATCGCCGAGCGTGTCGACCTTCGACCCCGTATCCACCCTCGCCGCCAGTCTGAAGGGCTTCACCGGCAATGAATCCACATTCAACTTCTCCCAGGATGCATCTCTGGCCCGCTCGACATGGCAGTGGGAGCCCTCGAACTCGTTCTTCTCATTACAACCCACTGAATTCGCATATCTGAGCCGGTGGGATCGCGACAACATCTACAGGCAGTTCTTGAGTTTCTACATAATAACATGGTGAGCGTGGACAAGAGGCGGATGCTGCTCGGGATCAGTTGCTAATCAGTACAAGGATATTCGGAATGGTCATCTACTTCACATGTGCGACGCTGAGCTACATCTTCGTGTTCGACAAGACGACATTCCAGCATCCCAAATACCTCAAAAATCAAATCCGCATGGAGATCCGACAGACCGTTGAGTCCATCCCGATCATGGCCATCTTCACGGTGCCCTTTTTCGTCGCTGAAGTCCGGGGATACTCCTTCATCTACGACAGTGCGGCCAACCCGGGATTCACGCACCCGTTCCTGCATCTCTTTGGCGGCTGGTACAACTACCTCCAGTTCCCCCTGTTCTTGATGTTTACCGACTTCTGCATCTACTGGATCCACCGCGGTCTGCATCACCCGCTGATTTACAAGACGCTCCACAAGCCTCACCACAAGTGGATCATGCCAACGCCATTCGCCTCGCACGCTTTCCACCCACTTGATGGCTACAGCCAGAGCGTGCCATACCACCTCTTCCCATTCTTCTTCCCACTCCAGAAGTTTGCCTACATCGCGCTCTTCACCTTCATCCAAATCTGGACAGTCATGATCCACGACGGTGAATACGTCGCGAACTCGCCCATCATCAATGGCGCCGCTTGCCACACCATGCACCACCTGTACTTCAACTACAACTACGGGCAATTCACAACATTGTGGGATCGCCTCGGTGGCAGCTACCGAAAGCCAAACGATGAGCTGTTCCGACGAGAAGAGAAGATGAGCGAAAACGAGTGGAAGAGACAGACCAAAGAGATGGAGCAAATGGTCATCGAAGTCGAAGGCAAAGATGACCGCAGTTATGGCCCATCTGAGACTGTTAAGAAAGTGCAATAGACGTGTCAATTTGTGGACGAATTCGTATGGACAAAACTGCATCTGCGCAGATTCGCGGCGGTTTTTTTCTTCTTCGCAGCGAAACAAGCAGCTCTCACGGCATGGCATGAATGAGGCGTATGAGGGAAATCATGGGAATGGGATACTTTTCGTAATAGACGAATCGATTTGGATCGTCTCGACTCGCCTGCAAATGGCACAAAGGGTGGCCAGCGCTGCTCTGTTTAATGATACAGACCAATGGAAATATATTTCTGTTAGTCATGTCGCTTTGATTTTTTCCCAGTGTCGAACGTACTTGATATTAGCGCATCTGCTGAACATACGGTCTAACTCCTAGGAGAGATGCTGCAAGCGAGCTCATCGTATGGCATGTGGTTCACAACTTATGCTGACTAGTCTGATGTTATGAGCAACAGTGAAGCCAGACAGATCGATCACTGTATTGATTCACAGTACAAACGCCGTAGTAATGCGGACAGGAGAGCAGCAGTGAAGGAGGTTCGAGAACGAGCATAAAAGTCACGGCGTCGTGGGCATCGAAGAACAGAATCGCATCGACGAATTCTACTGGGCTGGCTTCTCGCTCTTGCTATAAGTCCTCCCACTAACTACTGCAGCACTTGAAGCATCAACGATCAACGATCAACGATTAAATGTGAATTCGGTTTGTGATGAGGGCTCGTGGCCGTATGGCGTCCCTTTGCAAAATGGTGGTCAATCACAGCATGGCGGAGCGTCACCATTTGGCGGAGCGTCACAGTTCTGCCGGGCATACCACCACAATTCGGGTACTGTATGCCACCACAATTCAGCATACCACCCCCAGTTCGCCGCCGCACCACCCCCCGGCACGATGGACCAACAACAACAACCACCACCACCACCACCACTTCTGCTCCGCTCCTCACATCGAAGAGACATGGGCCGCCATGTCAGACGAAGAGCTCCTTACCAATGCCAGAAGAATCCACAAGAAGTGGACTCGAATTGTTAAGGCGAGTGTGGCTGGCCACGCAACGGATCTCGCAAGATTCAAGCTGCGTACCTGATCATGCTGTCCGAGCAGCGTTTTCGCGTGAACCCGGTGGTTGAGTTGAGGCTTTGGAGGTTTTTTTTTTGAGGTAGGGCTTGCGCGTGCGGTGCTGAGGCTGTTGAGAGGGGGTAATGATGGAGGAGGGGGGGGGATTTGGATTCGAGATGGGCTTGGTGGATTATTTGTGTTGAGGGTTGATGCTTTTGGGATGATTTGAAAAAGTTGATTCTGCAGTGAGGTGAGAGGCGTAGCTTCAGCATAACACGATGACATGGTATGTATGATATGAAAGAGGAGAAGTAGGAGGTAGCCGTTGAAGTGTTTGAGCCTTGTAATCTTGCCTCTGTAGGCAGAGTATAACTACAATTGAAGGGTTTTTAAAGTTTTCGTCAGGGTCTCTTGCCGAGTGATTTCACACACCGCCGCTGGCAGCCGGCCGGCGCTAAGTTTACTGATGAGAGGTTCTTGCGCCGATTTTCTACTAGCTCCACATCCAACGCACAACAGCACGGCGTCTGCATATTCGTCGTACAAGGCGGCCCGCCCAGCACGAGCACCATGGACCCCATGGATGTCGACGACTTCCAGAATGCCTCAGACGCCTTTCTCCAGTGGCTGAAGAACAATGGCGCAACCATTTCTCCGAATATCCAGCTTGCTGATCTTAGAGACCGAGCTGCTGGGCGAGGTGTTGGTATGGCTCTGCGCAACCACGTCGGACACGGATGAGCGAGCGAGGACATCGATCTGACGTTGTATGACAGTGGCAACGAAGGATCTAGCCGAGGATGAAGAGCTGTTCAGCATTCCGAGATCATCCATCCTCACGGCGGAAACTTCAGACCTGCCCGCTGCTGTGCGAAAAGAGATCGACCACCCATGGCTGTCGTTAATCCTCGCCATGGTCTATGAATACCTCAAAGGCGACGACTCTCCATGGCAGCCATACTTCAACCTCCTCCCCGAATCCTTCGACAGCCTCATGTTCTGGTCCGACGACGAACTCAGCTACCTCCAAGGCAGCGCGGTAATCGACAAGATCGGTAAAGAAAGCGCCGATTCCGCCTTCAGCGAACAACTGATCCCCATCATCGCCCAACACACCGACGTCTTCCGAACCGCCGGCCGCAGCAACGACGAACTCCTCGCCCTCTGCCACCGCATGGGCAGCACAATCATGGCTTACGCCTTCGACCTCGAAAAGCCCGAATCCGAACAACCCACAACCAAACAGACCGAAGAAGAGTGGGAAGAAGACGCAGAAGAGACCGCCACGCTCCCCAAAGGCATGATCCCCCTCGCCGACATGCTAAACGCCAACGCCGACCTCAACAACGCCAAACTCTTCTTCTCCGAAGACACCACCGACAAATTCGTCACCATGAAAACCATCCGCCCCGTCCCCGCCGGCACAGAACTCTACAACGACTTCGGCCCTCTCCCCCGAGCAGACCTCCTCCGCCGATACGGCTACGTCACAACGCGCTACGCTCCCTACGACGTGGTAGAAATCTCCTCCAACCTAATCAAAGCGCAATTGAAACCCCAATTCAAACTTTCCGATCCAGAAATCAACGAGAAATGGCAGTACGCCGAAGAGCAAGGCATCGCGGACGACGCGTACGATATCTCCCGAGCAAGCAGTGAAGAAGGACAATTTCCCGACGAACTCTGCGTGTTGTTGAACTTGCTCGTCGTGCCAAAAGTGGAATTCGTCGACAAGTTGAAGAAGAGGGATAAGCTGCCCAAGACGGAATTGACGAGCGAGGCGAGGAAATTGTTGCGCGCCGTGTTGGTGCATCGATATGCTGCTTATCCGGAAACATCATCTTCTTCTGGCATGGATCAGGATTTGACAGGACGCCGCGCCATGGCGAAGCAAGTCATCGATGGCGAGAAGCAAGTTTTGCAAGAAGCAGTCGCTGCAGTGTCAGAAGCCAACATCAACAAGAAACGATCCGCCGATACTCTGGAAGATGAAGCCAATGCGATTCGACAACCGACAAAAAGATAAAAAAGAAACCACGACAAGCGATCGAACAAACATTTCTTCGTACAATGGGGGGTATCATCGCTATCCTATAAAGTACAACAAGCCCGCGCTCTGTTGCCACGAAGCTGCTCATTGAGCCTCCAACAAGCAATCATCAAAAAGAATCCTCAAGAACCACCAGCCGCCACTTGTTGCGGCTGCGAGCTCTGGCCTTGACCTGCCGCCATTGCAGCTTGCGCTTGCGCGACCATGGCAGTTTGATCGCCGCTCTGTCGGTACCCGCGATCCACCCGCGTGTTGATCAGCGCGACTCGGTAATCGAATGTCTTGCTCTCCGGCACAGGATGATAATCCTCCACCTCGTCATCACTCTCGGCATCAGACACAACACCAGAACATATCATGCCCTTCGGTCGATCTCTTCGCAGCTCCAAATGCAACCTCCCACCACGACCTCGCCGAAGTCGGCAGAGCGGTGCATCGGTACGCTGGCGTTTTGCGTCTCGCGCAAGCTCATCATCGTAGTCATGGCCGATGCCCACGGGCTGGAACGACATTCGAAATTGCGGTTCTGTTGCGATCCTGCCATTCACATCCAGCTTGGGTTTCTGCTCCTCCATCTCAACATCGCCGTCCCGATCCTGCGAACTCCTTGAAGGCAGCGAGGGCGGTGGCGTGGGGTAACCCGTCGGCCCTGCCGCCAGCAGTGCTGACCACTGTGGCGGGTGCTCTGCAGTCTCGGGAGGTGGCGTGAGAGGCTGCCATGTCCGGTCCTGCCAGCTCTGGTTCCAGCGGCGATGTTGCTCTTTCCTGTTGGAAATGATCTGTTGCACGTGCTCCTCAGATTGAGCTTGCAGGTCAGCCAATGAGATGAGATCATTCTCTGGCGCTGATTGCGCTCGGGGTGCAAGACGTATTGTTGCACCAGATCGGCCGCCATCTTGCCGTGACTTAGGCTTGGGTTGAGGTCTCTGGTTGACGAGCAGTTCCTCATCCTCACCCTTTTCGCCAACAATGTTCTTGCTGACCTTGACCTCCTTGAGTTTGCGGCGCTCCTCAAACACTTTGCGAGTAATCTCGAGGTTCTGTTTGTTCAGCTCCTCACGTTGCCGCACCATCTGGACCAGTTGCCTGGCTTGCTCGAGCTCCAGTCGGAGTTTCTTGAGCTTATCTACAACTTGAGCATCGCGCCCTCTGGTCTTACGGGTCTGTCGCACTTCGCGACGACGGAAGCAGACATACGGATCGGCATCGTCAGCTTCGGACGTCGTATCGAGGACTCTGACCTTGATGCTTGGCATGAGCGGACTACCATGACCAGACTTTCGCCTTTCCCAATGCTGGTAGATGGCCTTGACGAAGTGCTGAGCTTCTTGCGAGAGCGGGTCTTCACGCGCCTGTTCGAGTTCATGTAAAGAGGGTACCGGAGCATCATCGACAGTGGCGAAGGGCCGGAGACGTTGGCTGTACTCTTCGAAGAATGACATGGCCTCCTCGAAAGCCTCCTCGGAGCACTGGTGCGACTTATCTGGAAGTGGCTGGCCGTGGACATCTTTACCCTCGTTCAGGTTCTGATTTAAAAAGTCATTGTCCGACTCGTCCATGCAGTATGCACTGCCGACGGAGTCCTCCACAGTGGTGCTGAATCTGATGTAAGTTGCAGGGTCTTGGAACCCTTTCGGGTACAGCTCGTCATAGTTGACGCCTTTCGCACGCACGGCATCGGGCGTGGGAATGTAGTTCTGTTTGGTCTTGATGCCAGCAGTAGCCGTGTTGGCGGCGTTGATGACGGCTTGCAGATGGAATTCCTGAGCGAGTCAGCGACATGGTAAGGTGTCGAGGGTGAGTGAGGTGCGGTGAGTACATACGATTTCTTCCGCTTTCTCGACACCCGTATCCACTTGCGGGATGTGCTGCTGCGATTCATCATTCGCTTCCTCGAGTTCACTTTCGCGTAGGATGCGAAGCGGCTGCTTGGTGTTCAGCTTGCGTTGGCGGACATGGCGGGCAGTGCTGGCTCTCGTCGACATAGAGTCGGAGAGCGCGGCCGGCGTCCCCTTGGAGCGCGGTGTGTTGCGCAGCGCAAGGGTGCAGATGGGGGTGGAGGGAAGCTGGCCGTGAGTGTTATGCCTCAGGCACCCAACCGAGGCGAGAAAATCTCTTTTGCGCCCGGTGAATCGGCGGGCGACGCGGCGACAAAAGCGAGCAAACGGAGTCCAAGACGAGGCGAAATATGGGCGATATGGGTATGTACTCGCAGCAAATGGCGTACAGAAGCGGAATCCGGGAGTGGTTTGATGTCGGAGCGGTGGTGGGTGGTGCGTTGATGGCGAGTTGGGTGGATGAGCTGGTGCGTTGAGCCCAGTTGTCCAAACACTTCCAGCTCGGCTAATGGGAAAGGAAGGGTGCGAGCCTCTCGCTTGGTCACGGGTTGGTCCGCAAAAGCTTAACTAACACTTTCCCAATTTCTTGCGCACGGTTCGTTCGTCGTCACAACACACGCATACAGTCAGTCAACTCTACTGCTATACTCTTTTACTCTTCTTCTTCTTCTTTTCACGCCGCGCGTGCTGCCTTGGTTCTATCTCAATTCTGCGACACGTTCCCGAGACTTCCGCGGAACCCGAAAAAGGTTGTTGTGGAAGGCGCAGGCAGCTGCGTGCGAGTGGGCGCATTGCGTCAGCGAGCGTCGCGATTTCTGGTTCTGTTTCCGCGCCACCTTTTGTCGTCTTCTGTCTCTTTCGAGCTGAGCTGAGCTGAGCTGAGCTGAGCTGAGCTGAGCTGAGCTGAGCTGCTCAACGCTGCTCCCCTCCATGCTTCCCTTCATCGAATGTTCATCCACTTCCACTCAGCACCATCCCTCTTGAAATACATACCATGAACATATGCAACGCCAAGAATCTGGTCACGCTCTCCAACTGGGGTCACTCACCGGAACCATGGCAAGTCGTACAATTTGAACAAAAGGTTGCGGTCTACATCGGCCACGAGAGTCATAGCCCTCAAACTGTCCGGAAGGTCACCGTTGGCCACTTTTGAGTGAAACGTCGCAACACCAGTGTCTTCGATGACCTGTGAGCGTCGTTCACCCGTCGAATGTACCGTGCATTGGACTTGGTCCGCAAAGCCATCTTTGTCGTCGCCCAAGAAGACGTGATTTCAGCCATGAGAGCGACCTGAGTGCCCTTCTCCAAAACGTCCTGTTGCTCAATGCAAATCGAATCGATCCAAACGACCCTCTCCAACCTGACAGCCATACCCAACGTAGTGCAGCCAAGGAACTGTATGGAACGTCCATACTCTCACCATTGACCGTGATCCTGCAGCGGTGTCGTGCATCGCCCCAACAATAAGAGATGGTTTGGTATCGGCATCCTTTCTTGAGGCTTGCAATATCTAGAGTGCATTGAACTCATGGTCGAAATCGCCAGGCAGGATCGTGAGCAGGCGGATCTGCTGCATTTCAGCAATCAAAGGCTGATAGAGGTTGGTACCCACAGACGGTGAAGATTTTGTCTCCATGACTCTGGAAACGTTGTAGGACGAGATCGAAGAATCGTTCCGGAACCAGTTTGTGCTCCGGAATGAGGGCCATATTGAGGACCGGAGGGCGTACTTATCAGGCTGAAGACGTTTGCTTCAATCGCAGCAAGCGGAGTGAAGGCCATTCTAGCTCTGTCCTCGAATTTCCCACTGCTGCCTCCTTGTCCAGATCATGTGAACAAGGAACATTTTTCAACGATGTGCGAATACTCATCGCGTACGAATATCGAAGACGTTTGCTGCCAATTGCATCGTCTTGTGTTGAGCCACATTGGCGTTTGTGCGTTCCGAGAAAGAGTGAAGCAGATTGTACACGAGGTCCATGCCAATGCGATTCTTGCACGGTCCTGAAGGTTTTGAAGAGATCCAGGTGCTCTTCGCCGAAGACGTATCTCCTTGTCGTGTCCAGTAAATTGATCACTCCCCTTGTGAAATGGCCTGTTTCAAGAGCCCTTCAACATCGATGCCGCCATCAACCGGTTGACGGCGGTGCTCGTGGCCGAGCTCATACGCGTTCTGCCATCGCAATCGTATCTCCACATCACGTCTTCACTTCCCTCCGCCTCCCCTGGCCTCACCGTGGCCCATCCGTCAACGGCACATACCTAACCCCATACTCCCTCTTCCTACTAACTCTCCCCTCCCCATCCTTATCCACAACCCAAATCCACTGCTCCCCAGATCCCTTTTCCTCAACCGGAATGAACAACCTCCCCGGACTCTTCAACTGCTCCACCAATCCCCTCTCATCCCCCTCCTTCGCCGCAGCACCCACATGAATCGCATCATACGGCGCCTCCTCCGCGAACCCCAACCTCCCGTCCCCCTTCACATACCTCAAAACCCCCTTCTCCAACAAGTCCCTCCCCTCGACCGACTTTTTCGTATTCACAAGACTCAACTCGACTAATTCCGGAATATGTTCCACGCCGACAACTTTCCCCTCAGGTTTCACGAGTTCGGCGAGTACGTGGCTTAGATATCCGCTTCCGCTGCCGACGTCGAGGACTTTGCTTCCTGGTCGGAGATACGGGAGGAGGGCTTCGGCGGCGTTGGCGTGCATGTGCGGAGCGGAAATTGTGGCGCGGTGGCCGATGGATTGCGGGGAGTCTTCGTAGGGGCGGGAGGGGGCGTAGTGGGCGCGGTCGACGGAGAGCATGGCGTTGCGGACGAGAGGGGAGGTGATGAGGTTGTTGTGGAAGAGGTTCGTGATGAGGGCTTCGTTTGTGGGGCCTGAGGAGCGCCAGGCCATGGTTGGAAGGGGGCAGGTTTGGAGAGTGGGGTTGGAATGGGGTTGGGATCGTTGTGGGTCTGTAGTGGCGAGGTGTTTGTTGGTGGGAGATGTCTCGAGGATGTGCAGGAGGCAGTTGTCGTGCGGATGGATGGCGGGGTTGCTTGTGTCGCGATGATGTCAGCTGAGTTGATAGAGATGTGTACCACCTCGATGGTTCCTACTGTTTTCTCCCGTGGCACGATAGCACCAGGTCTCGTAAGTCGTCAAATGTTAAGAGTGAGACGAAGGCAGCACGAAATGTCCACATGTATCGAGCTGAGGTCGTATTCATGATGATCCGTGCGGGGGCATTGAGCTTTTCCAGCTCACCATGCCCAGAGCTCTGCAAGTTAGATGGGGCTCATGGACGCTTTGTGTACGGGTTAGTCTCTTCGATCTCGCGGCATCGAATGGAAGCATAAAAATGGGAAGAGCTTGAACATTTGAACATGACCAACAACAGGCGATCCTCGATTGGAAGACGCGCACTGCCGCCGAATGCATCTTTATTGGCCTCTCGAAATCGAGGCATGCTGCTCTTACGAAACAGACAATCATTCCTTGTGACAAACGCCCTTGCTGAAACCCTCCTGTGCTATGCAAATGTCTCTTTCCGTATTGAACAGGAAACTTTCAGAGGAGCACATTTGTACAAGAAAATTTCCCGTCATGCCCATCTATCGTATCCTGGGACTGTGTGTGTGTGTGGTGGTGGTGGCGTGCGCACCAAATGTTTCATACGGATGCTTCATGCAGTGCTTCAGAAATCAAACATCACGAGCACTCTAAGCAGACTGCTCGACGAAACCCCAGTAGCACTCGGCGCCGTGAGAGCCAGAGAAGTTCTCTTTCCAGAGGTCGTCAAAAGCAGTGAAGAGGATGATATCCTTTTGGAACTTGGACTTGAGACCGCTGATAACGGTGGCCTGGTTCTGCTTGCTTGGGACGGCAACGCCGTTGCTGGCGCCTTGCCATGGCCAGCCGCTCTCGGTGATGACGGTCCTCTTGCCACCGCAGGCCTGCTGGACACGCTGTGCCTGTTGGGAAACAAAGTCGGCGGCCTGGTCGGCGGTCTTGCCACCATCGAAGAAGGCGTGGCAGTTGGCGGCGGCGTAGTCGGACGCTTGGCAGAGCTGTGGGTTGGCGATGATGGCAACGAAGGTGTCGACGGTGACAACAGGGCCCTGGTAACCAGCGGCACGGAGCAGGCCGCGAGCAGAGTTGACGGCGTTGACGACATCGCCAACGCTGGCAGCACCGTTGTTGACGAGCTCGTTACCGATAGAAACGGTGTCGACCCAGGACCAATCACCGTTCGCGGCAGCAACAATGATCTGCACATCCTGTGCGACCTGGGTGATGTCGAAGATACCGATGAAGACCTTCATGCCCTTGGCAGTGGCAGCCTTGTGCACGGTGGTGACCTGGTTGCAATCACAGCCGTAGATACGAACCAGGCTGTAGCCATCGAGCTTCTCGAAATCGGCAGTAACCTGATCCTGGGTCTTGCAGGTCTTGTCGTTGTTGTAAGGAGAGTAGACGATACCCTGACCACCGCCAGAGCCTGGCTGATATGGCTGGGGCTTGGGAGCTGGGGGAGCTGGCTTTGGAGCAGGTGGGGCTGGCTTTGGAGCAGGAGGAGCTGGAGCAGGGGCTGGTGGTGCCTGGTAAGCCGGCGGTGGTGACGACGCCTGGTATGCTGGAGGAGCTGGAGCTGGGGCAGAGGGTGGGTTCTGGGCCGGGGGGTTGATGGGGTTGCCGTTGGCGTCAACGTAGACGACGTGCTTCGCGTACTCTGTCACGACCTGCACGTCCTGCTGGTAGGCAACGGGGTTGTCGCGACGAGCGTGTCGGTGGCCACGGCGGTGCAGCTGGGCAGTGGCGGTAGCGGCCAAAGCCGCGACGAGAAGACCAGCTTTCATGGTGATGTTTGGGATATGGATGCGGTAGATTGATACTGCCGGCCGGCGGAGTCAGTAATCAAGATGCTGCAGGAAAGAGATGTCGAGTCGTCGGGTTCGGCAATCAATGTGCTTGAAAAAGAGGCGACTCACAAGACTCAAAATAGGTCACGGTGTTGCTGTGTCACGACGCGTGGAATGCGGATGCTCTGCTCGGACGGGATCGAAGGAATGTGGGCCGGTGAAGGCGAAAGAGTGTGGTGACGCTGTGGTAGAGAGCGTGGGTGACGGAGAGAACAAGCAGAAGCAGCAGATGCAGATGCAGTCGAGATGGGGGTCCTGAAGAAGAGGCGGCTACCGGCGTTCACATACAGTAGTTCCAAATGTGCGCCGGGATGTGTGCAGTGCCAGGTCCGGCCTGGCCTGGCCTGGCCTACACATCATGTAACCAGATACGATGACGGCACGACCCGGTAATAAGTTAGCGCCTGCTCCGCACCTCGTTCCTGCGTAGTGCACCGTGCACACCCAGGCGAGCCTTTTGCCGCCGCTGATTCGCCGCTGGCCTCGTGTCACGCAGGAACGAGGCACGAGCCGCGAAATTGGCTCTCAACGTTGTGGCCGTGGCCGGCTGTTGCGACTGCCAACTGCCAACTGCCACAGTCCACCACCAGCGATCGCTATCACGCTTGCACGCCCGCACGCCCGCACGCCCATCGCACTCTCCTGCTCCTGCGCCGCGCGTGCCTCAGTCGTCCCCTTGGCGCGCGCCAATTCTCACGAGATGAATCTTCATCTCATCAGCGCGCACAACGCACCGAACTGGCCGTGTCAGCGCGCCTCAAACACCCGTAATGACTCCCGAAGAGGCCCCAAGGCCCCACGACGCAAGCTGCGCCTTCCTGGATGCAGCATCGTTTCCTGTTCGCGCGAACTGCATCTCAACAGCCTCTGCATGTTTGCTGGAAAATCCAAATCATCGCCCTCCGTCAACGTGGCAGTTGCCCCCTGCTGCTTCGTTTCGGCTTCCTCGCCGCCAAGCACGCGCAAGCCCATCCCGCACTGCTGAAACCCGCCGCATCTCGGCAGGGCGCGTGCCGAGTCGAGAACGTCGGCCTCCTCATGCTGCTGACTGCTGTACTGTACCCGTCTGCCTGTTCCCGACCCTGTTTTACGATATCCACCTGTAGCCTGCAGGTGACCTCAGCCTGATCAGCCTCGCACGTCGGTCAAGCTTCATGGAAGCCAGCGACGGCACTAGCGCTGTAAGTGGCTCGATGGCGACGCGAGCAGGTCGATGAAGTGTAGACAATCTATAGATGTGGTGTAAGGACGGCATCAGAGCGAGGAGAAATGGAAACAGAACATGAGTGCAATATGTGAAACACGAAGAGCAACGAATTGGGGACCACATCAAGGAGATTCACTCGCTATGGACATGTACATGGTGATGGAGACGGACCACAAGCAATGGTGAGTGATAATTGCTCCGCTTGGTCGGTTACTATTTTAGCCCGCTCATCTTCTTGCGCAGCATTGTTCTTCTACGTAATCCTGCAGCTCCTGCCTATCTTTCAAGAGCTCTCTCGCTCTAAGGCTTTTATATACTGTCCGCTCGTACGGACTGTATTCCTGTCCCGCCTTCTGAGAGCATATCGCCCGTAGTGTTTGATGGTATACGCTCGCGTTTCTCGAAAGCTATCGAGTATGTGCTCTAATCTTGTTCGACTATAGAATAAATTGCCGTTCGCTAAGCATCGCTATTATTAAAGGTCCCGGGAACGATATTAATTAGCTTAGGCCGTCTGCTGCGAATCGTTATATACTAATACTAGAGGAACTCAAATAACTGCAATGCGGGACTAGGATTTACCTACGCGTTTTTCTTCGTAGAGATAACAGACAATCGTACTAGACTATCAATTAGCGGTAAGAGCAGAACTTCAGAAGTAAACTTATTTAGAGAAAGCATACTGCCAGTAGCGACAGCCTATACCACCGCCACTAAAGCAGTAGTCTTTCATGCCAGCTGGCGGGTGTGCGCCCTGGAATCCAACGATAGTGTAATATTGTATCACCCGAACATACCTAAGTAGGTGCCTAATAAGTTCGTGTCACCTACCTCGTCTCGCCTGCATTACACAGGACTTCTTCAAGGAATTTTTCCGCTATTAACTCCAAAAAAAACATGTGTATGCATTTCTTCTAAAGTCATGGACCATGGTGATGTCGACCGACCGAAGGATCCGGTTCGTGTACAGGTTTTGGAACGCAAGTCACATGAACTATATCCTCCTAGGACGCTTAGGTCGTAGCGCTTCTAGATAGGTTTGTCTGCGGCGTGGCTTCTTTCTATGGATATGTATGGAGGCCCTCTGTATGCCCAGTCATCGCCGCCCCGCCAGGAGTCACGTACCTTCTCCGCCATGCGATGGTACCGCAGGTCTTGGGTCGCGTCGGCGACGTGAAATGAATAAGATTTTGCCAGGCCAGCAACGACATTCGTCGGCATGTGGCGTGCGGTTAATTCCGGTGAATTACATGTAACAAGAATAACAAATAGGTGTTCGCTGCCCCCCATTCGTGTCTCGATGCTCTGTTCACAAACAAGCAAAAGCTGCCAATCTCTTCGCAGGCCGCTCTCGAACAAGACACTCTCGGATCAGGCGCGGTAACCATGGTCGGGGACAAGGAGAACGACAGCTACCTACTGAGCCGAGACTTCCTAGCCTCCGCTGGACTCCATCTGCAACATCCCATCTTGGATTGCGTCTGTAGGCTATCATATACATCCTTCCATTCCGATCTCGGACACTACATTGATCGGGGACATTGGATGTGGGAATGGCATCTGGTCTATCGAGCTCGCGAAGCAGCTCCCGTCCGGAGCAAAGATTGAGGCGTTTGACATTAGTCTCGCACAATGTCCACCTCGGGGATGGTGGCCAGAGAATGTCGTCTTCAGTGAGGTGGATATTTTCGCACCACTGCCTGTGCACCTTGCCGGCCGCTTCGATGTGATCAATATCAGACACTTCATCTGTGTTGTGCGGTCCGGCGATCCCTTGCCACTCCTGACGGCTCTGTTGAAGCTGCTTAAGCCAGGAGGATATCTTCACTGGCAAGAGTATGATCTGCAATCGAGCAAAGTCGTCGTCGCTGATGCGAAGGGTCCGCCCGAGTTCGAAGCACCGAATATGCATGCATTGTTGCACGCAGTGCTGGGTACAGTTGGAACTCAGACGACGTGGGTTCAAGACTTCCATTCATCTTTGGACGGCCCCGAGACCCAACTCGTTGCGCATGAACACGTCTGGACCGCTAAGGATGCGATCATGCTAAGCCAAGACAGTGGATACCTGGGAAGTCACGAGGTAAGAACGGGTGATTCGAATAGCGAGCGAGTAGCACAGTATTTGCAGCTTGCGGATGCTGCTTACGAGGAATGCCTGCGACTGGACAGGAGAAGTTTCACGGACTTGCAGATGGTGACTTGGGTCGCACGAAAAAAGTGATTGACGGACAATGTCGATATGCACATTGAAGCGCATTCGAAAGAAGACTGCTATGGCCCTGGTCAGGCAAGGTCTCATAGATTCCAGCAGTGAACTTCGAATCTGGTCGCATCACGGTATCATCACCTGATCCTCTGCAATCTCAAGTAGTTTTGCACTGGCCGATGGGTAAGGACATCCGTAGCTCTGGTGCTCGACAATTCTGGCGGAGTGGGCAGTAACTCGAAATGCCAGAAGATCAATGTCAGGATGATCTTGATCTCCACCAAAGCCCATTTCTTACCTGCAAACATGAAATTGTCAGCAAAAGAACCGCCCAATCTACGCGGCATGAATCAGACTTACCAAAGCAAGCCCTTGGACCACTTCCGAATGCATTCGCTGGCCCAGAGTCTCGATCACAGAAGACATTCCCATTGGCATCTTTCTTCAGCCATCGCTCGGGTTGGAAACGCTCTATGCCCTCGTCGTCCCACATGCCCCACTTCTGCTTCTGAGCGAGAGAAGCTTTCTCGCGTTGATCATCTCCCACCTTGCTGACGAGTGGAGACATATAACCTGTGCCTTGGATCGGAAATACAACGTCTATGCCCTTTGGAACGTGGTGGCCGAGGATCTCAGTATCATTCTTTGTGAGTCTGAACGTTGCAGGGGCTGTATGTCCACAGCGTCCAATCTCCTCGATGACGGCGTCCAGGTACGGTATCGAAGCTCTGTTGATATCTCCTACGGAAGGTGCAATGCCATCGTTGTGTTGCTCTTGGAAAGCTTCACGCAGAGCGGCATGGAGCTTGCTTTGGCTATCCTGGTTGTTCGTAAGAAACTTCAAGCCCCATAGGATGTAGGTGGAGGAGGTCTGTGAGCATTCGTCAGTCCCTTCACATTGCAGTATATCATCAAACAACTGACATCGTGTCCAGCAATCATGAACGCAAACAGCTCGTCCTTGAGCACTTCGCTGGTAGCATCGAATGCGCGGCCCTCCTTGTTCGCCATTTGCACTTCCCTCGCCACAACGAGATCCAACGCACTGCGAAAGTGCTTGTTCGACTCTAATTCGCCTGCTTCCTCCAACTTCGAAAACTTTGCATACGCTTCTCGAACCTGCTTCTTAATCATCTGGTCCTTCACCGTCCGGGCTTTCCGCAACGAAGGCAAGAAGTTCATGGCCAACCAATGCGCAGTCTTCGGCCACATCGAATTGATCGGATACACCAATCCCTCCCCAAGCTCCAGAATACAGCTAAACTCCTCTGGATCCTTGGCCGTCGGAAACGTCACAGCAGCATCAGGAGCCGAACCCTCCACGCCATCCAGCCTCTCATACTGGGCCAAATGCTCAATCTGCGCTCTCGCAGACCCCATCTCCTCCCCAAACGTCGCTGCCCACACAATATCCAACGCCCCCTTGTACACATCCGTACTCGCCACCCAACTCCTCCCTTCCGCCAATTGAGCCTTGACCTTCCACAATTCAATCAACCGCATCGCAGAATCCCACATCCTGGGAGTAGCCACATCGGCCAAAAACCTCGCGCTCATCGTATCACTCACCAACCTCCGATGCGCTTTCCACTTCTCCCCCGTCGGCATGTGTCCGTGAAACTCCGGCAACAGGCCCTGGAAAATCTGCTCGAAAAACCGCGAGCGGTCGAAATCTTGCATGCGATGCGTGCGGATCGCGTGCGCTTCGTAGGGATCTACGACGATGACCCATGGCCGGCCGAGGGGTTGGAGGAAGAGTTGGAAAATCGGAGTGTGGAGTTCTTTGGCGCGTTCGTGCAGGATGTCGTAGAGAGAGCCGGTTTTTGCTTTCCACTCCAGTGCGTCGGGCACGTCGCCGAGGATGCGGTTGGCCGAGGCATGCTTGTAGGGAATTCCTGGGAGGGGCTTGGGGAGGAGGAAGTGCCGGCGGATGAGGTAGCTGGTCACGAGGATTGCGGCGATTAGGAGGCCGGTGGTTTGGAGATTGGGCATGGTCACGGGTTGTCTTCGATGCTTGTGCTTCGTGTCGGGTTGGTTTTGGGGTTACATGTGTGGAGAAACGGCAAAGTCCAGAAGACGGTTGAACAGATATATGTCAGCTTGGTCAGCAGGTACGTATCGATGAGGTCGGATCGGAATCGTGTTCTCCGTAGGATTCTCAGCCCCGGGTGAAGGTGGTGCAGAGCTGAGAATGCCAGACACGCACGGGTCTTTGTGTCCAGTCAATATGACTGCATGCCTGACATGCCAATGTTATGCCGTGCATGTCATGCAGAAGGCCAACCACTCGTGGGATTCGAAGGAGTCCAGTTGTGTTTCTGTGCGCCATTCCAGCTCGCAGCATCCATGTATGGTCGTACGAGACCCTAACGGAGAAGGAAGCCTGATTTTCATATGTGCTGTCGAGCGTCGTGCATGACTATTGCCCAGGGCTTCGCTGGTGCGTGCCAAGTTCGTGAATAGGAATCGATCTGCAATGCAGTGAATGACAGATAAGAGGCCCCAGCACAATGTACTAGCGAAGGAGTCATACGCGTATCGTCGTGTCTTGAGGAGCTGTATAAGGCATCCCAGGCGTCCTGTCTCTATACTCGTGGAGTCACATGACAGCTTTTCTGGGTCTATCGTTGCCTGGCCGCATCAGCAATCCAAATGCTCAGTACTCTATAGTCTCGCCCGCTCTGCCTTGATGTCATCCCAGTCGCTTCTTCGATATTGCACATACGTGTCACCTCCGGGCTTCACCCATAGAAACATGTCTTCGGTGCCTTCTTTCTCATACTTCCCCAAAAGATCCGGATCGACACCTTCCTGTCTCAGCCCCACTTTGTTCTGCTTGTGATTGTGAATGTGAGTGCTTTTTTGCTGCACTCGGAGGAAGACTGGCACGGCGTATCGTGGCAAGGCTTTTCTGCAATGCTCCAGGACTTCTCGACGCCAAGATTCTGAAAGTGCATCGGAGCGATTTGCCAATTGCAGTGCTGCACAACCAGCACGGCCTTCATAGCCGGGGACAGAGACTCCGTAGACATTGGCTTCTTCGATACCAGGATAGCGCCCGAGAACTTCGGCGACTTCAGCTGTCGAGACGTTTTCGGACTTCCAACGGAATGTGTCCCCGAGGCGGTCGAGAAAGTACCAGAAACCATCGGAATCGCGGCGCAGCGCGTCACCCGAGCGGTAGTACAGGTCTCCTTTCTTGAACACATCAGTCGCGAAGCGCTTGTTGGTGGCTTCAGGGTTTCGCCAATAGCCTCCAAAAGCTTCTTTGTTGGGTACGGCAACGAGAATTTCGCCACCCTCTTCGTAAGGTGCCCGTTGTGCGAAGCCAGTCTTGGGGTCACGGTAGATGTCGCCAGTATCGGGGTCGACGCGAACAGGAATGTAGACGTTGTGATAGAGTGCTCTGGTGATCAGTCCATGGTGGCCGACGCAATTGTTGTAGTGCTTGTTGCGAGACCAGACGACCAAACCAAGCATGCCCTCGGAGGAGTTGAAGAACTCTCCGACTTCAGGTATGTTGAATCGCGACTGAAGTCTGGACCAAACATCGGGGCGCAGGCCGTTGCCGTAAGCCAGCCGAAGTTTGTGTGATGTTTCAAGAGGATGTGCAGGGGCGGCTAGAAGGTATCGAGCGGTTTCGCCTACGTAAATGAAGGTGGTCGCCTCGCTATCATGAATGTCGGGCCAGAAGTTCTTCACGGAGAAGCGAGGAGCAATTGCACAGCCGACTCCAGCGAGCAACGAGGTGGAGACGGTGATAAGTCCGGTCCCGTGATACAGAGGCATGGGATTATACCAGCAGTCTTTGCCTGGAACCAACCCGAAAGGCGGCTCGAGATGAGTTCCCTGAAGATGCACTCGAGATATGGTGAATGGACAGCCTTTTGGCAGGCCGGTCGTTCCAGAGGTATAGAGCAGACAATAGGGCTGATCTCCCTTCATACCACTCCGTAGCGAATCCGGTGGAACAGTAGGTTGGCGGGAGCCTATGTGACTTTTGAGGTCATGATCCAGCGTGACAATCTTAGTGCCTGCGGCCTCGATGTCCTGCTGACTAGCAGCAATTCGTTGTTGGCACCCAGCATCTGCATCGATGATCAAGAGCTTGGACTCGCAGACCGACAAGCAGTGCATCAGAGCTGCGCCTTCCAGGTTATAATTGATGAGTGCTGGTCCGGCTCCGATGCACAGAGTGGCGAACATGATCATGAGGAACTCGGCCGAATTGTGCAAGTACATGGCAACAAGATCGCCTGGCTTGACGCCTTGGTCCAGCATCCATTGTGCGTAGCGAGCGGCCTGATCGTGAAGTTCCCGGAACGTCCAACTCCGCTCGCGAGTCCAAATGGCGCGGTCATTGGGCTGTCGAGCACATGTTGCCGCGAGAGTGTACCACTGCGAGAGCTTGTCGTCCTTGACTAGTGGCCGTCAGCCGCGGGCATGCAGCAACAGAGTGGGTTGGTCATACCTGCTTGTTCGTAGACACGTTGTGCCTTTTTCCCCTTCCATAAGGCTCGGGCATCGCGACTCAATAGGTATTTGGCGTCGAGGTAAGCCGCACCCGCTGCAGCTGCCGCCGACGCTGCGACTTTGCAGATATCGTATGTTAGTCGTTGAACACGCAGAACGCAGCCGGTGCCGCTCACCCAAAGCCATTGATAGTCCAGACTTGCGGGCGAGAGTGAGCTGATCTTCGATTCACGGGAAGACTTGGCTTGTGGTGATGCTGCTGATCAATTGAGAGCAGGGCAGGAAGTGGAATAGCTGATCAAGCCAGCCTCGGCGTATCTTTGCTCATCAGCCCTGGAATACCTCAGAATCAGACATACAGTAACATCCACAATCTCACTTGTCAACAGCGCACATCCCAGCACCCGTCCAAGCGCCCGCCTGCTTCCGTGCATCCTCGGGTCACTTGACCGCCTCGGCTCACTTGTACCGAAGGTGAGCGGAGGATCACTGGACGCCGAGTCAGAAGCAGCGAGAACGTGGCTTTGTGCTGCATACACGACACGTGAGAGCACATGATGAATACTGTACTATATGGATCGTGTCCTGGTTGCACGATGGACATTGGGTCTGATCGCTGGCCGCTGACTGGAGCGAGCTGAGTTTCCGGGGGCTTTGAAGTTTGTGGTACGCTACAGTACCATGCTTGGCACTGCAACGTTGGACGTTGACTGCCGCATGAGCCGGGAGCAATAACGACGAGCATGAAATTCGCTTCGCACTCCATATCAGCCTTACCATGGACGTGACGGCCTCGCAGAGAGTGAAGTCGAAGCGGGAGGGTTCGTCGGATGGGCTTGCCGAGAACCAGTCAAATGTAGATATCGGCCTCCGTCGGAGGTTGTAAATGCCGACTGATGGAAAAAGTTCAGCTTCCCCGATTCGAGAGCGCAGCAGAGAGGACGAGCTACACACTTTGATCGTCTCTCAACATATTGTCGAAATGGGTGTTGGACGTCGCATGGGAAAGAAACAGGGTGCTCCTGAGCCTCTGGACGAAGCATCAATTACCAGGAAGCGCAAGTCTGCCGCGCCGGCCAAAGGAGCCATCAAGAAGCAAAAAGTCGTCGAGCAGAAGCCTGCAACAATAGCCAAGCAGGCGCCGACAAATGGGCACAAGAAGGAGACTGCGGTGAAGTCTGTCAAGGCGAAAAAGGCCAAGAAGACGGCACCAACACCGCCCGAGTCGGATGCAGACGATGATGTTGAGGACCTGAATAGCGACGTGCTGGACGATAAGGCTGGTGGCATTACCGAAGATTTGGACTTCGACGATGATTCCTACGGCAGTGATGCGGAAGACTTCGCCGATGCTCTCAGCGACGACGACGTGGAGCTGTCGGACAGCGAGATGCCCAAGAGCAAGATGTGGTCGGACGATGAGGATTCGGATGCAGAAGAGGCGCTGACAGCGGCCAATATTGCTGGGCTGTCTCGGAAACTGGACGAACAGAGAGCACAAGAGGCGGCAGAGGCAGAAGAAGAGTTGCAGGACGATGCGCTTCAAACGAATGTAGCTGCGGCAGAGCTGTCCGACGATGAGGATGGACCGGGGACTGGGCTTGCCCCGGATCTGCAACTGCTTCGCACGAGAATCACAGAAATCGTGCGTGTGTTGACCAACTTCAAAGAGTTGAGCGAGCCGGGCAAGAGCAGAGCAGAGTACACCCAATCGCTACTCAAGGACATCTGCACCTACTACGGATACTCACCTTTTTTGGCTGAGAAGCTCTTCTCTCTGTTTCCACCACAAGAAGCACTGCAGTTCTTCGACGCGAACGAGACGCCGCGTCCAATGGTCATTCGAACGAACACACTCCGAACGCATAGACGGGATCTCGCGCACTCATTAATCAATCGCGGTGTCACTCTGGAGCCGGTTGGAAAATGGTCCAAGGTCGGTCTGCAGATCTTCGAATCGCAGGTGCCACTGGGAGCCACGCCCGAGTATCTCGCCGGACATTACATCCTTCAGGCGGCCTCTTCGTTCCTGCCTGTCATGGCATTGGCTCCGCAAGAGCACGAACGAGTGCTGGATATGGCAGCTGCTCCAGGAGGAAAGACAACACATCTGGCTGCATTGATGCGGAACACTGGTGTCATTTTCTCAAACGATTCCAACAAAGATCGTGCAAAAGGTCTCATTGGAAATATTCACAGGCTAGGTGTGAAGAATACCGTGGTCTGCAACTACTCGGCTTTGGAATTTCCGAAAGTCATGGGTGGTTTCGATCGTGTCCTGCTAGATGCGCCTTGCTCTGGAACCGGAGTCATCGCCAAAGATGCCAGTGTGAAAACCAACAAGACGGAGGCTGATTTCCTCCGACTGCCTCATCTTCAGAAACAGCTTCTGCTTGCTGCTGTGGACTCTGTCGATCACGCATCCAAGACCGGAGGCTACATTGTCTACTCGACATGTTCAGTGACAGTCGAAGAGAACGAGCAGGTCGTGCAGTACGTCCTGAACAAGCGACCTAACGTCAAGCTTGTGCCCACGGGACTGGTATTTGGCAAAGAAGGCTTCACCAAATTTCAATCAAAGCGTTTCCATCCCAGCATGAAGGAGACTCGACGATACTACCCGCACGCATACAACGTCGATGGCTTCTTCGTTGCCAAATTCAAAAAAATCGCAGTGACGCCGCTCAACGCAGTGCGGGCGCAAGGCAGTGCCGAGGAAAAGAAACAACAAGCCAACGGAGGCGCGCAAAAAGAAGAAGAAGAATTCGTTGATGACGGTGACATCGTTGATGACGAAAAGCAAAACGGCGACGACTTCGGCGGCTTCGACAGTGAGGAGGACAATAAGATTATCGAGAGAGCGCAGCGGAAAACTCTGAAGAAGAAGGGAATTAATCCCAAGGCTTCCAAGAGTAAAGCTGTCAAGTCGCTGCTGAACAAAAAATGATTGGTTGGGGAAATCTTTCATGAAAGTTGGTCTGGTCTGGATACCTTTGTACGATTTATCGAGCGCCGGTGACGGCTATAAAGTCGTACCTTTTTTTTTCTCTCGCAATGAGCTAGCTGTATATCATTATTCCAGCGTGCGGTAAAGAATTTTGAGAATTGAATAGCTGATAGAGAGACACACACACACACACACACACACACACACACACACACACACACACACAGATGAAGCTTTCCCATGCTCCGCTGTTGAGGCCGTTGGCCTCAACGGTCTCTGGACTGGAAAGCTGGAGGAGATGAATGATGAGGGAAGAAGGAGAGGGCATTGGAAAGCTGGAATCAGGGGAACCGTGGGGACCAAATGGTAGGGAAGTTGTCAAAAGAGGGAAAATGTTCTTGCGGCGGCGCAAATGTTTCTAGATATTTTCTGAACTGAAGAGAAATTAATGTTGAAAGAGAGCAGGAAGGACTAAATTTCTTTTCAACAAGAGGATCGATCGTCTCGCAGCACAGCCGCAAGACAACGTTTTCATACGTAATAGCTAGCGACACCTCATTCGCATCGTTTCTTGAATCGTATCACATTGGGGTACCGCCCATTTGCAATGGCCCTCGGCTCGCGCGCCAAAACTGATCGTGGCGGCAGTAGCCAGGCCTTTTGTGGTATTCTAGTCAACGCTCCAGACGCCAAGCAAAATGCAGCAAGTGCAAATCTCCGATGCCCACAGCGCTGCATAACTTCCGCCCAGTCCATTCTATCCTCTGCTCTAAAACCGGTATCCTCAAAGTGCTGGGAGGACGCCTTGTCGTACGCCACTTTGGGATGAAGAAAGAAGTTGTAAGTTGATCAAGTCCACTTCTGCACGACCACACCGCCACGCTTGAAGTCACTCATATCGCCAAGAACCTGCGACTTGTCGGAGAGCTCTTTCGAAGGAAATGTAGTCTGCAGGACATAGGCTCGTTGCTGCGATGCAGGAGATGCACGGTTGACGAAGTCGTAGACGTCGCCAATGGTATGCGATGCATTGAATCGAGATGCGAGCCGAGTGCCGTCGCCGAGGCGGATCTGCAGTTGTAGCACTGGTTGAGACTCATCGACGGTCATTTCCTCAGGCTTCGCTTGCGGGGAGGCAGCAGCAGCGGGTGCGCGCGATGTCGATGCTGACGAAGACGATGCAAGGCCAGGGGTAGGGGACCCGAGGCGCTGTCCTGAACCGCCGAATGGCTTGTACTTCGGCTTCGGTGCCACGTAGTTCTCGCCTTTGTGCGGGTCGAGGTTGAGATCGACCTCTTGGTCGGGTTGAACATCGAGCAGTGCCTTAGGTGCTCGGCCTTGGTGGATCTCCTGCATGATGTGCTCGTTCGCGGGGTCGTCGAAGCGCAACAGTGGCCCGTCATCAATGCTCACACCATCAGCCCACAAGTGGAGGGTACGAGTGACTCGAGGGGGTGGGTGTCCTCGAGCGGCGTTCGGATCCTCAATCACTCGACTCGGAGCATCGTCGCCACCTAATGTCTGCGCACGTCCCATGAAGTGGCTTGATCGGGGTTCGTCTTCTTCCTCGCCTGCAGCACCAGGACGGTCGCGGTTTGTACGGGCTTGGTTCATGATGTTTTTGAAATGGTCGACTGGGCCATCGCCTTGATTCGGGTCCGTCACAGCGAGCCCACTCTTCTCACCACCAGCGAATAAATCGCGCTTCTTGTCATCATCGGAACTGGCATCCCCGCCACCTTGCAAATCGCGCAGGGTCGTGGGACCCTTGGCCTTTTTGCTGCCGGCCTTGTTGGTCGCGGAGGTCGACTGTTGGTTGGACTGAGAGGGAGTAGAGGTCGCGGGCTCGTCGTCTTCGTCGGCGGAGGGCTGCTCGTCGCCGGCGGCAAAGAAGAGACCGACTGCAGCCTCGAGGTCCCAATTGGAAGCGCCAAGCGCATTTTGTGCCTGAGAGCAGTCAGTACGACGATCGCAAGGCGGGAGATGGGAGTTGAAACATACTACGGCGGGGTTGGCGCCGGTGATGGCAGAGAAATGGGCGATCTTGTCGTTCTGTGTTTCGTCCATGTTGAAATGGGCAGCGTTGGGATGTCGAGGGGCGGAAGGCTTAGTTGGTGAGCAAAGAGGTGCAAGTGGAGAGCGAGAGGTATGACATCGACAGCTTGGCGCGCCGAAGTCCGTGTCCGTGGCAGTTGCTTGAAAGTTGATGAGTGGGAAGAGAGCTCCGTAGAGAGCTTGCGGCAGTCCTACCGACTCCGCCCGCCGTCACATTCACCACCCATTCACCACTGTCACGCGTAACTCTCCCACCGGACCGCACATTCACTCGTTCCATTGACGCGACTCACGTGCGACTCCGGCATCAGACACCTCGCTGTAGCGGTGACAGCGATCCGGCGACTGCTAAGCACCAGTGCCAAACCCCCTGCAAACAACATGGACCTTTCCGAATCGCAGACCACATTCCCGTCTGATAGCGAAAACTACGATGCGAACCATTCGAACCAAGACTCCTCGGAAGAGCCCATCTCAGACACGTCAAGTCCCATGATCCTCTACTCCCCGCCGACCTTCTGGAGCATATTGCGAGGCGCAGCCATCAATCTACTCCTACCATTTGTGAATGGACTGATGCTGGGATTCGGAGAGTTGTTTGCACACGAGGCAGCGTTCCGGCTAGGATGGAGCAATACAAAGGTATGGAGCACGGTTGCTGCATTCTCGGGGAGCCGAGGCATATCTTCGAGCGCTTCGAGAAGGCGCGAGGTGTGAAAGCGCATTATTGACAGATGAGCAGGTGTTTCCCAACCACAGAATCGGACAAAAGGTCGGGCCCGGTGTAGAGATTAAAGATGATCCGATTGAGAGGAGGCGGAGAAGTGGGCGAGAGATGGACGCGTACACGTCGCTGGAATAGATGAGTTATAAGTTATAGGTGGACCTAATCTGCAGACCGGAACTATCCGCTGGTAGATGCCCGGCAAGATACAAGAGATTACAACAGCATCACGCGCAAAAGAGACGGCGTCTTGAAACGATCAAAGGGAGCAGCAGGTTCTCGCGTCAGCTGAATAGACGTGGCATTGTTTGACGAAACCCAGCAGCGGTTGGACGCGGAGAGAATCTATACATTCCGTGCTAGATGTACGTCCGACATGAGACTAATTGAATCAACAGAAAATCACGTGTCAATGCTCCGCTGATCTGCCCAGAGATCACAGTACACATGCACAGTCGCGTCGTGCAGGAAGGATCGCCTTCATATCTTCAATCTGGGAGCTCAGCTCATGCGCGTCCGGAGCTCTATCAACTCGGAAGGAACTCGCACAGTATCCATATCGTAGATTGCTCGCGGATCCAGTCGTGTCGAAAACTTCTGTTCTTGCGCATGGCTTCCGACTTCTCATACCCAGTGACAAACCCGACGCCTTCTGGCGCAGGCTCATGGCTGTTTCGTTGCCGTGGTGCACCATTCCTCTTCCGCTGACGCAAGAACAGCACGACGGCCCCGATGAGGACGACTATCCCAACCACACCGCCAACGCTTCCTCCCGCCATTCCTCCAACATTCGAAGTTTTGCCGTTCTCAGGCGACGTTGAAGCGGTTGAAGATGCCGAAGAGATAACCAAAAGCGTCTGTCAGTTTTGCCCATGCGAGGAGATGGCATTGGAACTTAACCGTGGAAAATCGGAGACTCGATGTCACTGTGGTAGTACACGCAGTAGCGGGCACAGTGTCAGCTGCTCCAAGCGTGATGGCAGTGGTGAGGCCCAGTCCTTCTCTCCAACTGCTCTTTCCTCAACACGATTTGTCGTCCACCCTGGAGGCCGAAAGTGTTTGAGCAATCGCCAGGCGAGCAACTCCATTGGCCGCGGCAGGACTTCAATCCTAAGCCCAGATCGGTGCCAGTGTCAGGGCACACTTTGTTGCACGGCGCTCCCCACGCTGGATCAGTACAAGCCCCTCGAGTCATCTGCCCCATGTGAAGACAGAGGCCGTTGTCGAGACAGAAGTCGTTCTCGTCGCAGCACGCTATGGTGCCAGTGGATGAATCGCAGGGTACAGCGCCTGGGGCGAGAGAAACGCCATCTGCGTAGTAACATGCCGCAGCTGCGAAGCGACCGCGCGCAATGAAGCAGAAAAAATCAGGCTGAACAAGGCTTTCGTCAACATTGTCGTTTGTGGTGGTCAGGCAATGAAATCCTGGTCCAGAGGTGAGTGCTGATTGCAATGTCGCGAGACTGACCACAATTCGAGCGCGAAGAGGGAAAGAAAGAAACATGGCCTTCAGCCTTGCTATGCGGGACAGACACAGTTCAACGCATAAGCGTCTCAAGCCACGATGGCAGCATCGCCGATCATCCAAGAGAACCTGCAATGCACCGAGGCTGGGACTACATCGGCGGAGATTTCCTCTATACAATATCTGAAGCGCATCCAGAATATGCCATGTCTGTGCTTGTGCGGGGTTGTAGTGCTGGTGATTCTGGGCTGGAGGATGAGATTTTCCTGTGACTCTTAGCGAAGAGGCGAGACAATTGCAGGCGACGTCTTAAGAAGTGAAGGCATATACTTGATGCTCAATGGATGAAGATGCATTTTATGCACAAACTTGTGCAACACATCATGTGCAAAATGCAGGTTAAGTAAGCGAGTTTGCGGAGTCGACCCCAGTCTCTTCCGCCGCCAATTTTCCATTGTTCGGGCATCGCCAATCCATCACCACAACACCACCCATCATGATGCCCAGTAGGGGATTGCACGTCCTTCGGGGGAAGCTGCCTCGAATATACCACGCACAGTCTCGAAACGTACTCCTCTCCAAGTCGGCAAACGTGCAAATGTGCATGCTGACACGTGCCCAGCTCTCATCGACCAGCACACGACCCACGACACTGCGACTCGCCTCTTCCACCTCGTCTCCCTTATCACGCACAACGATACCCATTTCTCGTGCATCGCGAATATCCATCCCGACCATCGCCGCTTTCCGCTATGCCTCGACGCAGCCACCTCCCACAGGGGCACCTCCCGTGCACGAAACGACAGCTTCCTTCTCCAGTATCGATACCATCACCCTCGACGACGTCTCCAGCGCTGCCGCTGTCGACCCCAACTCCGTACACGAGCCTATTGGCTATCTCCACTCGATCGGTGTGGACTACGGCATCGGGCCGACATCCATGATTCAATGGATTCTCGAGCATGCTCATGTCTGGTTGGGTTTGCCATGGTGGGCATCCATCGTGCTCACGGCGGCCACCTTGCGTCTCGCCATGATCCCGATGTACCTCAAAATGTCAGATGCACAAGCGCGGCTTTCCGCCTTGAGCTCTGTACTCAAACCATTCAATGAGAAAATGGCGGAGGAGAGCCGAAGGGGTAACACGATCGGGACGGCGATGGTGTATAGCCAAATGGGGCAGATCAAGAAACGTGCCGGCATAAGTGCCGGGGCCATGTATGCGCCTCTTGTTGTGAACAGTGTGGTGGGATTCTGTGGCTTCAAGCTGATGCGTTCCCTCGCGACCCTCCCAGTGCCTGGCTTCAAAGACGGTGGTTTCCTCTGGCTACAGGATCTCACCATGACTGACGGCTATCTCATTCTGCCCTTCATCATGGCCGCCACCATGCACACGATCTTCCGCCTTGGAGGAGAAACCGGTGCTGTCGCCACGTCGCCCGCAATGCCCAAAATCAGAATGGCCTTGCTGTGGGGAATGCCCGGCCTCATATTCTTGATGACATGCTTTCAACCTGGAGCCGTGGCCCTGTGGTTCGTTGGATCTGGCATTATCAGCATCCCGCAATCTCTGATCCTCCGGCGACCAGCCGTCCGTAAATACCTCGGCATAGCACCAGTCTACCATCCTAAACCGGGCGAAGGCGGCCCCAATTTCCTCGAGAGCATGATGGCAAAGACCAAGGAAGCGCAGGCTGCTCCCAGCGCTTCGCATGCGGGACGCAAAAACGACGTGTACATGAGACCGCAATACCAATCCCCCAATATTCGAACTTCGGGCAAAACATCGGGCAAAACAACGACCATCGATACAAGATTAGTCGACAAGATAGACATGGTGCAACCCAAATCGCCGCCAAAGACCTTCTTTGCCCGGGCGAAGGAGTCGTTTCAGCAGGGAGTAGATATGGCGGTTAAGTTCAGGAAACAAAGAGCGATTGCTTCTGCTTCTGCGAAGCAGGCACAGCAGCGAGCAGATGCGCAAAAAGCCGAATTCAAGAGACGAGCGGAGGAAGTCCAGAAGAGAGGTGTGAAAGGCCGATAGACGAGTAGGTTTCCAGCAGGAAAAACTGCATGTGTATAATTCGATGTGTAGATATATGACAACAATGCCTCTTCTCGCCAACTCTGCATTCGTGGAACTTGCTTGCAGCCTATACCCTTCTCCATCTTCACCGAATGTCCATCATTGTGATGGACTCCTGCCCGCTATACAGTCATGCAATCAATGAACACATCGCACCATCCTTATCCTCAGACCATCCATCTTGCCACGCAACTCATCCCCCTCCCGTCCCCTCTCTTCTCCAAATTCCTCCCCTTACCGCCTCCTCTCCGTAAAACAAATCTCCACATCGCCCAAATCCACCGTGAAATGATCTTTCGTCTTGGTCAACAACCTCGACCCATCCTCATGCGGCGCCAATTTCATGTCGAACTTCGAAACCAATTTCGCCGTCAACGTGCGTAATTCCATCATTGCCAGATTTTTCCCGATGCAGCCAAAGGGGCCCATGGAAAAGGGCGCGAAGGCGTCCTTGTGTTTGATCTTGTCTTCTTCGCTGTACCAGCGTTCGGGGATGAAGGCGTCGGGTTCGGTGTAGATGGAAGGGTCTGTAGAACAGAAATTAGGTGGGAGGGGAATGGTGGAGGAGGAAGGGAGGGAGGGGGGTTATTGGACGTACCTCGTCCCATGACATATTGTGGTGTGAAAAATGTGACGTTGCCGGGGATGTATACGCCATTTACCGTCAGGCCTTCTGGAGGAGTGAGGCGGTTCAACCCGGATGGAACAGGAGGATGCAAGCGAAGCGATTCATTAATGCATCCATTGAGGTAATTCGCGCCGCGAATATTCGCTTCGGACCAGTCGCCTTGCATCAAAGGGTCCAATTCGGCGCGCAGTTTCTTCTGAGCCTGAGGGTCTTTCGCGAGGTAGTAGAATAGGCATGTCAGAGTTGCAGCAGTAGTATCGCTGCCCGCAACGATGATCAAACGCGCGTCAGCTTGCAGCATAGTATCGCGTTCGGGATTCTCGACATCCTTGTAAGCTTTCAATAACCAGCCCATGATATCTCCTTCTCGCTTCGTCTTGCCTTCGTTCTTGATGCGCCATGTCAATTCGCTGATGCAAAAATTGACGAATTTTTGGTAGCCTGCTGAGAGGCCCGGGATGGCGGTGAGGAGTCGGAAGAACCAAGCTGGGAGACGGTATGCGAGAGGCTGCATCCCCTCGTCCAGCATTTCGAGTTCGTGGGGTTTCTCGCCTTTGTCCAGCATGCCGTAATCTTTGCCGAACGCTAACAATCCCATAGCGTCGAATGAGAATAGATTGAACCATTTGGTCACATTCGCGGGACCGCCGTTGTGCTCTGCAATCTTCTGGACGAACTTGTCGTTGAATTTTTGGATTTCGACTTCGTAGTCGCGCAGTGCTTTGTCGGAGAAGGCTGGTGCCCAGACGCGGCGTCGTCGGTCGTGAAGACCCCTGTCGCGGGTCGTGTGCATCGATGTGAGTGGTTTGTCGTTGTCATACCAGTCCGCCTTGGTGACTCGGGACTTTGGTCCGTATGCCACTTCCATGATATCGGGGTCGATAATCGAAATGTCGTTGGAGCCGACTCGCACGATCTTGCCATGTTTCTTGTGCTGCTTTTGCAGCCAGTAATATCCATCTGAGTTGCCCAATTGCGTGGGCCACCACATGCTCGAGATTCTTGCTGGGAACGGACCAGGGAATTTATTCAATGGGTTGAGGAATAGTCGGTAGTAGAGACAGTTGGCGAAGACTCCCACGATGAAGGCGGTGGTCACACTGAAACTAGTCGAGATTGCATCAGAGAGGCTGGTGGAGTAGACTTTGGCCAAGGTGGCGGCGAGGGCGATACTGAGTCCCAGAATCGTGTTGAGAATCCGCAGGCCATACAAGTGAACTTCAGCTTTGTGGAAGTACAACCAGTAGCTGGCGGAGCCAATAACACACCCGGCGAGGCCGCCTGTAACGGCCATGATGAGAAGCTGCTGCAGTCGTTCAAGGGGGTATGTGCAGGGCGAGGTCAAGCACGCTTGAGCTCGTTCCCATGGCTGGCGTGAGATCCTTATACCTACGTTATGTGCCCTTCGTCCAACGCCTGGCTCCAGACCCCACCAGAACATCCCCGCATCTTGAAGCACCGTTCGCCATTGCATGCGGTTTAGTTTGACCTTTGCCGATCGCGTGTGGAAAGTTTATCCACCTGAGCTGAACCTTATTATCGTAGGGTTGGCTGCGCATGGTCTGGGTGTCAGCGGAGTTGTTGTATGGTGGGATGGCGTGAACAATTGAGTGCGGCGGCTGTGGAAGGTGATGCTCCTGTACCAAAGAGCAAGCTGAGGTCGTAGTCGACTCAGCACCGCCACTGCTGTGCAGGGAATAATGAAGCAGCATGTGCAACCGAAGGCTCTTCGAGCTTATAGTTGGATCGAAATTGCTTGAATACTTTGCACAACTCTCCAGCAGATCATCTTCATGTGAGAATGTGCATGGGATTCATCTCGCTTACTGTAACTCATGAGAGCGAACCAATCCCCTGCGGCTCGAAGATTCTAGGGGTTCCAGATGTATCGCCAGGAAATTCTCTGCGCAAGCTGTTGTGCATCGATCTGCATGTAAGAGTATGCTCTGCATCGTAAGGAAAATCCGCAACCTCACCTCGTGTATTGTTGCAGTCGAAATGGCACTATACCCAGGAACCAGTACTTCAGAATTGCGTTATTTCCGGCTATGGTATAGGGTGGAACAATTCGTCACGGAACTGGTCTGCGGCAAATGCGGTTAAGACATGTCATCGAGCCGTTGCAAGGCTGGTCCGTAGCCGCGAATTCACTGTGCTATCCATGGCTCCTGATCTTCTTACACGTTGAACGAGCAAGCAAATCCTGGTGCTCCCTGCTGGATTCTCCGCAATGTACGCCATCCCCACAAAGCCTCCAAGGCCTGACCGGACTTGACAGATCGCTGTCGAGTCGTCAGGTTTCGGTGTTACGGAGGATGACGGGAACGATTACCGAGCAGAAGTGCATGTCGATAGTGGCTGTCTTCTGTTCCCTTTCCACCCTTTCGGGCGTCATTTCTCATCGCTCGCGCGAGTGCAGAGTCTCAAAAAAGCGACTGCATCAGCGATGTCTCGAAAATATCGTCTTCCCGGCAGTACTTGTTCGTAAAATTCAAATCTCCTACAGCAGAGGAGCGTGTGGTCACCAGAAAACTGGTACTGAAATCGTCAGCCAGACAGAGACTTCAACGTTCTCACTGCAGAGAGATTGCAGAAGAAGTCGGAACCAAGGCAAACGTCTAGCTCATCCTTCTTGCTACCTCCTAGCACTGAGCAGATGAAAGCGTGTGCCTTGTGGCAAGGACGACAAGACGCAGTATTGTAAGACGAATTCCAGGTCATCGGTGCACGTGCAAAACTGGTGGGAATCGCCTAGACTATGCGTCCTCGCGACTAAGTTACAGTAAAGTAGCCACAAGTCACAAGAACATCATCAGAGCCATGATTTTGCACGCGTACGTCGAGTGTAACAAGCAACACAAGTCTCCTATGCACGCTCAAAGTCGTACCAGCCGGAAAAGAATCTTGCATTCTTCCCTGTGCCTCCTGCTGCTCCACTCCACTCCACCACGTACCAACTTAGTCACAAGGTGGCAGCTGCACAAGTGGGCGATCCCTCCACCCACAACTTTCGTCATCGTCGACCACTTTTCTGTGGCTTGTGTGCTGCCGACTGCAGCTCGAATCAAGAAATGTGGTAGTTCGTGTGACCTTTTGTGATTTTTCTGGACTTTTGCCATACTTGATGAAATCAACTGCAAGTCACGATATAAGATAGTGGGATGATGAGTGAGACCGAAGCACCGTCGACGCGAAACGGAGAGCAAGAAAAGAAGGGCGAGCAACAAAAAGAACAGCAACCACCAACCAACGAATCTTCAAATCAGCAGAAGAAGCCACAAGACCACAACCAAAACACCTCATCATCATCATCAGCAGCAGCAGCATCATCAAACGCCAAAAACATGGACAAACTCCTCAACAAAGTCCCCAACCTCGCCCCAGAAGGTCCTCTCGGGACTCAAACCAAAGGTCCATCTCCACCCCGATCCCTCTCTCGTACCCTCCCTGCTCATCTAACCTCCTCCTCCTCGTACAGGCCCCCTCTCCGCCCTTGGCGACCCTCTAGGCCAAGCCCTCTCCTACACCCTCAAACCCCTAGGCCACGTCGTCGGCGCAATCGGCAACCCACACGGCGAAGCGCTCGAACGAGTCCAACGCGTCGCGCAACACGAAGGGATCGCAGCTGGAGAGCCGAAGTATTTGCCGGACCAGGATAATGGGAAACCGGATAGGGAGTTGCCTGGAGGGGAGAGGATGGGGGGGAAAGAGCAGACGGGGGAGAATCCTTTGGGGTTGTGAGTAAGTGTGAGGGGATTAGAGCTTGAGATCGGTGGGGATGTGGTCGGATTGGAGGAGGTTTGTTGATGATATGTGTGCTGTGGTGGAGGTCTAGCAGAGTCTGGCATTTGTATCGTTTGCTGGCTGTTCACGATAGCAATGACGACGAAACGGCCTTGAGACGGTGTGTCATTAGCATAACACAGCGGAGAGAAGTAATCAGCGCAACTGGGCAAATTTTTGTCTATGTGGTCACTCCCTTCGAGCCATCAAGATCTAGCACCCGTTCAAAATGTTGCTCACAGCCGACTTCTCCGCACTGTCCATACTCAAGCCATAAAAGTACTTGACCTGGGTCCAGGCACGAACATATGTGCATCGGTAAGCAGTTCTGCTCGGAAGCCACTCCGCCGGGTCCTGGTCACCCTTTCCTTGGTTGACAGAGTCCGTGACAGCCAGAAGCTGTGGACGCGTAAGGCTGCAGAATAGTGTCAGCAACAAATTTCCCTCTCCTCAACCTTGCGCACACTCACTCATTCGCGAACTGCTGTCGCTTCGCAGAGTCCCAGTTGCGGGCACCAGAAACCCACGCCTCCCTCAATGGTACGATGTGGTCAATGTCGACATCAGATGCAGCAGTCCAGGTTGCGCCATCATAGTCCGAGTACCACGACCCAGAAGTCGAGCGGCACTCGCTGTCGACTACGACGTTCGATCCATCACGCTTGAGGACCTCCTCGCGAGTGTTGCATCTGCCGGAGATGGTGATCCAGTGATTGAAGAGGTCGCGATTGTACGCCGGGCTGTTGTTCTCGGCTTCTGTTGGGATCTGGCTCAGGTATGATCGCGCAGTCGCAGCGGAGACTGGTGTGGGGAGGTTGCCTCTCTTCGCGACCTCGAAGTGAGATGGTGCGGCGATGGCACCAGCGGCCAGGGCGACGACGAAGACGGACTTCATTTTCCGTGATGTGAATTGGTGGGCGAGAGAGTGTCGAAATGACCGAAAGTGGTGCCAGTGCTGCTACAGGTATTCGAGTTACACCACACGCGTCTTATATGTAGTGTCAATCTCGAGGCGACGTCCGAAGTCCGCACTGCGCAGCAATCGTCTCTATTAGGCAGGTTGAAATGAAGCGCAGCAGCGACTTGCGAACCTGCATACAACAGCCGCTGCACGTGCTGGCGATAAGGAATCTCGTGGTCCTGCCATCTGCGGCCTAAGCAGCTAAGCAGCTAAGAAGCTGAGACTGGCAACTGGTAGCACAAAACCCTTTAGGAGTGGTCGCAATGCTTGCCAAGCTGCAGGCATGTCGATCAAGAGAGGTGATGTCTGAATGCAGACTTGTGATTCGCCACATTCGCCACGACCTATAGTTCAAACTTAGCGATCTACATTTTCCATGCACCCAAGAGAATAAGTGCAGTGTGTTTCGGGTCGGCAGCTGAAACAGGTTCTTCTCCGCGATAGACGAATCGCCGGCCGTGAAGCGACTAGACTATCACGGGACCTCGGAATTGTATCAGCCGTATTGCATAGCACAACACAGCTCGCGTTCTCTGAGCAGCACAGAGATTGCCATTGTGTGTTGCAACTCATGGAGCCGGTGGAAACTTGAACTGGCTTGCATATGAATCGTCGATCGGAGGAGGCATATGTTGTTGACTGGACACCACAAGCTCTGGATTGAGGAAAATGTCCCACTCAAATGGAAGCTCCATAGCCCAATCAATGTTCGGAGCGTCCGAGAGGGTGCTATGAGCGCCTGTCGATGGGTAGTCGATGGGAAAGGGTGGATTCTCCGGTATCGCATTGAGTGCGTCAAGCTCTTTCTGCTTTCGCTTCTTGGCCATATTGATCAGAGCGGTCGCTTGGGTGTATGCTTCTCGCACCATGTGTGTGTCGTACACTTCTGCAATATTATGCATGAGGCTCATGATCTCCTGAATGTGCGAAAGGCTCCGAGGTGTGCTGACAGAGATAACGACACAGAGTAGTTGAAACGGAGTGCATATGACATTCCACCACGGGGTTCTGCTGGCCAAGAGTTTGGATGCAGCTGGCAGTGCTGCCTTGCCGATACCAATGACCGTATCGGCGCGATCTTTGGCGTCTGTCAAACTCATCAACCACAATCTTCGGTATATGGCAAACGAGAGATCGGCTTTGAGGAGGGATATGAAGCTGGAGTCCGTCTGCATGGCTTCAATTTTGTCAAGAGCTTTGCCTAGAGCAGCAGGAGGATCGGGCTCCCTATCACGATCCACAAAGTCATTCGGCAAGAGATCCGCAAGCTCCACGTACTGATGAGCATAACTTCCATTTTCAGGCGCAAATTTCTTCGTAGTCACGACGTCAAAGTTCACCCTCGTTCGACCGTATTCGAAGGAGAGGATGGTGTTGAGCGCACGTGCGACCCAGAAGAGCCTTCGCCTGTTCTTCGCCAGCTTGTGGTCATTGGTAGGGATTTGAGGATAGACGACCGCAATGGTTTGTATTTCTTTGTGCAAGCCGCCTGCTTCGACTTGATGCATGGTAATGCAACTCGATATCCAAGCACCGTGTGGCCGTGCAGTGAGGCGAAGGTACAGCGTCCGAAGGATCCAGCCCGCTATGTGATTCGGAGTGGGTGAGTTGCTGACACTTCGCTCTACGAGAACTCTGCGCGCGTCAAACATGAACGATACCTCTTTGGGATGGGGTGTGGCGGAGAAGAAAGAGCCCAAGGCGGCGACTCCGAGCAAAACGCAGTCTATATCTTTGACTCCGCTTGGATCTGCAAACCTTGGAGCCACCTGCTCCATAAAGTCTGCTTCGTCCAGCAGGCCGAACTGTGGCTTGACGAATTTGAAGCACGTGGCAGCCAATGTTTGGAATTCTGCCCAGGTCATATGCTCTGTGACATTGGTGGGAGGTTCATTCGGCTCTGCTCGAATGCCCAGATGCCATGCGAAGGAATGTAATCGAGGTATGCTCTCCGACTCCAGGTCCATACCAAGAATCCGCGGGAATGCAATGGCAGAGTTCGCTCTCACAAAGCGAGTTTTGACAGGGTCCAGGATGCCGCGGTGGTGGAATCGTGCTCCAGGAGCAGTCAATGGGTGCTTCTGGAGCTGTATGATGCTGGGCGGAGTGCGGCCCATTTCTTGCACAGGCGGCGGCGGGGCGGCGACATCTGCATCTTGTGGCATTGAAGGGCGTTTTGCCTTCTGATCGTACTCGCATTGATACTCATACCGCATGCAAGTCGCGCACGGCAGCTTTCCATCACACCTTCGCTTTCGCAGTCTGCAAGGCGTGCAGGCGACGCGACTTCGCTGTCTGCCGACCGGCGGCGTAGTGTGAGTGTCTTCATCTTCGGGGCTCAAGGACCGCTTTGTGCCGGCGGCGATGTTCGTGGCGACACCGTTGGTGCCATTTGCAGACATGATCGTGGTACAAGGGTGGGAGAGGAAGTTGAGGAGCAAAGCGAGCGGGTATGGCGGGTATCAGCCCGACGATGTAGCTGCTGACAGAGCATGCTGCACGCATTCTGTGGGATGAATACTGCGCTGACAGAATTCCGATCTTCTTCGCAGTTGCAAGCCGAGCACAGCATCGACTCAAATGCGCGGGCACCTGGTCGTGCGAGAAAGGCGTGCGCGTTTGCAGTGTTTTCTCGCACTCCCGCAGCTTCCGATCTCGCTGCCAGCTTGGACGGACACCAGTCCGATCAAGCCATCATGCCCTCATCAGCACTGCCGGACGGCAGCTGAGCGACGGCTCGGGGACGAAAAGATGAAATACTTTACCATGATCGAGATCGTGCAGCGGGAAGTATGGAGCAAGACGAGATTCAATATGCCATTGCGACGTCATGCAGCCAGCTCTTGATCACGAGATGCATGCATCCAACACGGGACCTATTTGTGTTTCTTCTTCGACATCACCCTCGTCGAGAACAAACACTCCTGGTCGCAGCAATTGAAAGTCATGTCCACCGGTGCTTTGTCGGCTCGAGAAGCAAGCATTCGCGTGCTTCATACCGGACTGGATCATCTTGCGGAGCCTCAAATCAAGACCTTCATTCAGAATGTCTATGGAGCCTTACTGCTCTCCTCGGGCGGTCTCTTCTCGATCCTATTAGGAGGTGGTGTTCGAGCCTTGTCTGATGACAACGTGGGCATCGAAAGACTCCTGCATGGCGTTGCCTTCCCGTTCGGCCTGGTCCTCGTCTACCTCGTGGGCGCAGAGCTCTTCACAGGATATCCCATGTGGTATGCAATGACGGCGTTGGAGCGCCGAGGCAGACCATTGCAGTATCTGAATGGAGCAATTGCAAGCTGGCTGGGCAATCTCACCGGCGCATTGATCTTTGCGGGACTCTTCACCAAGGCCACACAAGCTGTTGCTGAGGATCCATGGCACACTTCCATCATCGAGCAGATCGAGAACGACATCATCAATCTCCCGTGGCATGTCATCTTCATACGAGCCATCGCATGCGGTTGGCTCGTCACAATGGCCATGTTCCTCGGAACGCAAAATCAAGACGGCATCAGCAAGTTTTTGTTCTTACATTTTCCATTCATGATCTCGGCCACTGCTCGCTTTCCGCACACTGTCGAATACATGTACTTGTCCAGTGTTGGAATCATCCTTGGTGCACCGTTGAGCTGGGCCGGTTACTTCTGGAAGTGTCTGCTCCCCTTGACGCTGGGTAATATTGTCGGCGGCGGAGTCTTTACTGGCGCCTACTTGTGGCACATACATCTGAGGACCGCGAGCTATGGCGAGAAGTACAAAGAGGCCGAGTCTAATTCAGAGTCAAGACCACTGCTGGATGGTGTTTGATCTGCATGAATAGAATCGAGGGCGTGGATTTTCTGGCCCGTGGTACGACTTTGCGTACTGCTCATTCGGCGCTGTCAACTCTGTTTTCTTCTGTCGTTCGATGGGCATGGTGCTTGTAAGTTCTTGACCTTGTAGAACCCGGGTGTGCAGGCGAAGCCAAGCTGACTCATGCGACGTAGGGGTTGACGGCAAGGATGATCATCAGAGCAAGAATGAAACGAGCAGAAACTCTGTCGCTGCGAATCCCGTGGTACAAGAGTCCCTCTGATGATACATAGCAACGATATTTCAGATTTCCCCAGAGATTTCTACGCGGGACGACGCGGATGCTTAGAAGGCTGTAAGAACTAGACCAGGCTGTGAGAAACAGCTGACCAAAGGCAGCATCGACTTTGTGGCCATGTATTGAACACGATTGAAAGGACAGATGAAGAAAAACTGGGCACATGACTGTGGGTTCCACGTGCCTCTGCGTGTTTGGGTGTTCCTCGCGATTGGTATGCAGGTGATCATTCGATGCTCATCGAAGCCCGGGCATTGGGCGGGAATGGAGCCGAGCGTCCGCGATGACTTGGGCTGTCAGGAGCGGATGACATCTGGAAAGACATGTCGTTACTCGCCACGATGAGAGCGGGATTCTGATGATGCTCGACGAGGAATCAGTACCTAAGCCAGCGACGAGTTCCCCCCATCATGATTTATGCTCATCACGCGAGCCGGCCCTCAATGGCTCGATGCTTTCTTTGTCTACAATGCACGGACACTAATGCACTCTACTCTCCACAAAAACTAAGCACAAATGCGGGGGAGGAGCGGCCCACCCGTGCCTGCCCTGCGTATGGGGTGTGAAGTCACGAGCGCGCACACGAGACCTATCACCACCGACCGGACCGTCAGGCCACCCCGCTTCGCACGCATTAAACCGCTTCTTCAGCCTCTGGCTCTTCTTCTTCTTCTTCTTCTTCAATCATCCACCAACAGCCATCTCCATCCATCCTCCACCTCCACAATACCGCCAAGATGAGTGCAATCATGGAAGACCCCACCGACTTCGAGCCGGTGCGGGTTCTCATCACCCTCGTGAGTCTCCTCCATGTGATATCCTGCTTGGACGCAATGCTAATGGCCACGTCAGCACGAGGGAATGGACACGCTCGATGCAATGGGTATGCAATGCAGCATTGGACCTGATCACATGAACACGATGTCCTGACATGATGCAGGCCCGCTTGAGGTCTTCAGCCAGGCTCAGCACGACCCACAGAACAAAGGTATGCCGCCCCAATGCCTCCACGCCGATCTCACCTAACCACGCGACTCAACAGACACAAAAGCATTCCGCGTCATCTTTGCCGGTGCAGCCGAGCACATCACCACGAACCAAGGTGCCGTCATTCGCCCACACATGAGCTACGAAGATGCCATGAAGCGCCTTGCCGAGATCGACGTCCTCGTCATCCCTGGCGGCAACCACGAGAACGTGACCAAGACCAAGGCCCAGCCATTGCAGCTGATCAAGGCCTACACCGAATTGCAGAAGAGGAATCCCGCCCGCGAGCGCACTCTCATGTCCGTGTGCACCGGCTCTCTCATCCTCGGTGAGGCGGGCGTCCTTGCTGGTCTGACTGCCACCACCCACCCCGACTTCATCACCAAGTTCGAGATTCTCTGCTCCAACGTCGTGCAGCGCGACATGTCCGACCGCGTCGACATTGTCGAAGAGCGCTACGTCGTCAACAATCTTCGCTACGAGCTGGGCGAGAATGAAGACGAGAACCCATACATCTTGAGCAGGAAGGAGCTCAAGGAGCAGAAGCGTCGCAAGAGCTCGGCCGGTGGAGGCATGCCCGCAATCGAGGAGAAGAGCAACGGCACAAACGGTCGTCGTCCATCCAACGCCCGCAAGGGCAGCATCAGCCTCAAGATGAGCAACGCCCGCCGCGAGTCGGTCCTGAAGCGCGCCAACTTGCGTCTGGGTGGCATGCGCGTCATCACTACCTCCGGTATCTCTTCCGGCATCGATGGTAGTCTCTACATGGTCGGCGCTTTGGTGTCTGATGATGCGGCCGAGGAAGTCGCCCGCAAAATGTGCTATACTTGGAAGAAGGGCATCGTCGTTGACGGTGTCGATGTTTGATGTATTTTAGCGATGGCGCCTTTCCTGGATTTGATGATGGGTCGGGAAAGACTTTGTAAGTATAGTGACGAAGAGGGGATTCCACCCGAGATGCTACCTCGAACCAAAGCGCGAATGAGCCGGGATGCTCAGTAACTATGAGATGGAAGAAAAACAGTTATAGCTACGAATTGAATGATCATGCAAGCAGTCACTTTCCTCGTCGCTCAATGGTGTTGTGGCATCGAAGACACTGCTATGCCCTGTATTGTATCAACAACAGAAGACGTCCAACCCAAGGTGTGCAACTCTCACAGCCTTGTCCAGAGCTTCTTGTAGCGATCTACGAATGATTGCCCACATCCGTGCGGGGTTGAATGTACCCTTTATGTTTCCAGGCCGATCAAATGGGCTCTCCTCTTCTTGGCCGACCGGCTACGGCACCATGCCCAGCATGACCGTCGATCACACAGATCGACGTCCATTCCAACACAAAGTACTCAAGATATCGCAGCTCTCTCAAAGTACGTACCATAACATTGGACATCGCTCTCATCTCACGACAGGCGCTCGTCAAGCTAGAAGTTCTGGAAAAGCAGCAACCTTAGTCCAAGAAAATCGCTCTCTCATCTTCCACAAAAAAAAACCCCCCGTGCACTGTACTTTCAACGCCTGCCTCGCGGAGATTCGTTCCCTGTGGGCGTTCGTATATCTTAAGTGACTACCCTCTCGGGTATCCCGTCGGAGAAAGGAGCTGTTCTACCAAACGGCTCTGCACAGCCGATTCGGGAAATGGAGGGATCCTTGGGGTTTTGCGCAGTGGTATCCGGAGTTTGTGTGTGATGCTGCGCCGTATTTTGATATGTTGTTGTGGGATTTGGGTTTGAAGAGGTGGAGGAAAGGGAGTTGGTGGAGGGAGGTGTGGGAGGGATATACCATAAGGGACTATGTGGGGCTGGTGGAGGAGTGGAGGGAGAAGGAGAGGAAGAGGGAGAAGAAGTTCGTGTGATGTGATGTAGTTTTGATGAATTTTCTGGTTCGTCAATTGCAAGAGTGGGATGAACGAGGTTCGTAGCGATGAAGGAGTTCCCCGGCCATTACGGACTCATCCTTCATAAACGTACAAAAAAAGTCTTCAACTCTCTTCCAGTTGTCCCCTTCCCTTCTGATCATTCACCATCAGGATCGTCACATTATATCCTCCTCGCAGAAGCGGAAGCATAAAGTGCATACGCATCTCCATACCCCATACTCCAACTCGCCGTCCCCGAAACACCCGTGCGCTCATCCTCGAGCACCCTCAAAATCTTCCTCGTTTCCGCTTTTACATCCTCCCGCTCTGCTGAAACTCGTTGTTCCAAGACACGAACTCGCCCGCAATACCAATCGAGCTGCGCTGCGTTCGTCTGCACGTTCTTATCCATGATGTAGGTCCAAACAGGCGCATCTTCATCAGCTTGAAATATGTTCTTGGATTCCTCACACCACTTTCGAAGGTTGGCATATATGTCGCTTCCGCATTTCCTTACGCGTAAAGTAATGAGCAGATGTTTATTGCTGGCCAGAGCCTTGCGCGAGCTAGAATCGAGAGTGCTGAACGTGAGGAGAAGTCTGTTGAAGTTCATGTCCGTTATGCTGACCTCCAGTCTAGCTGTGGCGAGGAGGATGGAGGTGTATTCGCTGCGACATTTCCGTGAGGTCAAGAGTAGTCCTGGAATCATGAAAGGCGTATCTGACCCGGAACGGAGACGCAGC